>SJYV01011359.1:125767-220742 GCA_006410875.1 Neotragus pygmaeus | reverse complement strand
AAGAACTCAATAGACATTTCTCCAAAGAAGACATACGGATGGCTAACAAACACATGAAAAGATGCTCAACATCACTCATCATCAGAGAAATGCAAATCAAAACCACAATGAGGTACCATTTCACACCAGTCAGAATGGCTGCGATCCAAAAGTCTGCAAGCAATAAATGCTGGAGGGGGTGTGGAGAAAGGGGAACCCTCTTACACTGTTGGTGGGAATGTAAACTAGTACAGCCACTGTGGAAAACAGTGTGGAGATTCCTTAAAAAATTGCAAATAGAACTGCCTTATGACCCAGCAATCCCACTGCTGGGCATACACACCAAGGAGATTACTTTTTTTTAAGGCTGAATTTTCTCTGAGGAGTTTGCCCAGATTAGTAATTCTAAAAAGTTGTTATGCATTTATTTTAATCTCTTGCCTGGAGAATAATTCCTGCATAGATAAAAGCACAAGTGAAAAGCAGCTATTGTATATGCACAGTAGCATATTTTTAAACCCTGTCCTATTGAGAAAGAGACGATTACAACAAAATGTGCCCTAAGAATCAAGGTCCCTACTTTACATTACTGTGAGTTACAACGTTAAATCAGTGCATGCTGGGTGAAAACTTTTCTCCTTGTGAGTGCACAGTTTTATAGGTTTCTTGACTACAGGGCAAAATGCACAGGTACTGTGAGGCTTCTTAAGTCTATAATTCTTTAATAGCTCTTGCTTTTAATCTTTCTCTCCCATTTGTTCACTAAATAGTTCTTTTTCCATTGCAAGTCAAATATAATTGAACAAGAAACACTGACTCAGTATTCTTTCTTAAAGGGTTAATGACCAATAGACAGCAAAACTAAATTAGGTGAAATGGAGGAGGAGGTGGTGCTAGGATGTACTTTAAAATGTTTTCCATCTGGGGGGAGCTTAATTGACTTGTGACTAGTAATCTCTGAACCAAAATCAATATCAATATATAATAATAGAAAACAGACCCTGACAAGGGAGATATAATCTTTCTAGTCTCTGCCTTAAGGGGGTCAGGGGGACCTGGGAAAGGTTCAATACAGAGCAACAAAGATAATTTAAGCATAGAAAAAAAGCAAGAGACCCAAGAGGCTTTATAATGAAGATAGAGATTCAATGCTTCTGTTTCTACCTAGGAAAGGAAATAGCATGGCCCAGAGTTAACATGGTATTTCCAAAACTTGGTTGGAAAAACTACTAAATTAAAAGAATAGAGAAGTATAAATCTGATGCAAGAAAAGAAAGGAGTAGCAAGGTAGTAAAAAATATGGAATGAGGTTAAAAAAGAGAGAGAGAGCTAGAGATTCCTATTGGAAGAAGAGGTGCTGTCAAGGTTTTCAAACAAGAGAGATGTCCATCTTTAAACCACACACACTTGCCCACCTGCTGAATGGAATTTTCAGAATCAAGACAAACATTTCCACAGATAGCTGTAAATACAGCCTGTCTGTAAAATGATGTCTTGTCAAATCAAACATCTTAAAGGGATTTTTCTTCCTGGAGATCTAGAGGGAATTCTCAGTGGAATGCTTAGTGATAACCAAGCCAGAACTGCAGGTGTCTAAGAGCAGAGGAGGCTTCAAGAAGCAGGCTGTGTCCTAGCAAAGGCAGTGGGGTTCTATTTTCAGGGAAGCAAGGGTGACTCAGCCATAGAGAATAGACTTATGGACAAAGCAGGGGCAGGAGTTCAGTTCAGCTCAGTTCAGTCGCTCAGTTGTGTCCGATTCTTTGCGACCCCATGGACTTCAGCATGCCAGGCCTCCCTGTCCATCACCAACTCCCGGAGTTCACTCAGACTCATGTCCAACAAGTCAGTGATGCCATCCAGCCATCTCATCCTCGGTCGTCCCCTTCTCCTCTTGCCCCCAATCCCTCCCACCATCAGAGTCTTTTCCAATGAGTCAACTCTTTGCATCAGGTGGCCAAAGTACTGGAGTTTCAGCTTTAGCATCAGTCCTTCCAGTGAACACTGGGTGAGACAGATGAGAGAGTAGCATTGAAATACATACATTACCGTATGTAAAACAGATAGCTAATGGGAAGTTGCTCTATAACACAGGGAGCTCAACTTGGTGCTCCGTGACAACCTAGAGGGGTGAGATGCGGTGGGAGGTGGAAGGGAGGTTCAAGAGAGAAAGAACATATATATACCTATGGCTGATTCATGTCGATGTATGGCAGAAACCAACACAACATTGTAAAGCAATTATCCTCCAATTAAATTAAAAAGAAAAAAAAAAAGAAGGCAGCTATGCTGATTTGCAGTCTTCAATGGCCATGTTATCCACCAGGCAGACAAATTCTTAAAGAGACTCATACAGGCTCATTGTGGGAGGAAGAGGAAGAAATCCCTCAAGGCAGAAATGGAGCATTTGACTTCCTGTTTAGTTAAGACACTTATCTGTAAAGTCCTGAGAACTGAACCGAGGTTCAGTTCAATTCAGTTCAGTCTCTCAGTCATGTCCAGCTCTTTGTGACTCCATAGGTTGCAGCACACCAGGCTTCTCTGTCCATCACCAACTCCCAGAGCTTACTCAAACTCATGTCCATTCAGTTGGTGATGCCATCCAAGCATCTCATCATCTGTTGCTTTTGCTTTACTCATCTTACACTTTTTTGGTGTTGTTTAGTTGCTAAGTCATGTCTGACTCATTACTCTCTAGTTAAGAGCTTATTTAAAAAAGAAAGTTAACTAAATAATTCAAGAGGAGAGCTGTGTCTGTCAACATTCTTCAAATGCAGACCACTGCTATTGTTTTCCTATGCCCAGTTGAATCTAAGAATCCCACCTATAATTTGGGAGTTTGGGCTTGACATATACACACTACTATATTTAAAATATTAATAGATAACCAAAAAGAACTTACTGTATAGCACAGGGAACTCTGCTCAATATTCTGTAATAATCTAAATGGGAAAAGAATTTGAAAAAGAATAGATATATGTATATTATTTGAATCACTGTGCTGTACACCTGAAACTAATATAACATTGTAAATCAACTATACTCTAACATAAAACAAAAATTTTTTAAAAGAATCCCACCTGTGTGTTCAATGTGTCTGTTCTTCAATCCAAGATGTATTGTGGGAATAAATGAATTTACCAAGCAGGTCTTGGGNATTTGAATCACTGTACTGTACACCTGAAACTAATATAACATTGTAAATCAACTATACTCTAACATAAAACAAAAATTTTTTAAAAGAATCCCACCTGTGTGTTCAATGTGTCTGTTCTTCAATCCAAGATGTATTGTGGGAATAAATGAATTTACCAAGCAGGTCTTGGGAACTGGAACTTAGATAAAGTTATGAGCCCCGGGGCTATCCTTAGGCCTATTCTGTCTTTTGTTCTGTCTTTATGCCTATTCTCACATTAAAGGCTCTATCCCTTAATTTCTCCACTGGAAAAATAAATATATATATTGTGTAATTCTCTCCCCTGGCTAACTTACAGAGATGTTGCAAGATTATTAGAGCTATTATTCAAGAAAGTTTTTGAGCTGTTGATAAAAAGGCGCTAGATAAATTCAATATTACAATTATTATTTTCATTATTCACACCTATCCTTTGGCAAAGGTCTACATATAACATGTTATTATTGTCTCCTTAGGTTAATAGCAGCTTTGTCCTTTTTCCCCTCACTCTTAACATTCAATGCAGTAATGATAGTATGTTTATGTATTTCCAGCATTTTCCCTTCCAATTACCATTAGGCTATTTAAGGCCTATATTTTATTCACTAGATGACATACAACAATATTAGTATGACACAGAACAGGCAAATACATTAATCCACTAATGAAAATAAAATTGTACTATTTATTTTCTTAATCTCTGATCCATTAGGTAATTTTTGACAGTAGTATGTTGATTGTAGACACCTAAAAATATGAATTTTTTCTCTTTTGGAGCAGTTTCTCAAATAATCATTCTTCTGGAATTTGGTTCAGATCATCTAGATTTTCTTATTTTACATGAAACAATAGAATATTCAATTTTTTAAAACTAAAACTTTAGTAAATCGATTAAATGTTTTATTAAGTATGAAAGGTCCACAAACACTTCCACTGGAAGGAATTAAATCAATTCTAGTTGCAGAGAGAAATGAAGGTACACTGATATCAAATATCAAACTTCAGTTCCCAGAGGGCCAATTCCTCAGAGATGATCAATGAATCACTGAACAATGAATCAATGATCAATGAACACTCACCAGAATCTCCAGGGAACTAGTTAAGAGGCAGATACCTTAGACCTTGGGCTTCCCAGATGGCACTAGTGGAGAACCCGCCTGCCAATGCAGGAGACACAATAAATGTGGGTTCAACCTCTGGATCGGGAAGATCCCCTGGAGAAGAAAATGGCAGCATTATTGCCTGGAAAATCCCCATGGACAGAGGAACCTGGCGGGCAACAGTCCATGTGGTCACAAAGAGTCGGACATGACTGAAGTGACTTAGCATGCAAAGCAGCACCTCAGCCCTAGCCTAGACCCATTGAGTTCAAAACCATGTTGGGGTTTGGCTGGCCTGATTTAAAAATTTAAAATACAAGTACAAAATATACAAATGAAAGTGCCCTTACTGGGGCTCAGGAGTGCACAGGTGTGTCTTAAACACAGCAAAGTTTGAAAGCCACTGGCCAAGGAGATACAGACTAGAATTCACAATGAAATATCACTATACGCCCTCTAAAGTAGCTAAAATTAAAAAGGACTGACAACACTAAATGCTTCTGAGGATGCAGAGCAACTGGAATTTTCACACACTGGTTATGAGAGTATAAAATGGGCCAAAGGGCCTTTGTAAAAAGGCCTGACAGTGTCTTATAAAACTAAACATAAAAAAAATACACCTACCCTACCACTTGGCAATTCCACTCAACTATTCTGCCAAGAGAAATGAAAATTTTCGATGTATGGCAAAGCCAATAGAGTATTGTAAAGTAAAATTTTAAAAATAAATAAATAAATTTAATAACAAAAGAAAAAAAAAAGAATGTTTACAGCAACTTTACTTATAATAGCCCAACTGAAAATAGCCCAGGTATTTGTCAATAGCAGAAGGGGGACAAACCAACCATCATGTATTTATTCAATGCAATATAATCTGGCAATCAAAGGGAATGAGGTACTGATACAGGCAACAACATGATGAACCTCAAAAACATACGCAGAGAAAGAAGTCTTATATACAAGTGTATACACTGTATGATTTCATTTATTTGGAGCTCTAGAACAAGAGCTGCTCTATGGTGAAAAAACTGAAACAGTGCTTTCCTCTATTAGAAAGGAGGTCGGGGTTAAATGACAAGGGGTATGAGAGAACTTTCTGGTACGATGGTAATGTTCTGTTTCTTGCTAAGCATTTGAGTTACTAAGATGAAAGCTTGTCAAAGTTTGTTGAAAAGTATACTTGAGAGTTACACATTTTATTTATTGTAAATTTCACCTGAAAAGAAAAAATGCAATATTCAACTCTACTTTATGATGTATTATGGAGTAAATGCTGAACTATTAAACAGTGTAGTGATATTTGAAACTACTTTGAAATGCATCCCAAAATTTTAGATGAATAGAAGTTTGGACACACACACGATAAAACATCACAGCAAAATGTTAATGGTAAGACCTAGATGGTGGCTATATGAGACTTTAAACTTCTTTTACCTTCTTTANAGTGATATTTGAAACTACTTTGAAATGCATCCCAAAATTTTAGATGAATAGAAGTTTGGACACACACACGATAAAACATCACAGCAAAATGTTAATGGTAAGACCTAGATGGTGGCTATATGAGACTTTAAACTTCTTTTACCTTCTTTATGTTTGGTATTTTTCAAAATTAAATATTGGATGAAAAGCAAATCACTGACCTAAGGGAACCACAGTTTCCTGACTGGGGCCTAATTTTGAAGAGGTTTCTTCTATCTCCATCTTCAGGTGCTGCTGCTGCTGCTNTCTTATATGCTATTTTATAGTAACTATTTAGGAATTATAGAAACTTTTATCATATATCTTACAAATATTTCCACAACAGTTATTAGTTATGTTAACTTTATGTGATCACTTAGCATATTGAATTAATATTGTACATAAAGTCTAAAGTGTGAGTTTTCCATTTATGGTTCCTGACTTCACTGTAATACTTTGAAAGACCTTCCTAAACAACAGATTATAAAAATACTCACTAGTATTTCCCTCTAGTACTTTTATGATTTTACACTCTATACTTGAACCTTAGTCAATGACCAATGTGAAAAATTGGAAAACAAAAACAAAGAACAACAGAACAAAGAAAAATAATCACTGGCCATGCATCACCCAAAGATAATCACTATAAACATCTGGTGTATGTCTCTTGGCCTATTTTTTTCCACCATGCAATACCATCTAGCTAAAATAATGATATCCATATACTGTATTACATTGTAATATGTTATAGAAAAGGCAACTAGAATANAATCACTGGCCATGCATCACCCAAAGATAATCACTATAAACATCTGGTGTATGTCTCTTGGCCTATTTTTTTCCACCATGCAATACCATCTAGCTAAAATAATGATATCCATATACTGTATTACATTGTAATATGTTATAGAAAAGGCAACTAGAATAAATATGTGCTATGAAGGGACTTTTTGAAAAATTTGAGCTTTGTTGGGCTTCTTCAAAATCTAAAGAATACTTACCCCATTGTAGAAATATACAGAAAAGTAACTCAGCTAACAATGTGTATGAAAGTGAAGTTATAAGTAGAAAGTTTTGCTATCAGTGATATGAGAAATTGGGAAAAAAATCAAGAACCGTGCATATTACTTTACTGTTACTGAACAGCTTATCCTTACTAAGAGAATAGCTTTCCTATTCTGACTCCAAAAAGTCTTTTTACAAAATGATACACTCTATTTAATATCTATTTTTAAATGAGGCATTATATACAAAACATGTAGTTACAATGTTGAAATTTGTTAGAAAATTATACCTAAAAGTAGTCATATATTCTTTATATTTCCGTAACAGTTATATGTCTTCTATAAGCATCACTGTAAATTTTCATAAATTTCTGAAGGTAATTTATTTAGTAGACTGTTGCAATGGGATATGTTGCCCTTTCCCAACATTCCCAGGAGTCCTTAAACTACAGAGCACCCTTCACAGATATTTTAATCAATATGATAAACAGAATTTAGTATCTTTACTAAATAATACTGAAGATGCAGATGACCTGCAGCCAAACCTCAGCCTGCAAAACCCAATCCCCTTCTCCCTAAGGGCCATCATTGTCCTGGGTAGAGTCCTAAAGTGACACTGGGGGTGTACTTACCTCTGAAAGCAGCCTTTTTGCTCCCTAGGCCTCAACTGCCTTCCTGGTAATGAAAAGTCACCAGAAATTCCTTCTCACCCTCCCTAGCCTCAGTTGAAGCTTCATCTTTTCTTTACAGACACTGGTTCCACAGTGACAACTTTGTGATTGCTTTAGCTTCTGGATTGAGAAGCTGCATACAGGTTAGACAACTGTCACCACCTGTCTAACCCATCTTCTTCCACCAATAACTGGAGAAAAGAGAGAAATCACAAACTCTTTCTCTTCTTCTACCTATGATTTTCTTGCCCCAGAATCACCTTCCTTGACAGCTGGGCCATTCAACCTTATCCATCACATTATAAAATCTGCCATCAATTCATTTTATTTAAAATATTATGTAAACTCATTTTCAGAGAAATTATGGCTATAACTTTAAATTTTTTTAAGCTGACAACTATTTTCCCTGGTTACTCTAGGACAGCAACAGAGTTCCTCTTGAAGAGGAAAACTGCTCTTTGGTTTGGGAAGGCATCCAGTGTGCTTTTTTAAGGACTCTAGGAGAGCCTAGCTGGAGAGGGTGAGCCTGAGGGAGAGCCAGATTTCTCCGCATCACAAAGTTTTGGGAATTTCAGAGTGGGTTCCTCCCACCACTACAGGGCTAAGGAGGCTCAGACCTTGAAAGAGGGATTGAAAACAGAAAGCTTTCTTAAGAGTCTAGACAGCAGGTCTCAGAAATTTAGCGAGAGGGTTGCTGATAAGGGGCTCCTCCAGGCAGAGATTTCAGGTAACTTTAGCAATAGTGCTACTGTATGTTCAACTTTAAATTATTCCCTATCTTGTACTAGAATTCCCCTGTATTATGCTTACAAAACTACAAAATGTAATGAAACCCTGGTAGTCACAAAGCAATCATCATAAAGAATAGAGCAATGAGTCCCTATCTTGAAGCTAAAAGCCACTAGAATAACCCGGGTCACCACCTAGGAGCCACAGCTGAGGGAAGAGAAGAAATCAGGAAAAGTCAGAAGCAAGATTTTAGAGCAATAAAAACTAGGAAGAACTAAGTTTCAACTTCAGAATCTGCAGAGGAATCAGGGAATGTGTTGGGCTTTCCACAATATATAGAATGGTTAGTAAATAAAAGGGTGGCTCAGAAGGATAGAGAAGTTAGGGACTTTGGGGTACATGGAAATTCATTATATGGAACACTGTATTTTCACAAAAACAATAGGCTTGAGTATTTACTGATAATGACTCATCCCAAATAAAGGCACAGGAAGTGAAGAGGGGCTTTATCCTTGTAGCTTGTCCCATTATACTATGACAGTGAAGGTAGCAAGCTTTACATATGTAATATAAATGAAAAAAAATAAATAAAACAAAGGATGTTTCAGACAACAAGCCATCACATCATAGCTGCTTCAATGGTGAGCCCTGAGACAGATGAGGACAGAAACTAATGCCCCCCATCTAACAGTCAACTGCTACAGCTCCCTCACACACATACCCACGCCGTGAACCCTGAAGAGATGTAGGATGAGAAAGCACAGGATGCTGGCCCCAGATATCCACATCAAAGGGATGATTTTGGTGAGCCTGGACTCTTCATCTGCCCATATATAGAAAAACACTACATTCCTTAACTTGAGGTATCTGGCTTTCTTTAATTAACAGTAATCTTTTAAAATGTTCCATCTACCTGGGCTTTGTTGCAAAAGCTTCTATATATCTTGGCTCCCCACTTGCCTTTTCTGAACTGTCTTCCAGAGTTATCTGAGATGCTGTGTTCTGGACTTAAGGCCTCAGTTTTGTCCACCAAATAAAACATAACTCTCAACTTTCAGGTTGTGCATTTTTTTTCCAATTATCAATAACGATTTTTAAAAATGCTCAACAGAAAGTTATTATCTAACATTCAGAACTTACATAATGCCCAAATCTTTATTGGGTTGGGAGCAGAGAGCATAAGGGAAATCTTTGTACCTTCTAAATTTGAGTGAACCTAAAATGGCTCTTAAAATAGTCTATTGAAAAAATAAAAAGAGGCTGAGCAACCCATGAGAAAATATCAAGCAGCCTAGGAAGAGAGTAATTGAGTCCCAGAAAAAGAGAATAATATAGGACAAGAAAATTTAAAGAAATAATGGCCCCAAACTCCACACACATCAAGAAAAACATTCACATACTGATACAAGAATTTCAGTGAATCCACATGAAATAAATATAAAGAAAATCACCCCAATGCACATCACAGCCAAACTACTGAAAACCAAAGATAAAGAGAAAATCTTAAAAACAGTCACTTTCACATAGAAAGAAGCACTTTCTATACCAGGGAACAAAAATAGAAATTATCACTGACTTCTTATCAGAAATAATAGTGGCCAGAAGACAATGAAATGACTTCTTGAAAGTGCTGAAAGGAAAAAACCGTCAACCCATAATTTTATATGCAGCAAAAATAGCCTTTACAAACAAAAAATAAAAACACTTACTAAAGATTAAAAGCTGAGAAGATTTATTTGAAGCAAGCCTATACTACCTAAAGGATGGCTTTCAGACCAAAGAGAAACTTGGGTATATAAGAGAAAAGAGCAATAGAAGGAGTGAATAAGAGAACATGGGCAGCTAAAACATGAAGAGGTGGACAAACTTCCTCAGAACCATGATAAAGAAGGAGATAATTATGTAACTGCAGTTCCCACAGACATTATTTCCTGTTACTTCTACTGAAGGGTTAACTATCTTAATACCTGGCCCTTGTAATCAGGATGATGCTAGAAGGTAGCTGGCGATTTTTAAATAAAGCATTCTTCTCCATTCCAATGCTGTCTGGGAATTTATCATTTAATTTCATTTAACACTGAATATAAAGAGTTCAGAGTCTAGTTTCATATTTCCATTTACTTTCCTTTGAAACAGGGGCTCTAATCCAGATTTAAATTGCTGACTGCTTCCACAAAATCTTAGTCAATGAGCTTCATGCATGTAATGGGAGTAGAGTTTTACATTATCCATCTCATACAGTTTTGAAAATTCTATAAACTTGAAAAAGTCATATTTTAACTTAAAAAAGAAAGGTAAGAACTAATACAGAAACAGGTGTTTCTCTAATGTACACTCAGAGTTGAGTTACCCCTTTAAATACCTAATTTTGCTGCAAATAGAAAACATAAAATTTATCAAGTTTATCTGTAGAATCTAATAAAAGGTACATTGAAAGAGTCTAATATTTTTATTTCATTTTTGAAAGCACCTACTATTTCTTTTGTTTTCTTTACTCACCCAGGTAATTTCAGAATACTTTTTCTATTCTGGCAAATAGAATGGTAGAAGCCTAAGGACTACTTTACTAAGGATATAACCAGACTTAAATAAAAAAACTCAAAGCACAGCTTAAGCTCGTTTCATATTAACATAAGCTGATTATTTTCTGATAAGCATAGAGGTATTCTGCAGCTAGGACAAATCGAAATCAAATGTCATAGATTCAGATAACTAGCAGGCGCCTTGACATGGGAGAACATCAGCATTAACAGGAATCTTAAGTTCCTGAGTTACTGTGGTGTTGAGGGTTGGGGAGCAGACTGCATTAGACCTAACAGATTCTGAGCCGCGAAAAAATGAGCACCAGAAATGAAAGGGGCACAGATGTCTTAAAGAAAGAAGTTAAAATGCAGATTTTATGAGACACTATAAATGCAGTACTTAAAATGTAGTTGGAAGACTATGAGAAGATCATTTGAAAACAAGGAACATTAAGCAAATGTTCAGGAATGGGTGGAGGGAGAGTGAGAAAGCTCTTCAGATATTACCATAATTTTCTATAAATTTCTAGTGGCTCTGGTAGTTAGAGTTATTTACATATTTTTATGCTCTAGAAATTAAATGATACTATTTTTTATTTTCCTGTTAATTTAAGAAAAGAACTAATCAAAGATCATTAGAAATTTTTTGAGCTAGACATTGATACAAATTTTTAAAACTCTAATTACTAAAGATCAAAATCAAAATCCTCTACATTTTTAGTTGGCAGAGTAGATGAGCACAATAAACAGCTTATACATTTTCATAGGTTTGTATCTTAACTAAAAAATACTAAAAAAAAAAAAAAACTTGTCTAACCACCTATACTTTTACATGTATTTACACATCCAATTCAACCCTGGAAACCCACTAAAACAAATTCAGATTGCAATCCAGTTACAATGCAAGCCAGGCACAAAAGCCTTCTAATGATCTTTGATTAGTTCTTTATTAAATTCATCAAGGGAGCAAAGAAAATTTAATAATCTTCACCAGTTGTCATTTTTCTGATTAGAGTTTTGATTAGAACTTTCAGCTTTTATTTTTCTCCTTGTTAGCCTTTGCCAGAGCTTTGCTATTGCTTCTAGTCATAGAGGAAGAACAGGCAGAGGGAGCATGTTAAATACCCCACACTTGTTCATATTCCCTCAGTGTGCATGTCAGGAGTTTACTGAAAAAGTCAAGAGTTCTCTGATCCTGCCCACCCCACCACCTAGCCAGCCTCTTGATGTGACAAAACATGTTTCTTTTCTTTTCTTTTCTTTTTTTGAGATCAAAGGCTACATTTAATTCCTCTTTATACCCTCTTGGTAACCTAGTACAGTGCCACAAACTCAACAAGAGCTTGTTTAAACAATTATTTGTTTCTGAAAAAGAAATCCGTATTAGTGTTTCTCTTCCTAAAATGTTGTTACTATTTTATTTCATAAGAAAGAGACTTAACAGAACTTCTAAAATGCAATCAAGATTTCTCTACCAAGGTGTGTTTTTTCAGTGAAATTACAGAAAAATAGTACATGTTTAATATTGGCCACTAAAATACCACGTGGTGACAGGTCGTCCCTCTCAGGTTAAGTCGTTGAACAGTGACCTTCCTGCTTTCATCAGCTTCTTGTCCAAGAATGCATTTTTCTTGCCTTTAAAAATTATTTCCCTAGGAGTGGAAACTGATTTTTCCATCTTGTTAAATTTACAAATAAAAATCATATTGGGGGTTGGCTGTGATACTATATATTTCATGTGTGAAAGCAATGGGATTATAGGAGCAATCCATAGGTATTTGAGAAATGCCCATTAGATTGTTCAAAATAAAGGACTCTGAGAGGTCACTCAATCTGAAATAAAAGGAGTGAGGTGAACAATAATGATGTTTACATTTTTCTTTCTCATACAGCATGTGGAGAAATAATGACATTTAGATTTCTATACAGCATATTGCTTCCTAGTATTCACAAATATCACCTCAATTATTTTTCTATCATTGCTGAAAAATAGGAAATGTATAGCTCTTATCATTTCCATTTCCTATTATATCACATCATGCTATTTTAGTATTCACTACCTGAAAAGAAGGGGAGCTAGGTAGTGTCTTTATAATCACACTCTATCACTATCAGACCTCAATGCTGAAAAGAGATGATAGGAATGAAGGTAAAAAGAAATAAAAATGCAAACACAGGAAATTCCTAACCTACAAAAAAGCTGTGATCCAAAAGTTCATTTATTGGGCTATTCTGTGGAACACATAAATCTGTATTTCCATAGAAACACACTATTATAATTGATGGTTAGGTTCCTAGGCTAGCCCATTATAGCCTATTTATTCATATAGTTGAAAATACAAGAACTACAGAAATTACAGTGCCAGAAAACTATTCAGTTGGAAATATATGGTATTTTAACTACATAGTAGGGTAAATAAACTTTTATAGGATAACCTTTTAGCCAAATCTCTCTTCATAGCCCCAACTCAGTACTCAGGACGTTGGTAACACTTAACAATTTCATGAAAACCACTCCAAGATCTAGGAAACTCACAATCACAAACTTTACAAATTCAAACGCACAGGACCCTCAGAAGGAACTGACTAGCAACCCATTAAATAGGCAATTTTCTCTTTTATTTCCCAAAGCCACAATAGACATTGGACAGCCTGCAAAAAGGCATCTCGGTATTGAAAAATCTTCAATCCAGAATCCCAGGGGAAGCTCTCTTTCTCCTCACTTCAAACATAGGACCAGTTTCTGATTCCAATGGCCTCTTTCCAGCTGATTAAACTCAAGATTATTATAAAAATATACTGAGTGCATACAACATGACAGGTGCCACTGTACTGAACAGATACTAAAAGTATTAATTTTGAGATCTAACAACTTATAATTTAATGTAAAACATATGAAATATATAGATATATCACAGTATATAAAATAGTAGGATTAAGGTTATATAAAGGGTATCAAAATTAATGTCTGCTGCTAAGTCGCTTCAGTCGTGTCTGACTCTGTGGGACCCCAGAGACGGCAGCCCACTAGCCTCTTCTGTCTCTGGGATTTTCCAGGCAAGAATATTGGAATGGGTTGCCATTTCCTTCTCCAATACTTCCATCAACTCCAATGAGCAAATGAAAATCTAATTAAAAGAAATTGGTTCAAACAATTGTGAGACTAATTGGAAATTCTTGTTCAGAACACTGAACTCGGGCTATTCTTTGCTTGTCGTTGCTGAGAAATTGGTCTGAACTCAAACTATCAGTCATTCAGTATGTATTTGAAAACCTTCCAACTGCAAAAAAAAAAAAAAGATACATTTTCAAAGTGAGTAAGCATCGATAATACCAGTCCAGACATCAGAAAATCTCCAGCATTTAAAGACACAGACATAAAGTTGAGCATCTCAAAAGACACTTCCTCTTCCCCTGCATATGCATCATTTCCAGGAACATAATGTGGAACATTCTAGACATTATGGTCCTAGATTTTGCATATTTCTCTTATAGCAGTTAACGCATAAAATGATAAATACTTGTTTTAAATCTATTTCACCCACTTGCCTACGAGCTCTCAAAGGACAAGGATGGTGTTTTACATATTGTTGTGTCTTCAGTGCCTTGCATAGTGCCTGGGCAACACTTTCCCAAACTGGTAAGTTTCCTGCCAAGAGCATAGAGCTCCACTGGCTCTAGCGCGCCTGGGCACTTTTNGTGGAAGATGGTATGGAGAATCCTTTAAAAAACTAGGATTAAAACCACTACATGACCCAGCAATCCCACTCCTAGACATATACCCCGAGGAAACCAAAATTGAAAAAGACACATATATCTCATCGTTGATTGCAGGACTATTTACAATAGCTAGAACATGGAAACAACATAGATGTCCATTGACAGACGAATGGACAAAGAAGTTGTGTTACATATACACAATGGAATATCACTCAACTATAAAAAGGAACATATCTGAGTCAGTTCTATGAGGTGGATGAATCTAGAACCTATTTTACAGAGTGAAGTCAGTCAAAAAGAGAAAGATAAATATAGTATTGTAATGCATTTATAGAATCTAGAAAAATGGTACTGAAGAATTTGTTCACAGGACAGCAATGGAGAAACAGACATAGAGAATAGACTTATGGACATGGGGAGAAGAAGAGGGTGAGATGTATGGGAAGAGTAACATGGAAGCTTAAACTAGCATATGTAAAATAGATAGCCAACAGGAATTTGCTGTATGGCTCAGGAAACTCAAGCAGGGTCTGTGTATCAACCTAGAAGATGGGATGGGAAGGAGACAGGAGGGAGGTTCCTAAAGAAGGGTATATATGTATACCTATGGCTGATTCATATTGAGGTTTGACAGAAAGCAACAACATTCTATAAATAAATTTTCCTTCAATAAAAAACGAATTGATTTTTAAAAATTAATAGATAAATACCCCCCAAAAACACACAAACAAACAATAAACAAACCCTTAACTGTGTATGCTTAAATGTCCAGATGAGTAGAAAGAGTGGTACCTCAGCCGCTCCTATAACTATTCACTGTAAGATTTTTCTCTCATGTTATGATTTTAATACAAATATGAATGTCACAGCTGTGGAACTGCTCTTCAAAGTAGTAATCAAACGGAACAAAAACCCATTAGTGTTCTTCCTTGATTGGAATTTTTAATAATCAGAAGGTTATCCTCTTTAAGAGTCAGCAGTTGTAAAAAGCAGAAGTCTCTAGAGTAGTACATCAGGAGTTCCAGAATTTCAATAATTATTCTACCTACGGAATTAAATATATCAGAATCTATTAAAGAATTGGTTCAAATCAATGAATGTTTACAAAAATAAAATAATTAAGGAATGTATACAAATGAACAATAAAATTATACATAATATATATGTGTTTGCTCTTTGTTTTAATATCACATTTATCAAAAAATTAATATATCAGAAACAAACAAATACTAGTCCCCTCACTATGATAATTACAAAAAAAGAAAATATGGAGATAATACAAATTTACTAAATGCAAAATGGTGAAATATTTTTAAAAGTCATATTTCTGGAATTCTCCTAGAACTCAAGAAAATAAATAAATACACCAAAAACCAGGCAATCTGAAATATAGACTCCAACAATCTAATGAAATTGCACAACACTGAAAAAGAATAGAAACATATTCAAAAATAATTAAGGAAAAATTGTAAAGTTTGATTCTTTAAACTGGAAAGTTTCTTAATTCTTTAGATTGAAAAGTTTTATTGTTTAGTTTGATTCTCTATCTGACTAACAAGCAGAATTAGTTTATGACTTCAAAATAAAGAAACTTTATATTTTCTTCATATGAAAAATATTAGTCATGAATAACAACAAGAAGACTAGGAAACACAACATTTTAAGATTTTTCTTCTGCAATATTAAACACAAGAGAACAATAAAGAAATCATATAAAGAACTTTGGGGTGAAAAATTATTGATTATCACCGTCAAATAAATGCTCATGGCATCTGGTCCCATCACTTCATGGCAAATAGATGGGGAAACCATGGAAACAGTGACAGACCATCTTTTCTTGGGCTCCAAAATCACTGCCGTTGGTGACTTCAGCCATGAAATTAAGATGCTCATTTCTTGGAAAAAAAAAGTAATGACCAACTTAGACAGCATAATAAAAGGCAGAGACATCAGTTTGCCTACAAAGGTCTATATAGTTAAAGCTATGGTTTTTCCAGTAGTCACTTATAGATGTGAGAGTTGGACGATAAAGAAAGCTGAGCACCAATTGATGATTTTGAACTATGGTGTTGGAGAAGACTCTTGAGAGTCCCTTGGACTGCAAGAAGATCAAACCAGTCAATCCTAAAGGCAATCAGTCCTGAATATTTATTGCAAGAGTTCAAATCAGATGGTTTCTATTTTGTTTCCAACATAGTTTCTATATGGCTTCCAGTACTTCAGTCATCTGATGCAAAGAACTGACACTGGAGCTGGGAAAGACTGAAGGCAGGAGAAGGGGACAACAGATGACGAGATGGTTGGATGGCATCACCAACTTGATAGATATCAGTCTGAGCAAGCTGTACGAGTTGATGATAGAGAGAGAGGTCTGACGTGCTGCAGCCCATGGGGTCACAAACAGTCGGACACTACTGAGCAACTGAACTGAATTGAAGTAAATGTTATTGCTCATAGTGAGGCTGTGTAACAGCAGTATGATATTCCTAGCTAAGGATGTAGAATCCAGGCCCTAACCCACGTCTCCTAAATTGGAATCTGCATTTAATGAGATTCCCAGGTGATTAAGGTGCACATTCAATTCAAGAAGCATGACACTGCACTATGCTTATCTATGCCTGTGTGTAAATCTATACATTAATTTATGTTTATCCAACTGGTTCAGAATCCATTCTCAAAGGTCGGCAAATTCATTGGAAATCTATAAAGCAAGAACACTGTTGAAATATCCTATTGGAATAGTTGCTCAATATATGTCATTATTAAAAACAAAATGAAATGAAAAAACTCCCTTCTGGCCTGCAGAATTTCTGCTGAAAGATCAACTGTTAGCCTTATGGAGATTCCCTTGAATGCGATTTATTGCTTTCCTCTCACTTTTCTCTGGGTTTAGTTTTTGTTAATTTGATTGGTGTGTCTTGGAATGTCTCTCTGGATTTATCCTGCATGGGCCTCTCTGGGCTTGCTGGACTTAGATGGCTCTTTCCTATCCCATGTTAGGGAAATTTTTACCTATTGTCTCCTAATATTTTGTCATACCCTGACTTTTTTTCTTACCGTTCTAAGACACATATTATTTGAATATTGTGTTTAATGCTATCCCAGGGGTCTCTGAGACTGCCTCATGTCTTTACATTCAATTTTCTTTATTCTGCTTTATTCTGCTTCTAGCTCACCTATCCATTCTTATAACTTAGTTATTCTGTTCTTGGTTCATGGTAGCTTATTTTTTATTTCTGTTATTTTTCTTTTCTTTTATTTCTGTTATTCATTTTTGTTACTGTGTCATTCACTGCTGTTTATTCTTTATCCCTTCCTAGGTCTTTGCAGATGGTGACTGCAGCCATGAAATTACAAGACGCTTACTCCTTGGAAGAAAAGTTATGACCAACCTNTACATTTTCTGTCCTTTATTGTGGCCAATTTTGCATGAAATGTTCCCTTGGTATCTATAATTTTCTTGAAGAGATCTCTAGTTTTTCCACTCTATTGTTTCCCTCCATTTTTTGTGCTGATCACTGAGGAAGGCTTTCTTATATCTCCTTGCTATTCTTTGGAACTTTGCATTCAAATGGGCATATCTTTCATTTTCTCCTTTGCCTTTAGCTTCTCTTCTTTTCACAGCTATCTGTAAGGCCTCCTCAGAAAACCATTTTGGCTTTTTGCATTTCTTATGCTTGGGGATGGTCTTGATCCTTACCTTCTGTGAAATGTCATGAACTTCCGTCCATAGCTCCTCAGGCACTCTATCAGATTTAATAAGTTCCTCAGTTCTGTCCGACATCTTGCGACCCCATGAATCAGCATGCCAGGCGTCCCTGTCCATCACCAACTCCCAGAGATTACTCAAACTCATATCCATCAGGTCTGTGATGCCATCTAGCCATCTTATCCTGTGTTATCCCCTCCTCCTCCTGCCCCCAATCCCTCTCAGCATCAGGGTCTTTTCCAATGAGTCAACTCTTCACCTGATGTGGCCAAAGTATTAGAGTTTCAGCTTTAGCATCAGTCCTTCCAATGAACACCCAGGACTGATCTCCTTNCGCAGCACGCCAGGCCTCCCTGTCCATCACCAACTCCCGGAGTTCACTCAAACTCATGTCCATCGAGTCGGTGATGCCATCCAGCTATCTCATCCTCGGTCGTCCCCTTCTCCTCCTGCCCCCAATCCCTCCCAGCATCAAACTCTTTTCCAATGAGTCAACTCTTCGCATGAGGTGGCCGAAGTATTAGAGTTTCAGCTTTAGCATCAGTCCTTCCAATGAACACCCAGGACTGATCTCCTTTAGAATGGACTGGTTGGATCTCCTTGCAGTCCAAGGGACTCTCAAGAGTCTTCTCCAGCACCACAGTTCAAAAGCATCAATTCTTTGGCACTCAGCTTTTTAAAAACTCAAAAAAAATATACTTTAAAACACTATGTTTGACCCACAGCTGAGTTTTAAAAGGCCGCATCCCAAATTCAACATGTAAAATTGGAAGATATCTGACTCAACCAAACAGCAGGTTCAGTCCCTCTGCTACTCATTAGGTATATGATTTAGCAGACTTCTTTCTTTATGCCTCTATCCCTTAACATGTAAAACGAAGGGTTAAATATAGATTGTCTCTCGGGTTCCTGTTTTACCTCTAAAGTTTTATAATTCTAATATAGCTATGGTAATTGTATTTTCTTTTTTCCTACAGTACTAAAGTACTCTTAAAACCTCTCTTCTTTCTTTAAAAAAAAAAAAAAAAAAAACTCTGACTTTTTCCTAACATTTCATTCCAGTGGACAGTGCTCTTGTTATTCTATTCAAGAGTTTTGGAAGGGTTCTAGCTTCAATGTACAAGGAAATGTAGCAAAGAATTTTCACAGCCATGTAAAAAGTAGAAAAAATTAATATAGTGAAATACCAGAATAAACTACCAATAATAGGTTTCAGTGGAAGGAAGGCAAGGGCATGATGATTTATTAAAGAAGAGGAAGCATCATGTTGTATGGGTAAAAACAGAAGAAAAAGGACCAACAGGTGATTAATCCTACTTTGCAGTACACAGACAACACAGATGAAACTGACCTGACAAAAAGTGGTCTATTCATACAGAGAAAATATCCTGATAGAAAATAACAGTTTCTTTCAGCAGTAATAGTTCTGAGCATCATGCAACACCATTATAGGCATGAGCTTTACCTTCAAGCTCCCAGCCTCACTAACACTTCAAACTTAAACAATTCACATGCCTGGGAATGTGCGGGCCATCAGCAAGCGAGGTGGGGGCATTTTACTGTGAGAAAGCATGACACTTTTTTAAGGTACATTACAAAATGGCTTAGCAGAAACGGCATGTAATACTAAGGTTAGTGTATTCTTTGTTGTAGCTCTACAGAGCATTAAGGACTGTATTTTAAAAATCTTAACATTTTAGAGTACTTAAAATGAGTACTCTTCCCATTTATTTGGAGCCTTTTTTCCCCCCTCTCATGGGCAGACTGTGTGGTTTCCTAAGTGCTTTCCCTAAGTCGCAGAATCAAAGAGGTTTGATTGGTTCTTTCCTTCACTGGCTTATTTTTATTGTGTCAGATGATGACATGGCTTTTCATGTAACTCTGAGAGAGAGGTATTTGTTTACACTCCCCTGGGTTGTGGGAGGGGGTTCAGGTCTCTGAGGAAGAGGGCAGCTTTGATTAACACTGAGAAGCCAGGATTTGGTCCTGCAGTTGTGTAATGAGACTGCATTCCAACCAGGACTGATCACAACTGATGAAGTCAACCAACTCCAAGCATCTGAGGCAAGAGTTAAAACTGCTTCAGGGTTCTTTGTGAATGAAATTGAATTCTTCCCCCTGTGGTTTCAGAGGCCCAGTTATAATATGCCATTTATAGTGACATAATTCATCAGGGCATCTGGAGAGGTTAGGCATCAACATCTTTTCACCAGAGTGTAAAGCAGGCAAGAGAATTAACAAAATGAAGGAAACAGGTCAGCTAGTTTCTTTCATTCTTGGCAATCTATTAGAAAACTATTAAGATTTCATTCTTGGCAATCTATTAGAAAACTATTAAGATTTCAATATAAAATATATGGGTGAAATAGCAACAGATTAATCATGCTGAAAAGAGGAGGGAAAGTACTGAAATAACTGCACTCAGCGTTGCTGGGTTTCAAATGGTCTCTCTTTTACTAAAGCACTTGTTCTCGGTAAAGGTTAACCCTCTCAGCCACAGAACTAATCAGACCTGAAAGTTAGCCCACAAAAGGATCTCAAGTGTCTGTCTCAGTCCCACGTGTCAGTCACTATAAAGTTCAGACAGTGTTTTCCCTAGTGACGACAGGAACAGGAGAACTGCCATTTTAACCTCTCAGCACAGACGATGAGGTTGACATTTTTGCCTGTTACTTCTTCCACTCTCCAGTAAAGGGTGGCAATTTGGCCATCCGTCCACAATTGCCTCACAATATTCATGATTACGGCAAAATGAATATTAATATAGTTCCTCTTTCTGCCTAATGTATGAATGTGATTATTAAACCAAAGACAAAAGTACATTCCTTGCTAACCACAGAGAGACTGGGGGAATAACTACAATGATCAAGGAAGTACTGGCTGAATATAGTAAAAGAAAAAGGCCAGATACAGAACAACATAAATTATGACCCTATCGACATAAAAACTATGAAAAAGTATTTATTTCCATTGGGAAGAATATGCATCAAACACTCAGACTTGGAAAAGGTACTTCTGGTTTGTCAGAAAATTTTAAATTTTTAACAAACAATGTAGTCATTTGCATTGAAACAAAACAACTTACAACATATGGCACTAAAAATTCAGAGACAGCCAAGACTTAACTCATACCTATTTCGCTCTGCTTTAGCAGGACTATATTTAGTCATTATATTCTCTACAGCATATTTTATTGAAAAGGCATCAAAGACTTAGGCAGTCTTAAGTCAAAGGAAATCTGTGAGCATTCTGTTGCTTTACTGTGTCTAGAATATTCTAGGATAGCACCCAGCCTCAAATCATGCAGATAATAGACTGTGGCTGGATGAATGGATAAACGGATGGATGGACAGAGCAATAACACTAAGACCTTTTGAACTTACCATTCATCTTGGCTCACTGACAAGAGAAACAAACATTTGGGGATGGTTGTTCTTTTGAGCAATTTTGATTTTGCAGTAGGTTCAGAACAGCAAGTTTTTAGAGGGCCTCTGACTGCCTTTGAGAGAGAATTTACCATTCTGTTCACTGGTAGCTTTTCAATATTTGGTATGTCCCTTGAATCACAAAACCACTAAGCAAATTTCAGGGGTTTCTGAAAGCAGAAGCCCTGCAAAAATTGTATTTGATTCACCAAATGTGAAACTTCCTCCTGTGGGTTCTTCTACAGTCCTAAATCATGAGTTTCATTACCTTTCTGAAGCAGCTATTGAAAGACTCCATTCGTTCCTACAAAAAAAAGGAAATAAACAGATTAGGGAACACTCTCTAAATATTTCATTAATCTCCTCAGCTCAAATCCTGGTTGAGTTAATGGAAAGATAATCAGCAAAATATCTAAAATATTTTAGTTCTTTAAATAATTGTGGTAGCATTCTTTTTGATCCATCCTTAAATTTGAATACTTTCTTTGAGATTAAAAGAAATTTATGTATTTACTTACTTGTATATTTATTTATGTTAAACTTTATTGTGGTAAACAAATGAGACCTACTTTCTTACACAGACTTTTAAGCGTATAATACAAGGTTTGTCAACTAGGAGCACATGTTGTACACAGTTCTAGAATTTATTCATCTTGCATGACAAATTTTATATCCAAGTTTCTAGAAACCACCATTCTACTCTGCTTCTACGAGTCTGACTATTTTAGATATTATACCTCATAGAAGGGGAATCCGGCAGTACTTGCGCATCTGTGACTGGCTTATTTCACTTAGCATCATATTCTCTAGGTTCATCCAAGTTGTTGCATGTTACAAGATTTTTTTTTTTAACTCTCAATCTGTTGCCCTTATGCTGTGCATATGTGCTTAATTGCTAAGTAGTGTCTGACTCTTTGTGATACAGTAGACTGTAGTCCACAGGGCTCCTCTGTCCATGGAATTCTTCAGGCAGGAATACTGGAGTGAGTGGCCATGCCCTCCCCCAGGGGATCTTCCCCACCCAGAGACAGAACCTGCACCTCTTACATTTCCTACATTGGCAGGTGGGTTCTTTACCACTAGTGCCACCTGGGAAACCCCAGTGCTCTTATGCTGGAGGTAAGTAAATGAGGGCAATGGTCAAAATATAAATAACCGCACATACATACTCACACACACACCACACACACGGCCCGTAAGTGACCAGAGAGGTCCTAAAGACAGAAAGACTGCAGGACTTGAGACAAACACATGGCCAGATGCTAATACTGCGGAGAGACAGCCGGGAAAAGGTACAGATATAAAAAAGACCCCACCCTCCAACAATCCCTGCTGAGTGCCACATATTGTTGTTTTTTCAATGCTCTTCTAATGTCCTTCCGTCATAGCCTTATTATAGTCTTGAGAACTGGTTCATCTTCTCACTCCCTCTATTTTCAGCCATGTTGTTTTTGACTTGGGATCCTAGAGACCATTCCCTCACTGGTTGCGTGGCTGTGCGGTAGTCAATGAAACACTCTGGCTCCTTGCCTGTAAAATAGGTATATTAGCCTGGATAGACCAAGGTTACTTCCAGCTCTCACATTCGATATTTTCATGCCTTTTGTAGAATTGTTATTTCCAGCGTAAACAGCAAGACATCGCTCGAGTGACTTAGCAGCAGCAGCAGCAGCAGTGTCCTACCTCTTATCTAGCTGATAACCTCCTTAATAACTACTGGCAGACCTCAGAGTCCTCAATAAATCCTGTCTCAACGATTTCAGATGTTCTGGAGTATCTAACAATGGTTGACTCCAATCAGGAAAACATGCCACTGGCTTATGGTCACAAGGATGAAAGCATAATATATGTGAGCATGTTATAACACATTGATATTACTGATAGCTGTTTACATTAGTTACATCACCATTAAAACAGTAATGGCTGTAAAGGGTTGCTAAACATTATGTAGGCTCAGAATTGTGTGAATTCATGTAAGACAGCTTTAATTTATAAATCCTTAGGGGTTGTCATTCTATGACTGTCAATATATTGCTCCAGTAATAGAATGAGTTGGCTGGGATTGGTTTTCACATTTTGATCAAAGGAAGATATGTTACTTGAAGAAATAACTTGCCCTATGCCACTAACTTCATCAACATTAAATGCTAACACTATGGGAATATCAACATTCCAGTTATTTGTCTCTGTGAGCCAAGTAGAACTACTGAGCAATTTAGTGAAAGGGGGTGTGGACATGGGGTGCAGTGGGGGAATGTGTAAGTTCAAGTCACCAGTGTTTTAATTATCTGTCTCTATCTGAAAACTGAGAATCAATAAATCTATAAATGCTTAAGTATGGATACTTATTTTATAAAAATTTCTAATTTAAAACCTTTTACTGGAAAATGTTCTAATTTAGCATGATGAAAAGAATGACTCGTTTTTAAAGTGCACTTGAATAGGCAAATTCCATTTATTAAAAAAAAATAAACCATGAATGAAAGCCTAGTTCAGGATGGCAACTTGAAAATTGTTTAAAACCTTTTCTACCAAAGAACACTAAAAGTCATTCATAACTACTTGTATTTATTTTTTTCAAACGAATGCTTTAACTTTAGTGTTTTTTAAGCTCCTGCTTTGACATCTTCACAGATAAAATCTCTACTTCCATGACAGACATTTAGTAAAAGCACAATTCACCTCACCTGTCTTATTCTATCTATCTGGTGTTTGAGTCTTTAGACGATAGGTGGAAATTGTCCATAGTAAGCTGTTCCTGCCTATAGTTACCCGAATATTTCAGTGTTCAATTAACCATAGTTTAAATTAATCAGAACACCCAAGAAATGAACACTGGTGAGACTGAATGAGACAGAAGATTTGATTGTGTTATACATGAAATTCAGCTATTCAGTGAAATTCTTCAATTGTGGTAATTCCACTGTCCTGATTACAATTATTTCATCTATGTGGTGCATATATATTTTAATCTTCTCCTGACACTGTCTGTTGTTATAAATGAATCAGTCTTCCCAGCTATTCACAAATAAATTTGCATTATTGAGGTCACGACTGACTATAAGCCTTGGTTCCATAATTTAAACAATACTTAATTTTAGCTCCTGGAATTATTTTTGCATTAGATGGTAATTGATTGGAAATTCCCTGACAAATAATAAAGATATCATTTTCTGTTAATGAGCTTGACCGAGAAGGATTCATATCCTTATATTTTTAAAAGAAACATTTTTGACCTTTAATACATTGCTAAAACTCCTTTGCATCATTGAACAGTCACAACAGAATGTTAAGCTTTATACTTTTTAGTCAAAATCCTCTCAAGGTGTGGACAAAATTCCTCTAAAATCAGGACCCAAATAGATTTTCAGCCCATATAACCTTGACCTCTGGAAGTGGGTCCACTTCTGTTATATCAGATCTATTATATCCAGATTTTCCTTTCTTCCTCCCCTCTCTGCCTTCTTTCCTTTTTTGTTTGCTTCCCCCCTTTCCATTTCCTTCCTTCCTTCCTTTCTTTCTTAATTACTTAATCTGTTTGTTCTTCTTTCCTGTGTGTTAGTCGCTCAGTTGTGCCCAACTCTTTGCGACCCCATGGACTATAGCCCACCAGGCTCCTTTGTCCATGGGATTCTCCAGGCAAGAATACTGGAGTGGGTTGCCATTTCCTTCTCCGTGTCTTTCTCTAATTGATTGATTCTTCCACTTTCCATTGTTGAGGCTGAATTTCATCAGGAAAAAGGGGAAAAGAAATTGAAAATTACAAGCTGAGTAGAAGAGCAGGAAAGATGTGGGGGTTAGTGACATATTCTTTAGTATCCCCATTTAACTTCTCCCCGCTTATGCTTATTTTTTAATTTGTATTTCACTCAATTTGTGCAACAAACCTGGACATGCACGCTTGCTCTGGTTTCATTTTTAAGTTGTC
Source organism: Neotragus pygmaeus (assembly GCA_006410875.1). NCBI lineage: Eukaryota > Metazoa > Chordata > Mammalia > Artiodactyla > Bovidae > Neotragus > Neotragus pygmaeus. Next base: position 195,322 of record SJYV01011359.1, on the reverse strand, counting down.
AGCTATTCGTGTAAAGACTATTGAAATTTTCTTCAAAAACAAAAAGTCTGTCATTGTTTCCACTTTATCGCAATTTTGAAAACCTTAAAAACATTTCTATTAGAGAACATATATGTCTTGAATCAAAACCTAGAAGCTCCCGGTACCAGTCCAAACTCCATCACTGAATAACTCATAACATGGTTTTAGAAACTACTTAACTTCTTTATTAGTTTTTTTGCCTAAAGCAGGGACAGTGATAACATCTTAACCAAAAAAGTACAAGGTGATCTGTTGTGTACTGACTACCTAGGAATACAAAATGCTTTCACCAACAATTTGGTCGTAAATTCAAACTTAACAACCAAATCCTAACTGACACTGCCACCATTCTGATCATTTAGTCTAGGGCTTATGTTGTGAAATTGTACGGGACACTGAAAAAGAGGAATAGATTTTCAATCAAGCAAATCTAGCAATAAGACTTGGCACACTCAACTGTGCAATAAATTAATATTTGGACTTCTATTATTAATACATTCTTTATTCATGTGACATCTAACGATGATGATCTATTCAGATTGCCTCTTACATTGCAAATGACTGTTATTTAAAGACTAATGTTAAATAAAAAAAATAATGTATGTGTTAAAGAGTCACCCATGAACTCCTGGGGAGTTGGGTAGCTACTTACACACCTAAAGTAGCTCATATATCATCACCCAGTTAGGTTTTCTTGATAAAGAGAAGTTTTTACTGTGTAATCTCAAAAATGTTATTAAGACCTCTTTCTTCTATCTCAGTATCTTTTTTCTTGATTCACATTGGGTGTACATATAGATAAGGAGGGAAAATATTTCTTAGTTATATAATTACAAAAGCACCGGTAAAGAGCATGATGCTCATTAACTTTCTTGATTCTCATTTATATGATATTAAAAAACCTTATTTGTAAATGCAAAGGGCCAGGAAGTGAAAGAATTTGTTACAGGTAAAATTATTCCATTTGCTGACTCATTTCTTTTATTCAGTTAGAGTCAACTATCAAATGATAACCATGAAAAACATTGAAAATGGACATCTTAGGTAACAGCTTGAACTGTTTACAAGACATCCCTATCTGGTTGTGCCAAAGAGAATCCAACCCAACATGTTTCAAACTGAAACTCTTTAGAGTTTGAACTCCTGTTATTCCTCTTGAACTCTTGTTTCCCACCCTACTCAAGGCCATTTCACATGTCACAAGGCTATTATTAATGCCTTCTGATCCTCCAGTCTTACCACTGCCCAACCCATCCTGCACAGCTTCTTCAGTAATAGTTATAATATTTTTTGACCATAAATGGAATTTGGTTCACTGGAGTAAATTTGTAAAATGCACCATCACCACCAACAAAAATCTCACAAAAATGAAAATCCTACCATGCATCAATACTTACTGTTAACATTTTGGTGTGTAATTTTCCAGTGTATTTGTGCTTGTGTATGTACAGTTTTGGAGAACACTTTAAATATTATTATATAATCATTTAAGTAAATTTCATACTGAAGAATGACACACATACAAAGTCTAATTTAACAGCCTGATCAGTTTTTTCAAAGTGAATACATGTGTTTATTGCCTAGATCAGGACATAGATTACTCACTCACTAGAAGCCCTTCTCTTGTCCTCTCCCTCTCAATACCTCTGGTAACCACTGTTCTAACATTATTTTTGTTCACACACTTCAATTTAAATATGTGGAATCATACAGTATGTTTTCTTTCTTTCCTTTTTTCATTTAACATTATTGGAGTCATTTGTTCATCTTCATAATAGAGTATTCCATGTACACATGTAAGAAAATGTATTTATGCATTCTACTTTTATTGGAATCTAGGTGTTTATGTTGTCAGCTATTACAAATAATCCTGCTGTGAATATTCTTGCCTGTGTCTTTGGTGTACACCAAAACACATTTGGATGCATTTATGTTAGGTATGAAGTTAGGAGTGGATTTACTAGGTCAGAGAGTGCATATGTTAAGTTTAGTAGAGTTTGCCAAATAATGTCCCAAGGTGGTTGTACAAATAAACTCCTATTAAAAGCTTATGAGAGTTTCCATTGCTCAACATCACTGTCAACATCATAGGCTTTAGTTGTTTTTATTTCTAAATTTGCCATTGTAATGGGCATGCAGAGTTCACTTATTGTGTTTTTAATTTGAGATTCTCAAATGACTAATGTTTTCATAGACTCAATGGCTGTTTGGACATCTTCTTGGGATGTGCCTGGTCAAGACTTTAGGCAATTTTTGTAAATTGAATGTTCTTTTTCCTATTGATTTGTAAGAGTTCTCATATTCTGAATTTGAGTCTTTAATATAGGATTTCTATATGCATACTGGATATTAATCCTTATTTGTACTGCAATATCTTTTCCTACTTTGTGGTTGTATTTCTACTAACTTAATGATGTATTGATGTACAGAAGTTTTTAATTTTAATGAAGTCTAACTTATCCATCTTTTACTTTCTATCTAGTGCTCTTTCTAGTTACAAATATTTGTCAATCTCAAGTCATGAAGATATATTTGTATGTAATTATTATAGTAGTTCTGTTATTTTATTTTTCATATTTAGGTCTAAAATCCCTATGGAATATGTATCTTAACTCCAACATGTTAAGAGATTTGAAGTCACTCCTTCCTTACCGGAAGAAAAACTCTGAACAAACTAAAAATCAATAACTCTTCTTAGATTCATCAGAAAATTGAGGTCCCACAGCAAACCACTACCTCAAAAACTGGAGTCAGGCAAACATAGAGAATAACCACTTGCCAGGAGCTACGGTTTTTCTAGTAGTCATGTACAGATGTGAGATTCGGACCACAAAGAAGGCTGAATGCCAAAGAATTGATGCTTTCAAACTGTGGTACTGGAGAAGACTCTTGAAAGTCCCTTGGACAGCAAGGAGATCAAACTAGTCAATCCTAAAGGAAATCAACCCTGGATATTCATTGGAAGGACTGATGCTGAAGCTGAAGCTCAGAACACTTTGGCCGCCTGATACGAAGACCTGATTCACTGGAAAAGGCCCTGATGCTGGGAAAGACTGAAAGCAAAAGGAGAAGGGGACGACAGAGGATGAGATGGTTACACAGCATCACTGACTCAATGAATATGAACTTGGGCAAACTCTAGGAGACACTGAACAATAGAAAAGCCTGGCGTGCTGCAGTCCATGGGGTTGCAGAGTCGGACACAATTTAGTGATTGAACAACAACAGGAGAAGTTATGTCTGGAGCCAGCACCCATAGGTATACTTATAGTGTAATTTATGAATTGCTGGAGACTCAGTGTTAACTGACTTTGAAAGTTAAAAATGCCAGGGGGCCCAGTTTCAGAGAGAACCCACACTTTCATGAGTTTTATTTCCAAGAGACCCATTAGGTTGTATGGTGAAGATCTGAGAAAACTCCCCTTTTGCTTACAACAAGTAGGGGAGGAAAAGTAATCGTTTTGAAATATACACAGGGAAAAATTACTCCTTTTGTGATATGTCTATGGCATTCTATTCTTCTTTCTATTCTTTGTGGAAAAAAGAAGGCCATCTCTCAAGGGAAACTACATTATAAAAACTTTATCTGACTCAGGAAAAGGACAAACAATTAGCCAATGGCAGCCTCTGCTAGTCTTTCAGTCACAGAAGAGAGGGGAAAAAGCTTAAGAAATTCTAAAAGTCACAGCCCTGGCACTTTCCCCATTCAAAAAAATTAAAAGGCTATCTAATCATAAGATAATAGAACATTTCCCTTTCCCAACATCTTAACACCTATCAACGAACTTCAAGATAATAACAGAATTACAACTGAGAGATCTGCAAGACACTGACAATTTAAGAAGTTTCTAGGAAAACCCAAACATGACAGAGGTGCAAAAGATACTAGAATAACTTGAAGCTTCTGATACCTACAGCTAAACACAGTAAACACATCCTACCTTCTAGCCAAATAAACAATATCTCAAACTTAAAGGTCTATTTATCTCAGTTTGTATTTCCCAATACATTATGTCTGTATTTGTCTGAAGAGACAAATGAAACTCCACAACCAGATTCAGATATGACATGGTTTTAGAATTATCAAGCCAGGAATTTAAAATAACTACAATTAGGATGCTAAGAGCTCTAATAGGAAAAAAATGGACAATATGAAAAACTTATAGGTTAATGTAAGCAGAGAGATGGAAACTCTAAGAGAAAACAAAATTCTAGAAACCTAAAACACCGTAAAATAAATATTTCATCCAACAACAAAACAACATTCTTCTTAAGCTCACATGGAATAGTCACCAAGACAGACTACATTCTTGGCCATCAAATACACCTGTACATATTTTAAAAGATTAGAAATCATAGAAAATATGTTCTCAGTCTTGAATTAAAACAGAAATCAGTAATAGATACCTGGGAAAAAACTCATATTTGGAGGTTAGATAACATGCTTCTCAATAAAGTATTTAAAATACTGCCAATTTATAATTGCCAAGAATACTGGAGTAGGTTGCCCTTTCCCTCTCTGGAAAAGGTTTATACGTATTTTTAAAAATTGAATCAACAAATGATAACCTTTCAAAACAGAAAGCACTTGGCCAAAATGGCTTCACTGGTGAATTCTTCCACACTCTTAAGGAAGAAATGATAGTGATTCAACCACTACATCTTCCAGAAATAAGAAGCAGAGGGAACACTTCCTAACTCATTCTACTAGGCCAGAATTACCCAAATACCCAAACCAGACATTGGGCTTCCTGGGTGGCTCAGTGGTAAAGAATCCATATGCAATGAGGGAGCTGCAGGAGACATAAGTTTGATTCCAGGGTCAGGAAGATCCCTTGGAGAAGGAAATGGCAACCCACTCCAATATTCTTGCCTGAAGAATCCCGTGGGCAGAGGAGCCTGGTGGGCTACAGTCCATAGGGTTGCAAAGAGTCAGACATGACTGAAGTGACTTAGCACACACACACACAAAGACATAGATATTACAAGAGAGGAAAATTAGAGGAGCAAAAGCAACCCAATGGAGAAAGGATAGTCTTTTCAATGAATGGTGATAGAACCACTGGACATCCAGTGCAAAAAGTAATAATCATCATCTAAACACAATCCTACACTTTTCACAAAATTTAACTAAAAACTGGTCATACATCTAACTGTGAAATGCAAAACTATAAAACTTCTAGAAGACCACATAGGAGAAAATCTAGGTGGCCTTGAACTTGACAATAAGCTTTTAGATACAACTCAAAAGCATAATTCTTGAAGGAAATATTTGAACTTTGTTAAAATCAGAATTTTCTGCTCTGTGAATTTTCTGCTCTATGACAGTGTTAAGAGAATGAAAATATAAGCCACAAACTGGGGGAAAAAAAATATTTTCCAAGCACTTATTTGATAAAGGACTTGTATGCAGAATGTACTAAGAACTTTTAAAATTCAACAACAAAAAATCCTAACAACCCAATTAAAGAACAAAAAATATGAACAGACACCTTACCAAAGATATATAGATGGCAAGTAAATGTGAAAAGATGTTCAATGTCATATGTCATTAGGGAGTTGCAAATTCAAACAAGATATCATGACACACCTGTTATATGGCCAAAATGCAAAACAATAACACCAAACACTGAATATGGAGGAACAGGGACTCTCAATCATTCCTGCAGGGAATGCAAAATGGTACAGCCATTTTGGAGGACACTTTGGTAGTTTTGTTTACAAAGCTGAAGACAGACTTAGAGGTTCCCTGGCTCAGATAGTAAAGAATCTGCCTGCAATGCAGGAGACCTGGGTTTGATCCCTGAGTCAGGAAGATCCCCTGGAGAAGCAAATGGCTTCTTCCAGTATTCTTGCCTGGAGAATCCCATGGACAGAGAAGCCTGGTGGGCTACAGTCCATGGAGTCACAAAGAGTCAGACATAATGAGCAACTAACACACACACAAAGATAGACATATCATATAAATACCAATGTGTTCCTAGGTATTTACCCTAAGGAGTTGAAAACTTATATTCACACAAATGTTTATAGCAGCTTTATTCATAATTGCCCAAAACTGAAGCTGGAAACAACCAAGATGCCCCTCAATTGATAAATGGGTAAAACAAAGCACATCCATGCAGTGGAATTTTATTCAGCACTAAAAATAAATGAATTATCAAACAATAAAAAGGCAAGGAAGAACCTCAAATGAATATTGCTAAATAAAAGAAGCCAGTCTTAAAGGTTACACCCTCATTTCAACAATATGACATTCTGGAAAAGGCAAATCTATAGAGACATACACACACAAAAAGAACAGTGGTTGCCATGGATTTATGGAGTGGGATGGAAGAGATGGACAGTGAAGTAAAGAACTTCAGAGCAGTGAAACCATTCTGTATGATATTGTAAAGGTGGATACGGACATTACATTATCTGTCACATTGTTGAAACCATAGAACTGCACAGCACAAAGAGAATTCTAATGTAAACTAGGGACTTTGGTTGATAATAATGTATCAATGATGGTTTATCAATTGTAAAAATTTATATACTAATGCAAGACGCTAACACTAGGGGAAACTGAGCAGGGATGATAGGGTATTACAAGCACTCTATACGATCTGCTCAATTTTTCTGTAAACTTAAAGCTGCTCTAAAATATAAAATTTATTAAACATTTGTCCACATAGAATTGTATATATCATGTTAGATTTACTAAGCACTACAGTAGGGGACATTTATAATGCAACAAGTGACAAGTGTCACATATACATGAAACTCTTTTTGTACTCCTCCAGTTCCAGCAGTCTATTTTACTTACTCTTTTTCTAAAATGTTTTTGGAGATACTCGTATTAAAGTAATGCAGAATACATAAAATAATAGGGAGTATTCTCTCTCATTCTATTCTCTAGAATATTTTTATAAAAGTTTTGGGGTTGTTTTTTTTTTCATAAATATTTGGAACAATTAGCCATCTGGGCCTATGGGTTCTTTGTTGAAAAGCTTTTAATTATAAATTAAATTTCCTTAAAAGTCCTTCTTAAGACTACCTCTGGAGAACATTATGGAGATTACTTTAAAAAAAAATAAAGCTAGGCATAAAACTACCATGCTGCTGCTGCTAAGTTGCTTCAGTCATGTTCGACTCTGTGACCCCATTGATGGCAGCCCACCAGACTCCCCTGTCCCTGGGATTCTCCAGGCAAGAACACTGGAGTGGGTTGCCATTTCCTTCTCCAATGCATGAAAGTGAAAAGTGAAAGGGAAGTCGCTCGCTTGTGTCTGACTCCTAGCAACCCCATGGACGGAGCAGTCCATGGGATTTTCCAGGCAAGAGTACTGGAGTGGGGTGCCATTGCCTTCTCCAAAAACTACCACATGACCCAGAAATCCCACTACTGGGCATATATCCTGAGGACACCACAATTCAAAAAGAGGCATGTACCCCAATGTTCATTGCAGCACTATTTACAATAGCCAGGACAGGAAAGCAACCTAGATGTCCACTGGCAGATGAATGGATAAAGAAGGTGTGGTACACATATACAATAGATATTAATCAGCCATAAAAAGGAATGAAACTGAGTCAGTTTTAGTGAGGTGGATGAACCTAGAACCTGTTATACAGAGTGAAATAGGTCAGAAAAAGGAAAACAAGTATCACATCGTTGCATATGNACATATACAATAGATATTAATCAGCCATAAAAAGGAATGAAACTGAGTCAGTTTTAGTGAGGTGGATGAACCTAGAACCTGTTATACAGAGTGAAATAGGTCAGAAAAAGGAAAACAAGTATCACATCGTTGCATATGTATGAAATCTAGGGAAATGGGCAGGGCAGGAATAGAGACACAGATGCAGAGAATGGACATGTGGACACAGCTGCAGAAGGAGAGGGTGGGATGAACTGAGAAAGTAGCATCGACACTCATACACCACTGTGAGTAAGAAGGCCAGCGATAAGCTTCTGAATAACACAGGGCGCTCAGCCTAGTGATCTGTGCTAACCTAGCTGGGAGAGATGGAGGGTGAGAGGGCAGCTTAAGAGGGAGGAGGTATACGTATACTTTGGAAATAAACCAAAGCATGTTAAATGTGGAATACCCATAATATAACACTACTGAGCAATTACAAAAACAAAAACAAAAACAAAAAAACTACTGATACGTGAAACAACATGGATGAGCTCCAAAAACATGGTGTCAGAACACACCCAACATAAAATGGAATATACTGCTTATCTGCATTTCCTAAAAATTCTAATACAAATTAATCTATAACAACAGAAAGCAGAACAGGGCTTATTTGTGACTTGGAGATGAGAATGACTCACATTATCGTATGGCAGAAATCAACACAACATTGTAAAGCAATTATCTTTCAATTAAAATAAATTGAAAAAATAAAAGCATATTGTTTAATCTATTGAAAGTGTTTCTTAAAATACTTTCAGGTTTTTTATGTCATCTTCAGTATATTCTACAGAAATTTATCCATTCATATTTATTTTTCATAATTACTGGCAGAATTATATAATTAAATAATTATTCATATAATTACTAATTTTCCTATTAATGTCATTTTATAGCCTTATTGAGACAATTTCCATTTGATGAAATGCACACCACTTAAGACTAGGGAATCTGGGGGGAATTTTGGAAATTTCAGGGAATTTTGACAAATGTACAGACTCATAAAACCACTAAATCAAGATACAGAAAATGTTTATTATTAAAAATAGTTTACCTCCTTTTACAGCCAATCACTCTCAACCCTCTTCCTCACCTCCAGGTCATAAATTATCACTGTTTTGCTTTCTGTTATTATATATTAACTTGTCTGTATTTGAATTTTCTAGAAATTCCAATTATGCAGAAATTAAAAGATGCTTACTCCTTGGAAGGAAAGTTATCACCAACCTAGACAGCATATTAAAAAGCAGANCAGTATTACCTCAGTACCAAAACCACACAAAGGATTTCACAAAAAAAGAAAACCATAAAGCAATTTTGTATGAGTACATAAGCAAAAATGCTCAACACAATACTAGCAAACTGAAACCAGCAATTTACAAAAAGTATTAAGCAACATAACCAAGCAAGAATTATCTCAAAAATGCAACAATGACTTAACATCCAAACATCAATTAATAGATTATGTCAATAGAATAAAGAACAATTCCAACAGAATCATCCCAATAGATGCAAAACATGTTAAAAAATCCAACATTTCATGATAAAAATATTCAACAAACTAAGAACAGAAGGAAACTTTCTCAATATGACAAACAGCATCTACAACAACCCTCAACTAATCAACCTTATGGGCTTCCCTCACAGCTCAGTGGTAAAGAATCTCCTTGCCAATGCAGAAGGCACAGGATCAATTCTTTGGTTGGGAAGATACCCTGGAGAAGGAAATGGCAGCCCATATCAGTATTCTTGCCTGGAAAATCCCATGGACAGAAGAACTTGGTGGGCTGCAGCCCATAAAGTCTCAAAAAGGTTGAATGCAACTTGGTGACTAAACAACAACAACAATCAAACTTCAGGATGAAAAGTTGATCATTTTCCTCATAATATCAGTAACAAGGCAAGGATGTCCTTTCTCGACATTTTTATTCAACACTGCACTAGAGTTTCCAGCCAAAGAGGTAGTGGGGAAAAATGAAATAAAAGGCATTCAGATTGGGGAAAAAAAGAATTAAAACTATGTCTATTCACAGATGACATAATCCTGAATACAGAAAATCCTAAGGAACACACACACACACATACATACACACGTGAAAGTCACTCAGTCATGTCTGACTCTTTGAAACTCCATGGACTATACAGTCTGTGGAATTCTCTAGGCCAGAATACTGGAATGGGTACCCTTTCCCTTCTCCAGGAGATCTCCCCAACTGAGGGTCTCCCGCACTGCAGGTGGATTCTTTACCAGGTGAGCCAAGAGGGAAGCCCAAGAACACTGGAGTGGGTAGCCTATCCCTTCTTCAGAGGAGCTTCCTGACCCAAGAATTGAATCGGGGTTTCCTGCATTGCAGGCAGATTCTTTACCAACTGAGCTACCAGGAAAAACTAAGAATAATAATCAAGTTCAACAATCCAAGTTTGCTGGATAGAAGAGTAGTACACAAAAGTCAACTGTAGGACTATACAATACCTACGAACCCTCCAAGAATGAAACTTAGAAAATAACTTCATTTATAATAACATCAAAAAGAAGAAAATATTTATGAATAAATTTTACAAAAGTACAAGATTTGTAGCTGAAAACTATAACATAAAAGAAAATACATGGCCTATAACATGAAGAAAACTATACATGAAGAAAATAAAGGCCTAAATAAATGGAAAGGCATATTGTGTTCACGGAAGAAAAAATGTTACTAAGATGGCAATATTCCCTAAATTAACTACAAAGTCAACACAGTTTCTAACAAACTCCAGCTCAAGAGAAAAGGAACATCTTTAGCAATCATGGAAATGTAGATCAAAACCACAGTGGGATACCAATTCACATCCACTGGGATTGTTGTTCAGTCACTAAGTCATGTACAACTCTTTGCGACCCGATGGACTACACCACACCAGGCTTCCATATCCTTCACTATCTCCCAGAGTTTGCTCAAACTCACGTCCTTTGAGTCAGTGATGCCATCCAATCATCTCATCCTCTGTCCCTCCTTCTCCTCCTGCCCTCTCACCTTCAGCATCAGTCCTTTCAATGAATATTCAGGACTGATTTCCTTTAGGATTGACTGGTTTGACCACCTTGCTGTCCAAAGGGCTCTCAAGAATCTTCTTCAGCACCATAGTTCAAAAGTATCAATTCTTCAGCACACAGTCTTATTTATGGTCAAACACTCATCCGTACATGACTACTGGAAAAACCATAGCTTTGACTATAGTGACCTTTGTTGGCAAAGTGATGTCTCTGCTTTTTAATATGCTCTCTAGGTTTGTCCAAGGAACAAGCATCTTTTTTTTTTTTTTTTTTTGCAGAGCCACATGGGGCCATAGCATCTTTTAATTTCATGACTTTAGTCACTGTCTGCAGTGATTTTGTAGCCCAAGAAAATGAAATACGTCACTGCTTCCACTTTTCCCCCATCTATTTGCCATGAAGTGACTGGACTGGATGCCATGATCTTAGTTTTTTGAATGTTGAGTTATAAGCTAGCTGTTTCACTCTCCTCTTTCACATTCACTGAAAGATTCTTTAGTTCCTCTTTGCTTTCTGCCATAAGGATGGTGTTATCTGCATACTTAGGGTTGTTGATATTTCTCCTGGAAATTTTGATTCCAGCCTTTGATTCACCCAGCCTGGCATCTTGCAATTTGTACTCGGCATATAAGTTAAATAATCAGGGTGACAACATACAGCCTTGATGTACTCCTTTCCCAATTTGGAATCAGTCCATTGTTCCATGTCTGGTTCTAACTGTTGCTTCTTGACCTGCACACAGGCTTCACAGAAGGCAGGTAAGGTGACCTGGTATTCCCATCTCTTTAAGAATTTTCCAGTTTGTTTTGATCCACAGTCAAAGACTTTAGTGTAGTCAACTGAGCAGAAGTAGTTTTTATGGAATTATCTTGCATTTTCTATGATCCAACTGATGTTGGCTATTTGATCTCTGGTTCCTCTGGCTTTTCCAAATCCAACTTGAACATCTGGAAGTTCTTGGTTTATGTATTGTTGAAGCCTAGCTTCAAGGATTTTGAGCATAACCTTGCTAGCATGTGAAATGAGCACAACTGTGCAGTAGTTTGAACATTCTTTGGCACTGCCCTTCACGAGAAAGGTTATGATCAAAAAGAAGATAATGACAAGAATTGGTAAGGATGTGCAGAAATAGAAACCCTCACAAGCTGCTGATGAGAATATAATATGATGCAGCTACTCTGGAAAACAGCCTGGTTTGTCCTCAGAGTTAACATTTGGCCCAACAATTCAACTACTAGGTATATATACTAGGCAAAATGAAAACATATGTCCATACAAAACTTGTACACAAATAACATACCACCATTGTTCACAATAGTCAAACAATGCAAACAATCCAAATGTCTATCAATTGATGAATGGATAATCAAAGTGTGATGTAGCCATACAATAGAATATTATTCAACAATAAAAATAAACATATGCATGCTACAGTATAAGTGAACCTTGAAAACATGCTAAGTGAAAGAAGCCAGTCCCAAAAGAACCACAAATTAGATGACTCCATTTATATGCAATGTCCAAAACAGGCAAATTTATAAAGACAGAAAGTAGCTTAGTGGTTGCCTAGGGCTGGGGAAGGGTACATTGGGAAAATGAAGAGTGACTGGATAGATTTCTTTTTGGGGTTATGAAAATGTTCTCAAATTCATTACGGTAATAGTTGTACAACTCTGAATATATAATACTAAACAAAACAAAACAAACAATTCTTAGTGTAGACTCTAAATGGGTGAATTATTATATGGGATGTGAACTATATCTTAATAAATTTGCTATAAAAATTCCATTTAAAAAGAAAATATAAACAACAGTGAAAAATCAATGAATCTAAATCTAAATTTTTAAAAGGATCAATAGAATAATAAACTAGCTTAGAAGAATCGAAAATAAAAAAGAAGACATGAATTACTAGTATAGAAATGAAAGAGAGATATCACCATAGATTATATACATATTAAAATAATCATAAAAGAATGTTTTAAACATATTTATTGCAATAAATTCTAGAACTCAGAAGAAATAGACCAAGTTCTTGATAGCCAAATTTATAAAACTGGCATAAAGAAATTAAATACTTAAAGACCCCTATATTATTTGAATAAGTGAACTATCTTAAAATCTTGCAACAAAAATATTCTAATTCAAGACACACTCACTGGTGAATTTTATCCAACATCTGAGGAAGATATAATAGTTGTCTTAAGAAAGTTTCAGAAAATAGAGGGCAGACTTCTCAACTGATTATGATTCTAGCATTACTCTGATACCAAAAGTAAACCTATTATAAGAAAAGAAAGTTAAAAACCAATCTCTCTTCTGAGCCGAGTTGGAAAAGTTCCTAATAAAATATTATGAAATCGAACTTATCAACATATAGAAAGAATAATGCACCATGACCAATGGGGTTTATCCCAGGAAGGGAAGGTTGTTCTCATCTCTGAAAAATAATCAATGTAATTCACCATATTAACAAACTAAAAAAGAAAATCTACATGGTTCTCTAAATAAAATTCAGAAAAACCAGTTGGTAAAATTTAATACCTACTCAAGAGAAACAACTTCCTGGGGCTTCCCAGGTGGCAGTAGTGATAAAGAACCTGCCTGTCAATGCAGGAGACATAAGAGACATGGGTTCGATCCCTGGGTCAGGATGATCCCCTGGAGGAGGGCACAGCAACCCACTTTAGAATTATTGCCTGGGAAATCCCATGGACAGAGGAACCTGGAGGGCTACAGTCCATGGGGTCAGAAAGAGTTGGGCGACACTTTTATGAACAACAACAACAACATCAACAAAATCATCAGATTAGGCACAGGATGGAACTTCNAATTCCAGTATTTTGGCAACCTCATGCGAAGAGTTGACTCATTGGAAAAGACTCTGATGTTGGGAGGGATTGGGGGCAGGAGGAGAAGGGGACAACAGAGGATGAGATGGCTGGATGGCATCACTGACTCGATAGACATGAGTCTGAGTGAACTCCGGGAGTTGGTGATAGACAGGGAGGCCTGGCGTGCTGCGATTCATGGTGTCACAAAGAATCGGACATGGCTGAGCAACTGAACTGAACTGAATATATGAGTGTATACATACACTTTCATCCAAAAAAGTAAATATTTTGTAAAAACAGTCTTCATTTATCTTTCAGTGAGTAGCATGTGGGAAGATCAATTTTCTCAAAGGATTTCCCCAAAGCCTTTTCAGTACATGTGAGTATCAGTCATTTCATAGATTTATCTCCAAATAAGGGAGCTTGGGTTCCCCGGAGAGCTGGCCCAGTTATGAAAGGAAAGTTTAAAGCAGCCTGTCACCTTATGAGTACTGGCTATCTAATATCAGCTTTTACATGATGGAAAACAAATTGCCCTCACCATTAATCACTGTGTAATAGACTTCATGATACAGAAAGTATGTCAAACTACTGAGTTTTTATTTGAGGGAAATACAGCAATTGCATTTTATCCAGATTGATTAAATATTCATTTCTTCTGATTATTCTTTTCAGTTCTTCCAGAAAAATCCTGTTTTCAAGTATTCTAATTTTATAAGAAGTGTGAGAAAATATGATCAAGTGCATTATAATTATTTTAATATCAAGCAGGTGGTAAAAATGAGTGCTATACGAAATACAAGAAAATGTCTCTGCTTCTAACCAGAAATAATCATTCTGAATTTTAAAAAAAANGCTTTTGAACTGTGGTGTTGGAGAAGACTCTTGAGAGTCTCTTGGACTGCAAGGAGATCCAACCAGTTCTTTCTGAAGGAGATCAGTCCTGGGTGTTCATTGGAAGGACTGATGTTGAAGCTGAAACTCCAATACTTGGACCACCTGATGCAAAGAGCTGACTCATTTGAAAGGACCCTGATGCTGGGAAAGATTGAAGGTGGGAGGAGAAGGGAACAACAGAGGATGAGATTGTTGGATGGCATCACCGACTCAAAGGACATGAGTTTGGGTAAACTCCAGGAGTTGGTGATGGACAGGGAGGCCTGGTGTGCTGCAGTCCATGGGGTCACCAAGAGTTGGACATGACTGAGTGACTGAACTGAACTGACTGATATTCCATTTTATGTTGGATTTGTTCTTTCAACAGGTTTTTGGAGCTCATCCATGCTGTTTCATGTATCAGTAGTTTGTTGGGGTTGTTGTTGTTGTTGTTGTTTTGCTCTGCACTGTTATACTATGGATTTTCCACATATAACTTGCTTTAGTTACTCCCAGTTTTTAGTTATTATGCTATTATAATAGAGATGCCATGATCATTCACATACAAGATTTTGAAAACGTATTCATTTCCCCTTTGGATAAATATCTGTAAGTGGCTTGCTGGGTTGTACAGTAAGTGAATGTTTTTATACTGAATTTGTCAACATATTTTTTCAAAGTGATTATACAATTTTACATTCCCAAGAGCAATGTATGAGCTCATATTCTCACCAAGGCTTGATCATGCCAATCCTTTTGATTTTAGCCAGTCTAGTGGGTATGTAGTGTTAGCTCATTGTGGTTTTAATTTGTATATCTTTAATGACTAGTGATTTCTTTCATCTTTCTGTGAGTTTATTGGTCAATCACATATCTTCCTTTGCAAACTGTCCAAAAATTTGCCTAATTTTTAATTGTTTTTTTTACTCTTATTGTGTTACATAGTTCTTATATATTGGGATATGAGGCTTTTGTCAGTTATATGAATAGTAAATAATTTGACAGTCCACAGCTTGCATTTTCATTTTCTTAACAATCACTAAAGAATGAAAGTTTTGAAAATTTTATGAAATCAAATTTATCAACTGTTTTCTTTTATCCATTTTGTGTTATATTTAAGAAATCTTTGGCTATGCTAAGGACATGAAGATATTCTCCTGTTTTCTTCCAGAAGCTTCACAGTTTCAGATCTGATGTGTAAGTCCATTTTGAGTTAATATTCCCTTCTCCCTGATACATTCTGCCCCACAGATTCTGGCCGACTTTGACTGCAAACTTTAATCTCAGTCCCCAGGGTGGAACTCTCTCTATGCTAGAGCCTGAAGAAACTCCTCCACTCAGAAGGTGGGGGTGACCATGGGACTCACCTTATTTTTCTTCACTCAAAGATCACAGTCATGTGCTATATGTAGTTCAATATCTAAACATAGCCATTTCATCAATTACAGCTGCTTCATCAATTGTATCCAAATTGCTAATGGCAGGTGGCTGAGTCCATCATCATTTATTCCCTGTGGCTGAATTCCTGATATCTACACATTCTAAAGATATTAAAAACATATCTTTTTTAAAAATTCCTCATATTAATAATTTATGCCTTTTCTCTTTTGCTCGTGATAATTTTTGCTAAGAGTTTATCAATTTTATTAGTCTTTTCAAAGAACCAACTTCTGGTTTTACTGATTTTCTCTGAACTATTTCATTACTAACTATTTCAGTCTTTATTTCTTCTCTTTTCTAGGTTTAATTTGCTGTTTCTTTCCTAGCTTCTTGAGGTGGGTACACAGGTCATGAATTTTTAGCTTTTCTTCTTTTCTAATATAAACAAGGGAGACCATAAAATTTCCTTGAAATGTAATCTAAGCTTCTTTGGATAAGTTTTAAAATGTGATGTTTTCAGTATCATTCAGTTAAAATATTTTTTCACTTCTACTATGATTTATTCTTTGACCCATGGAATCTTCTACTTTATACTTCTGATTTCTGAATTAATTCCCCTATAGTCAGAGAACATGCTTTGTATTACTGTAACCCTTAAAAGGTCTTGAGATTTGTTTTATGGCCAAGCTCATGGTCAATTTTGCTAAGTGTTCTATGTCATTTGGGAAGATATATTCTATAGATGTTGAGAGCAATGCTCTACGGATGCCAAGTAAGCCAAGTTTGTAATTGTATCCAAATTTTCTTTTTTGTTGTTGGTCATTTTTCCTATCAGTGTGTTAACAATATTTTTTCACAATTGTAGATTTTCTTATTATTCTTTTTAGTTCTGTCAACTTGCACTTTATGCATTTTGAGGTTGTGCTATAAATTGCATACAGGTTTAGAAACACTGTTGACCCTTTAAACTTAAACTGTGTGGGTCCACTTAAATGCAAATTTTTTTTTCAGTAAATATGTACCACAGTAGAACATGATTCATGGTTGGTTCAAGCTATAGATGCAGAACCAGATTTTCAGCTGCACAAGGGCCCAGGTGCTCCAAATCCCCATGCTGTTCAAGGGTCAATTGTAGTGCATATTTCTGATTAACACTTTTCTCAATTAGGAATGCCTCTTCTTTGTCTTTCACCAACTGGCAGGTGAGCTGGTGGGGGTCTCAGTTACACGACTGTTGCTTGTCAGGCTATCGGCCAGATACTGGCTGTTTGCTGGCGGGGGCTCCTCAACATGGCCTCTCATCCTTCAGTATGTGGCTAAGACCTTCCATGAAGCAAAGCTCAAGCACTTTTCAAGCCACTGCTTAGTCATGTTTACCAGTGTCCAATTGACCAAATGAAGTCATACGGACAACCCACCAAAGTAGATGCCACATTCTGTTGGAGGAACTGCAAGGTCACATTGCAAAGGGGCTTATATATCGAAATGGGAAAAATCTGTGCCATTTTTGTAATCTACCACCACTCCTAAGTCCAAACAACAGGATGAAACTGTCTCTACTAACTTCACTTCCTCTTCATTTCTCTCCCTCTCTCCCTCTCACCCCTCCATCAGCAAATGTATTAGCCTTCTATTTTAGAAAGAAGTAGAAAAGATAGGTTACTGAATCTCTATATCTTGTTTCATAAAAACTACTGGAAACAAATTAGGAAATTGTCCTTCCAAAAAAGATGCTTTGGGTTCAGATATAATGATTTCAAGAAGTCACATTTGTCAAAAGCCAGCATATTTCCCACTTTATATTTTGTACATGTTTTGAAAAGAAGGAAATAGATTAGCAAGATATACTCAGCAGTGAGAAAATTAAGTGGCTATTTTTTATCATATCTACCTTTATAACATAATGAAGTCTGTATTTAATACTTGTTAATGCTGAAAAATATTTCCAAGCATTATAATATAAATTATCATTTTAGAGGAGATAAAAACCATCCACTTACTAATTGAAACGTTACTATGCTATTCTTACTTTATGTCACATATCTGCTTGTGGAGTGGGCAGGGCAGATCAGCCCTAGAAGTAAAATGCTCATGAAATGGTGAATGACAGTGTTAGTCGCTCAGTCATGTCCTACTCATCGCAACCCCATAGGCGGTAGCCTGCCAGGTTCCTCTGTTCACAGAATTCTCCAGGCATGAATACTGGTGTGGATAGCCAGTCCCTTCTCCAGGGGATCTTCCCAACCCAGGGATGGAACCCAGGTCTCCTGCATTGCAAGCAGATTCTTTACCATCTGAACCACCAGGGAAGCACAGATTTAAAATAAAATTTTAAAAAATTCTCTAGGGAGGGGCTAAAAGTTAATTTTTAAAAATAACTCTAGGAGGTTTAAAATATAAGACTTTGCCCAAATATTTTGTCAAATACTTAAAAGACATTTGGAAAGAGAGCACCATTTTTACATAATATTTCATAAAAAGCAGAACTGAGTGAGAATGGAGTTCCTTGGGGTTAAGCAGATATTGTAGCATAATTGTACTGTCACATACAATCCTTTAAACAGATCCTGTCTCCTTTCCATTAAAAAAAACTGTTTCTAGTTTTTCACCTGTTAGATCTCTAAATCTCAGTTTTTCTGATGGTTCTTCTGCCATTAACCATTTCTCTATTCTTCATCCAAATATCCTTTATCACATTTCTGTACTAACCACTTCAAAATTCTGCTTGAAGAAGAACTTCATAAAATTTTGTTTAAAGGCTTCGTATTCTCTAAAGTGATTCAACAGGAGATTACCCTTGTCCAAGAGCTGGAGCTGGAATTTGTTGATCTAAAGTCTAGGGCCACTGGCTAATTTCTGTGCTGAGCTCCATGTTCAGAGGGCCAATAAACACTCACCCTCTCCACATGGATGCCTAATAAACAGACAGCTAAACTGTAACATATTAAGACACAAGTATTAATTTCCGTGTCTCCCTTTCATACATGCTCTTTCTGCATCTTCACCATAAGATTACACATCAACCTTACAGTTGCTCCTTGTCAGAAACCTAGGATTCATCTTGGACTTCTTTTTCTCACATCCTGTACCTAATCCAAATGCAAACCCCTGGGGCTCCAATTTTACACTACATCCAAAATCTAACCACGTTGCATTCTGTTTGCTGCTACCACTCAGATCTAAGCCGCCATCATCCTTTAACTGGATTATCGTGAGAGCCTCCTGACCTACCCCTACTTCCATCATCACTCACCTCCCTTTCCAATGCACCCACAAGCTGTTCTTTACCCAGCAACATAATCATCATGTCACTCTTCAGAACTTTCCAGTGATTTCTCATCTTGTAGAGTAAAATCCAAAATCCTTACATAACCCACAAGACCTTTCATAATATGCCCCTTGATATCACTATGACCTCATATCCTATCGCTCTCCCTCATGTTTATTTTGCATCAGCCATACGGGCCTCCTTCACGTACATAATCCATGACAAACAGGCACCTTATTCTGAGTCTTTGTACTTGTCTCCTCTGTCTGTAGTGCTCACACCCCAGATATCCATGTGGCTTACACCCTCGTCTTGTCATTTTTCTGCTCAAATGTCATCTTCTTTATGAAGCCATCATTTTCTACACTTCATATAAAATGGCAGTATATGTTATTTTCAACTCCTTTTATTCTGCTTTACTTTTCTCTACAACACTTACCAAGGAAAAGGAAACACTTTATGTTAATCTCCTGTCTTCCTCTTCCAGAATGAAAGCTCCTCAAGAGCAAAAACTTTAAATTTTTATTGTCATATTTCCAGCACAAGAAGAAAGCCTGCCATAAAGTAGGAATTCACTTAATATTTGTTGTCCAATGGAAAAAAAAACTTGTATGCATCCTTTACGACCTCTTTCCAGAGTCTTTCCTGACTGACCTACTCCAGAATAACAAAGAACTTTCCTCTTTCTCTGGATTCACAGAGAATTTTATTTTAAACTCTTCTAGAAAACCTATGATCTCTTTTCACTATTTGATGATATTCTATTTGTATTTGATTCCCTGACACCTAGCATAATATAATTTAATAAATATTTGATGAACAAATGAATGAATGAGTTGACATAAGTATGTATTAAGAACACAGTTATTGGATAAATAGAATCAGTCCTCCCCTCTCTCCCATTCTCATTGTCGACTCTCATTCTTCTTCCCAACACCCCCACCTGAACCTTGAAACTTATTGTTACCCTATCCTTTACCCGCACCTTCTTATAATCACATCTTCCACACCTGCTTCTTATTCATCCTAAAAAAGCAATCACAGAAACTGATTTCTAAAGTACAAATAGAAAGCTTAAAACAGCACTGAAATTAAATATCTAAGAGTTCATCTTTACCCTGTCCTTTCTGTAAGAAGACAATATTCTGCAGAAGTATATCACCAATAAAAATTGGAGACAAAGACAGTGAGTGAGCATAGGTTGTCTCCCAGTAGCAGTAAGTCTTTTTTTTTTAATTGAAGTGTAATTGACTTACAAAATTATATCAGTTTCAGGTGTACAACATAGTGATTCAATATTTTTATACATTATGAAATGATCACCAGGAAAAATCTAGTTACTATCTGTCACCAAAGTTATTATAATATTATTGATAATTTCCTTATGCTATGCATTACATCCATGACTACTTTATTTTATAACTAGAGGTTTGTACCCCTTAATCTTTCTCACCCATTTCATTCATCTTCCTACCTTCTACCCCTCTGGTAATCACCAGGTTGTTCTCCGTCTCTATGAGTATGTTATGTTTGCTTGGTTTGTTTTTGGAATTCACATAAGAGTGAAACCATAGAGTGTTTTTCTTTCCCTGTCTTATTTCATTAAGCATACCACCATCTAGGTCCATCTGTCTTGTTGCAAATGGTAAGATTTCATTCTTTTTATGGCTGAGTAATATTCCATTGTGTATAGCACATCTTCTTTATCCCTTCCTCTATCAATGGACCCTTATATATATTAGATATTGTAAACAATGCTGCGATGAACATAGGGGTACATATACCTTTTCAAATTAGTGCTTTTTTTCCTTTGGAAAATTAGCCAGAATGGGATTACTGGATTACATGGTGGTTGTACTTTCAATTTTTTGAGGCACCTCCCTATTGTTTTCCATAGTGACTCTACCAACTTACAGTCCTAACAATAGTACATGATGGTTGCCTTTTCTCTACATCATCACCAACACTTTTATTTCTTGTCTTTTGATAATAGTCATTCTAACAGAAGTGATTCAAATAGGCAACTTTGGCCTTGGAGTACAAAATGAAGCAGGGCAAAGGATAATAGAGCTTTGCCAAGAGAACACACTGGTCATCGCAAACACCCTCTTCCCAACAACACAAGAGACGACTCCACACACGGACATCACCAGATGGTCAAAAATGAAATTAGATTGATTATATTCTTTGCAACTGAAGATGAAGAAGCTCTATACAATCAGGAAAATCAAGACAGGGAGCTGACTGTGGCTCAGATCATGAACTCCTGATTGCAAAATTCAGACTTAAATTGAAGAAAGCAGGGAAACCCACTAGACCATTCAAGTATGACCTAAGTCAAATCCCTTACAATTATACAGTGGAAGTGACAAACAGATTCAAGGGATTAGATCTAATAAGACAGAATGCCTGAAGAACTATGGATGGAGGTTTGTAACACTGTACAGGAGGTGGTGATCAAAATCATCCCCAGGGGAAAAAAAAATGCAAAAAGGCAAAATGGTTGTCTGAGAAGGCCTTACAAATAGTTATGAAAAGAAGAGAAGCAAAAGGCAAAGGAGAAACGGAAAGATACACCCATCTGAATGCAGAGTTCCAAAGAATAGCAAGGAGAGATTAAAAAAAAAAAAAAGCCTTCTTCAGTGATATGCAAAGAAATACAGGAAAACAATAGAATGGGAAAGACTAGAGATCTCTTCCAGAAAATTAGAGACATTTCAAGGAAACATTTCATGCAAAGATGGGAACAATAAAGGACAGAAATGGTATGAACCTGACAGAAGCAGAAGACATCAAGAAGAGATGGCAAGAATACACAGAAGAACTGTACAAGAAAGAGCTTCATGACACATAATCATGAAGATGTGATCATTCACCTTGAGCCAGACATCCTGCAGTGCAAAGTCAAGTGGGCCTTAGGAAGCATCACAACGAACAAAGCTAGTGGAGGTGATGGAATTCCAGTTGTGCTACTTCAAATCCCAAAAGATGATACTGTGAAAGTGCTGCACTCAATATGCCAGCAAATTTGGAAAACTCAGCAGTGGCCATAGGATTGGAAAAGGTCAGTTTTCATTCCAATTGCAAAGAAAGGCAATACCAAAGAATGTTCAAACTACCACACAATTGTACTCATCTCACACACTAGCAAAGTAATGCTCAAAATTCTCCAAGCCAGTCTTCAACAGTACATGAACTGAGAACTTCCAGATGTTCAAGCTAGATTTTAAAAAGACAGAGGAACCAGAGATTAAATTGCCAACATCTGTTGGGTCACCAAAAAAGCAAGAGAGTTCCAGAAAAACATCTCTTTCTGCTTTATTGACTATGCCAAAGTCTTTGACTGTGTGGATCACAACAAACCATGGAAAATTCTTCAAGAGATGGGAATACCAGACCACCTTACGGCCTTCTGAGAAATACATACACAGGTAAAGAACCAACACTTAGAACCAGACGTGGAACAATGGACAGATTCCAATTTGGGGAAGGAATATGTCAAGGCTACATGTTGTCACCCTGCTTATTTAACTTACATGCAGTGTACATCATGAGAAACGTTGGGCTGGATGAATCACAAGTTGGAATCAAGATTGCTGGGAGAAATATCAATAACCTCAGATACACAGATGACACCATCCTTATGGCAGAAAGGGAAGAGAAACTAAAGAACCACTTGGAGAGTGAAAAAGTTGGCTTAAAACTCCACATTCAAAACACTAAGATCATGGCATCCAATCTCATCACTTCATGGCAACTAGATGGGGAAACAATGGAAACAGAGACAGACTTTATTTTCTCGGGCTCCAAAAATCACTGTAGATGGTGACTGCAGCCATGAAATTAGAAGATGCTTGCTCCTTGGAAGAAAAGCTATGAATAACCTAGACAGTATATTAAAAAGCAGAGACATTACTTGTCTGACAAAGGTCCGTCTAGTCAAAGCTTTGGTTTTTCCAGTAGTCCTTATGTATGTGAGAGTTGGACCATAAAGAAAGCTAAGTACCACAGAATTGATGCTTTTGAACTGTGGTGCTAGAGAAGACTCTTGACAGTCCCTTGGACTGCAAGGAGATCAAACCAGTCCATCCTAAAGGTAATCAGTCCTGAATATTCATTGGAAGGACTGATGTTGAAGCTGAAGCTCCCAATACTTTGACCACCTGATGTGAAGAACTGACTCATTTGAAGACTGTGATGCTGGGAAAGACTGAAGGCAGGAGGAGAAGAGGACAACAAAGGATGAGATGGTTGGATGGCATCACTGACTCGATGGACATGAGTTTGAGCAAGCTCCAGGGGTTGGCAATGGACAATGGAGGCTGGTATGCTACAGTTCGTGTGGTTGCAAAGAATCAGACAGGACTGAGTGACTGAACTAAACTGAACAGGAGTGAGATGATATCTCATTGTGGTTGTGATTTGAATTTCCCTGGTAAATAATGAGATTGAACATGTTTTCATGTATTTATTGGTCACTTGTATATCTCTTTGGGAAAGTGTATATTCATGTCCTCTGTCCATTTTTAATCAGGTCGTCTGGTTTTGTATGTTTTTGAGTTGTAAGAGTTATTTGTATACTTTATATATTAACCCCTTATCAGAGATATCATTTGCAAATATCTTCTAATAAAATTATTTCTTAAGACCATCTTAGAAGCTCTCCTAATAAAGAGATTTAAAATACAATAAACATTAAAGCTCATGCACTCTCAACTTCACTATTAGTACTACCTTCATTACCTAAAGTTGTGATTATAGCCTATGACATACCACGAGCTGGAGACAGAAAATATTGTGGCCACTGCTTCTGGGGATCACAGTTGCAGGGGCAAATATCACAGTTGTCAACTGTGACACAACTGAGACACTTCTCCAGTGGGAAAGGATCTACTCCCTTCTTTAAGGAAAGATAGCTTGCAGAACTGTGACATTAAGGCATGGAGCCCAAGCGATAAACTGATTGGCCTAAGATCACTCATCAAAGGCCAATCAGTACTTGAACTCATACTTGACTCCAACGTCTGATTCCTTAAAATACAAAATTTCTATCAAGGTCTCTCTAAAGAAGATTACCTCTCCCTCTTTCTTCCTCTCCCTCTTTCTTCTTTCTCTCTCTTTCACACACATGTATATTCTATCCATATCAGGGTGTATTTCCTTTTCTCTCCATCTATGACAGTTGATGATGGGAGGGATTGGGGGCATGAGGAAAAGGGGATGACAGAGGATGAGACGGCTGGATGGCATCACCAACTCGATGGACATGAGTCTGAGTGAACTCCGGGAGATGGTGATGGACAGGGAGGCCTGGCGTGCTGCAGTTCATGAGGGTCGCACAGAGTCGGACACGACTGAGCGACTGAACTGAACTGAACTGATGACAGTAAAAAGAAGTAAAAGCTCTTTGATTATAATGTAAACTTACATTTTTTTCCTTCTTGATAGGTTTTCATATTTTTCTCAAAAAGTATTTAAAAGTGCTACTCAAGTTGTTCTTAGTTGTCTAAAATGGCTTATACTGCCATTAGCTTCTATAGCACCATCATTAGAGAAATGGGCTGTACTTCTTTATAACCTTCCACATACAGCCAAAATAGAGTTGCTTTAAAGGGCAAGATGTCAAAAGCAGATAAAGCCTTTGTACTGTAATGAGCATAATGATGAATAATGGTACTTATGTGCAATAACTGATGCCCTGCCCATAAACAGCCTTTCCACCCAGATACTCTATTTAATTCAATAATATATTCCAGGTAATTTGTGGAACTAGATGAGAAATTACCTTAACCGAGAAGACTAACTGTGGAATTTACTAAAATATACCATGTTGAAAATAATTACTGGAAGCAGAGTTTGCAGAAGTAAAATTATGGCATTAAAAATTCCCATTACAATAATTCACCTTCCAAGTGGCCTGACTCACAGCTGCTGTAGAAGAGAAGAGAGCACTGTGGCATGGAAGATGCTGACAATAAAAGACATGGTAATAATATTCCTATACCAAGGTATTCAGTGCTTTCACGTTTGTTTTAAGAACAGAGATGATAATCCATATAGTCTTTATCATCTCCCACCCTGCTGCTGCTGCTGCTGCGAAGTCACTTCAGTCGTGTCTGACTCTGTGCGACCCCATAGACGGCAGCCCACCAGGCTCTCCCGTCCCTGGGNCACACAGTCCAGACCTCAGAGCAGGGGGACCGTGGCACCTAGCCCGGACCTCTGGAGAAGGCTACCATGGCACACAGCCCTGAACTTGGCAAAGAGGAACTTCGGCACAGACCCGGGAACAGGTCACAAGCCGAGGGCAGAACACAGGCCGGACCTCGGCACAGGGCGACCGTGGCACACAGCCCGGACGTGGGAAGATGGCAACCGCGGCACACAACCCCGACCTCGGAAAATGGTGACCGCGGCACACAGCCCGGACCTCTGCAGAAGGCTACCTCGCCACACAGCCCAGACCTCGGAACAGGACGACTGTGGCACACAGCCCGGACTTCGGCACAGAGGCAACGCGGCACACAGCCCGGACCTCTGCAGAAGGCTACCTCGCCACACAGCCTCGACCTCGGTGCAGGGCAACCGTGGCACACACTCCGAACCACAGAGAAGAGTGACCGAGGCACACAGCATGGACCTCGGCGCAGGGCGAGCCTGGCACACAGCACCGAACTCGGGAGATGATGACTGTGGCACAGAGACAGGACTTCGGCACAGGGCAACCGCGGCACACAGCCCGAACCTCAGTGAAGGGCAACCGTGGCACACAGCCCGAAAATATGTGGAGAGCAACCATGGCACAGAGTTCAGAACTCGTCGCTAGCCAACTGTAGAACACAGCCCGGACCTCGGCACAGGGCGATCGCAGTAGACAGGCCGGACCTCGGCGCAGGGCGACCGCAGAACACAGCCCAAACCTCAGTGAAGGTTGACTGCAGCACTCAGCCCGGATCTCGTCGCCAGCCAACCGCGGAACACAGCCCGGACCTCGGCACAGCAAAACCGTGGCACACAGCCCGGATATCGGAGCAGGTCTACCATGGCACACAGCCCGAACCTCAGTGAATGGCGACCGCAGAACAGAGCCCAGAAATCTGAATAGGGAGCCTGTAGCACAAAGCCTGTAACTCGTCATTAGCTGACCGCAGAACACAGCCTGCACCTTGGTGCAGGGCGATCATGGAAAACAGGACAGACCCCATCGCAGGGCGAACACGGCACACAGCACGGACCTTGGCGAAGGGCGACTGTGGCATACTGCCTGAAACACTGTGAGGGAGACCGCGGCACACAGCCAGTAACTCGTTGCTAGCTGACCATGGAACACAGCCTGTATTTCAGCACAGGGTGACCATGGAACACATGCTGGTCCAAGGCACAGGGAGACCGCAGCACACAGCAAGTACATCGAGCAGGGTGACTGTGGGACACAACCTGAACGTCAGTTAAGGGTGACCGCAGCACACATCCCTGAACTCGATGCAGGGCGACCCTGCACACAGNTTTTTTTTTTTTTTAACAGAAACAGGAGATATGATTTAAAGCAGAACTTGAATAGAGAAGACTTTATGGGAATGTAAGGACAATCCTCAAACATCTAAATGACATCATAAAGAAGTAGGATTAGGATTTAACTCTGAATGGTGCTACTCTGGAGATACTGAATTTACTGGTTTCCATCTCTGAACATGATTCATTTAATAATCTAAATCTTAGGGGTATCTTTTGGATTTACTTTTTACCTTCTAGCAGCTCTGTGAAAGAAGAAGTAAATCCAGTCATTCATCTGAATATATCAACTGTACAATCTTGAACAACTGGGTGTATGGACAAAGCTCTCAGCTCCTCAGTTAAGAACATTGTCAGTGAGGAAGTTCCCTTTTACATCTGTTTATATGTCTATTCTCTAATCCCCTATTATTCATAAGCTTCTTAAGAACACGAATTTTTCATCTCTATACCCCCACCACCTAGCTCAACACCAAGCCTACACTGGCTGCATACAGTAGGTACAAACATGCATTTTTGAATCAGTCAAGGAATCAATCAATATTTAGATTACTAATCCACAACTTTAATTTTGTGCTTACTATATACAAGGCATTATGTCACAAGACATATCTCCAGTCCCTCAGGAATCATATTTTAAGAAAAGAGTTATAGGGAAAATANACATGCATTTTTGAATCAGTCAAGGAATCAATCAATATTTAGATTACTAATCCACAACTTTAATTTTGTGCTTACTATATACAAGGCATTATGTCACAAGACATATCTCCAGTCCCTCAGGAATCATATTTTAAGAAAAGAGTTATAGGGAAAATATGACAGTTAATTCAAAGGAATTGAATGGCTCTAAAAGGCTCTGGTTTTTCCTGTGGTCATGTATGGATGCGAGAGTTGGACTGTGAAGAAGGCTGAGCACTGAATAATTCATGCTTTTGAACTGTGGTGTTGGAGAAGACTCTTGAGAGTCCCTTGGACTACAAGGAGATCCAACCAGTGCATCCTAAAGGAGATCAGTCCTGGGTGTTCTTTGGAAGGAATGATGCTCAAGCTGAAACTCCAGTACATTGGCCACCTCATGCGAAGAGTTGACTCGCTGGAAAAGTCTCTGATGCTGGGAGGGATTGGGGGCAGGACAAGAAGGGGACGACAGAGGATGAGATGGCTGGATGGCATCACTGACTCATTGGACATGAGTCTGAGTGAGCTCCGGGAGTTGGTGATGGACAGGGAGGCCTGGCGTGCCGCAATTTATGGGGTCACAAAGAGTTGGACACGACTGAGCGACTAAACTGAAAGCCAAATGAATAGATAATTAGAAGCTGCAAGACCACCAGTTTTTGACCAATGTCACATTTGCTCACATGTGTCTGAAGACTACAGAGTGCAGATGCTCCAGGTTTCCCTTAAAGAGTTATCATTCCTTCAGTAACAACATATGTGCCTACAGCAGGACAGCACCAGGCTGCTCCCTACACTAGGATTGATACATCCCGTTCAAGTGGAGTTACTGTCTAGCTGAACTAGATACATGCAATCACAATTACAAGGTGACACTGGGATTCAGCTGCACCACTGAGCAGCTAATGCTCTTTCCCTGTTAAATTGATTGGGTTTATGTCTTTTGCAATTTGAGGATGGAAGCAGCTACCCAGGTGAGGTAATTTGAGATACCATTCAAAAAAGAGGTTCAGGTAGCAGTCAGCAACACCAGTCTATTTTGTTAGCACTGTAGGTGCTAACTTGGGACTGCAAAACAGAGAGAAATTGAGACTTGCACCAAAATATTTTTAGTTAAATTGTTACAGACTGGATGTTTGTGTCTCCCAAAAATTCATATGTTGAAACACTATTTCCAGTATGAAGGTATTTGGAGGTGGGACTTTTGGGAGATAATTAAGTCATAAGGGTGGAGCCCTCATAAGTGGGATTAGTGCCCTCATAAGCAGCAGCAATAGAATTAGCTAGCTGTCTTTCTTCCCTGTGAGGACACAATGAGAAGGTAGCCATTACAATCAGGAAAAGGGTCCTCCCCAGAACCTGACCAAGGCTGGCACCCTGATCTCAGACTTCCAACATCCAGAAGTGTAAGAAATGAATTTATACTGTTGATAAGCCTCCTAGTTAATAGTACTTTTATTCTAGCAGCCTAAACTGCATAGGACAATTGTTCTTACATTTTAATTTTTCTTTTATGTGTGTGCCAACTTTTGACCTTCAAATATTAACCATGATCAGTCAGTACACATGGTCTTTAAGGAGAAGGTCCATAAAATATTAGAAGCCAAAGCTCAACTGGCTAGAGCAACACCAATCCAAATTTCAGATACACTAAGAGTGGGACTAAGAAAGAAAAATGATAGGAGAATAAAGCAACATAGAAATGGATGCTGATTATTTGGGTTAGACAGAAAAGAGAAAGTAAGGCTTTACTACATACAATCAATTTGATACATTCCTTAAAATAGAAATATATATGTTTTAGATTTATAAACTTCAATATTTAAAGAGAAAGGTTTAACTGTTGCATCAAAAAATTGATGATTGATAAGTTTAACTGAAACAAGAAGAAGACGTTGTTAGCAGAGTTTAGAACAAAAGGTACCCTAGATAACAGATGTGTGGCTGAGGGAATGCTGGCAGCCCTGGTTTGGCATCACAGCTCTGCCCCTTTCTAACTCTTTAAGTTTGAACACGTATTTAACCTCTGAGACTCAGTTTCCTCAATGGGAGGAAGGAGGATTATAATATTTGTGCTCTATGTTATCATATAGAATGTCCTATTTCTATTTTAATTGACTTGGTATCCTAAGGTGGCATAGTGTTAAAGAATCTGTCTGCCAATGCAGGAGACTCAGTTCGATGCCTGGATCGGGAAGATCCCCTGGAGCAGGAAATGGCAACCCATTCCATTATTCTTGCCTGGAAAATTCCATGGGCAGAGGAGCCTGGCAGGCTAGAATCCACGGGGTCCTAAAGAGTCTGACATGACTCAGCAACAAAACAACACCGAGTGCCTGTTATTATATCATAAAACCGATAAGAGCATACATGTGTACTGTCCAGCAACAATAAGTATTTAATCCAAACAGGCAATCCTGGACCCTCTAGAAAATTATTCCACATAGTAATTTGTTATTAGGTTCATCGGGAGGTGCCATTTGTGAGACCCCACACAACAAAATCGTTAATCAGAACTAACCACGGAATAAGATAAAAGCCTGAAGCTAGCTCCAGGGCAGAAGCACCCTGTTACAATCAGAATGTATTAAAACCGTGGACACGGCAATTTCTTGTAANAGGTGCCATTTGTGAGACCCCACACAACAAAATCGTTAATCAGAACTAACCACGGAATAAGATAAAAGCCTGAAGCTAGCTCCAGGGCAGAAGCACCCTGTTACAATCAGAATGTATTAAAACCGTGGACACAGCAATTTCTTGTAAAGGCTGCAGGGGAGGGGTGAGGCTGTAAGTAAACAAGTTTTAAAGATCATAGACAATATGCTCTTCAAACGAACTTAAGTAAATGCCTCTTGCAAGGTCAGATCAAGGGTGAAGAAATAAGAATTGGCCAAACACTAGAGCAATTTCCAGCTAAATGAAAAGCCAGATATTCTTTTCTTCACTGACAACAAAAAAGACACTGAGACAAGGGGGTTGAGCATTGATGCCAAAAATGTATTTTCCATTCTTTGAGGCTTCTAAAGTCTCTTCTTTTATCCATTTTCTATTTTTCCCTGTATTGCCACTCTCTGTTTTTGTCAATGACCTTTCTTCAATCCAACTCAGCCTCCATCTAATGGCCTGAAGAGGACTTCTTCACATGATGGAAAGCTTTAGATTTAAGATCTCCCTCCTTCATTAGAGAGAAAAGTGAACAGCCTCTATGTGCTGGGTGTTAATGAACGTGGAGAAAGATTTTTTTTTGTATGTGTGTTACACATTATGTTCTTGACTCCTAGAGGTGCTACAATAAATTGCCGCGCTTCATTTACAAGGAGCCATAACAGAAGCGAAATGAGAATCTGGCGACAAATTGCTTCTCAGTCACCCTGGGTCAGGCAGTCGGGGCTAATGAGAAGAGGGGCTCTAATTTTAAACTCCTCCTCAACCAAGCCATTCCTGCATTAATGTTCGCTGTTGTAAATTGTAAAGTCAAATGAAGGAGCCCTGTTGAAAATTAACCAGTATTTTTATCCTTTGAGTACCCAATAGAGCATATTCTGGCTTCTGAAGCTGGTGGTTATCGAAGGCGGCTCAGCGTACAGCAGGGGCACCAGCCTCCCCCGCGGATTTCCCCCTCTTTGACACAACACCACTCTCCTAATTCCTACTCCTTTTACAACCATGCCTTCTTTCCACCTTCACAAAGAAAAATCCACCGGCAGTACTTAAGTCATACAGGTTTTCAACAAGATTATAACGTGGCCTGTAGGAGCAGGGTTTGAAACCAGCCTTTGTGGTCCATTTACCAAAATATCATATACAGGCATTAAAAATTAGAGAATTATTATATCCATTTAGTCCTGCTGCATGCTTAATGATCTGTAATCGTGTATGTGGTGGAAGAGCCAGTAAATCACCGACTTTGTGAGGGCTGGGAGCACTTTGTCTCTGGAAGCCTAAATCAGGATTTGAACAAATAATGAGAAACCCAGGCAGCACCTGCCTCTCACAAAGTACTTTCCTAAGCCCACATTTTGTCAGTTTATAAAAGCAAATAGCAGGCAAAAAGAGATGCAGGAGAAAGGGAGATATTTTATTAAAGTATGCAGTAGTGTGACCCTACATGGATGGCCAGGCAATGACTCAAAATTCATTGTTTTGGGGGGCTTTGGGTCATGTGTTTTAAGTAAGTACTAATGAAATGAAGTTCCTCTCATGTGTAATGTGTCTGTCCGGGTGCATTCTTCCATGGAATCACTACATAAAACACAAATTAACCACACTACCCTAGTCTAATCATTGTAATCAGTTATGTTTTCATGTGTACATTACTGATATATAAGGCTGTTGTAGTTCTTGTGTGTGGTTTAATTGCTTGTTTTTGCATATCTTGTGTGATTGATGATGTTCTAGAAATCTTTTCCCCTAAAGGAGACTTTGTAAATTACTTTGTTTAGATGCTAATGATTGTATTTCATTAGTGGCCCTCTCATCCAGAATCATCTTTAAATGAATGAATATGCCATAATTAAAAATCTGAATTATGAATTACTTTGAAAGGAGACAACATTGTCCCGATTTCCCACTGCGACACAGTGTTATTTCAATTATGTAAATATGTTTAATCATTCCCCTTTTGTTTTTCTAATTATTTAATATTAATGTTGCTTTACCCCTTTATTGCTACAAGAAGGGATATGGCATCTTAAATGAGAGTACTTAGACAAGTGATACACAGATGACTAGATTAAAGCAGACATTTATCAGAATGCATAACCCATTTCAAAAACAAACATGCTATTAACATTCATACTAATATAGCAACACTGGCTATAATTGCACTTCATGAATGTTTTGTCTGTACAAATCTAATGTATTCACAATGAACAATTTCCAATTATTGTTGTTTTTTCTTATAGAAAGTCTAAAACCCCTGGTGAAAGTTTCAATTATCTTGAGGTGTACATCTGAACCAACTATAAGACCGCCATTTTTTTCTACAGAAGGAAATTTGCAATTGCTCAAGAACTACTAGATTGGATGGATCCAACTTTCACTCATCCACCTTTGAACCTTTAAAAAGAAAAAAAATTGGGACAAAAAAGAATGTGTTTTGAAGCACCGCTTCCCGCCTTTTTTTAAAACTTACTCCCTCAAGTAGGAGAAATATTAGGAAATTTACTCTTCCACTCAACAGCTCTCACACAAGCCTTCAAGAAGCTACACTTAGAAAAGAAGCATGAACTTAGCAGAGGAGAACCCTCCAGAGGGGCCATCACCTATGACAGTCAACTTTATACATTCACACTTCAGACATCTTATTCAAACCAATTGCAGAAGGCTGGTTTGCTCTTTAGAAAACACTGCACTAACTTTAATTTAGACATTTCTATTTTAGTGCAGCTAGACTACACAGGAGTATGTTCCTCTACCATTTAGTAATTTAGATACTTTCAATATTATTGCTAACCAACTCTTGAAGTATAAGAGCCTTAATTATGTTAGTTTAATAGTTTGTGCTTAAATATTGTTATTTGTAAACTAACAGTGGGAAATGCTACAACTTCCCCATGTTTCTTTTTTACTTCAATGTTACAATAAAATATGCCATTGTTGATTGAAGTTTTATTAATATTTGTAATATGAAGATTATAATTAAAATATTTGGTCTTTCTCTACATTTTAAAAGACCTCCTTTCCCAACCAATATTTTTTTCTAATCTAAACCCTTAACTTTGGCAATCATGGGAACAAGGATTTGAGATTATTTTATCTGGATATAACTTGCACACAAACAAATTACTTTGCTTCATCATGGGCTACACCCAAAAACACTCAATGACATCACTGTGTTTGGTATTTGTTCAGTTCAGTTCAGTTGCTCAGTCATGTCTGGCTCTTTGCAACCCCATGAACTGTAGCACGTCAGGCCTCCCTGTCCATCACCAACTCCTGGAGTTTACACAAACTCATGTCCATTGAGTCGGTGATGCCATCCAACCATCTCATCCTCTGTTGTCCCCTTCTCCTCCTGCCCCTGATCCCTCCCAGCTTCAGGGTCTTTTCCAATGAGTCAACTCTTCGCATGAGGTGGCCAAAGTATTGGAGTTTCAGCTTCAACATCAATCCTTCCAATGAACACCCAGGACTGATCTCATTTAGGATGGACTAGTTGGATCTTCTTGCAGCCCAAGGGACTCTCAAGAGTCTTTTCCAACACCACAGTTCAAAAGCATCATTTCTTCAGCGCTCAGCTTTCTTCACAGTCCAACTATCACATCCATACATGACCACTTGAAAAACCACAGCCTTGACTAGACAGACCTTTGTTGGCAAAGTAATATCTCTGCTTTTTAATATGCTAATACAGACAAAAATAAAATTATATTTATTCATAAGTTATAAAGAAAATTATGTAAATTATTTTCTACCTAATTTAATGCATTTTATTTCTCACATCTTTTCTCTCATTGAGAAAAAAATTATACTCAGGGAACTATTTATCTCCCTCTAATTATGAGAAACTTTTATTAAGACAGTGTTTCATAATTAACATGATAAAGTTACACGTTGTCAAGACCAAAGGAAGAAAATCCCAGAGTTTTGTGTAAATGACAAGAAATGATGAGTCTTTACCAGAAACATATTGATTTTAAAGACTTTTTGTTTTTTTTTTTAATTAATTTATTTATTTATTTTTAAATTTAACTTTACAATACTCTATTGGGTTTGCCATACATCGACATGAATCCACCACAGGTACACACAAGCTCCCAATCCCAAACTTTACAATACTCTGTTGACTTTTTGAATAACAATCTCTGTGGAATTTTTCAGATAGAAATTATTTTCTAATATTTCAATTAGAAACTAATTTTAATTACTTTTTCTACACATCTACCTGGAAATACTGAAGTCTTCTAAAACCAATATAGAAAAAATCCGAAGACTCCCTTGAAACTAATGTTTGACACCTAAAAGATACATTTTTCTTCTGATCAGCTCAACATTTTGTGAACTTGGAATTCACAGGAGGGAAATTCAAGAGAAAGGAATAGGAGATGGGAATTTATAGGAATCTGCAGTTGTTTTTTAGTCATGATTCTACTTGATTTTTAAAGAATAAATTATTAGGATTTGGTCCAAATGCATTATCAGGAAGAAAGATGGAAGTGTTGGGAGATCCACATCTAAATCATCACCTAAGTTATTTGGATATTTCCTTTCAGGAAAACTGAAGAGTGAAAAAGGACCTGAAAAACATATTCTCTGAGACATCAGGGCAGCTAATGCCCCAAACAGAAGATTTTTGGACAGGCCAAGGAACCGTGTCAGGGTGGCATGTCAGGGAAATCAAAGCAGGCAAACCATGTTCCATCTGAAAGCATCACTGTGTTTCCAATACAAGTGGAAACCCTACTATCCACTTTCTGAAGAAGCTGTAGATATGTAAATGGTCCAGACCTAAGTAGCCTAGTGGCTTGATATCAGTTACCAGATGGAGAAAGAATTGATAACAAAAGTACACTTGCATTTGGACAAGTCTGGCATTTCAAGGGGATGATACTTTCCTATATAGTCTTATCAAACATGCTCTGAACACAAACCAGAGCCAAAGAAAGGGTCCTAATCTCAGCTTTCTAGAAAATTCCTCCCTTAAGTGCTAAACCCATGGAAAACAACTTAGGAAGATTCAGGTTCAGGCACCCATACTATCCTTCTCATTCCTACTCAAAAGGCCAGCCTGAGGCAGTTACACTATGATTTATCATTACAGTTATGGAAAAGCAAGGTAGAAGGGAGTCATTTATCTCTCCCCCTGAGTTCATTCATTCAACAAGTATGATTGAATGTATGCAGTGAGCACTCAATCATAGTTGCTGAATGAATAAAGAAAACTCAAAGGAAATAAAAAATGCTTCACACCACTGTGCATTCCTGCAACAATGTATGAAATTAGTTGCTCTCATTCTAACACTTAGCAATGTCAGTGTTTTTTTAATTTTAGTCATTATAATAGATATATAGTAGTAACTCATCATGGTTTTATTTCCCTAAGTGGCTAATGATGTCAAACATCTTTTCATGTGCTTATTAGTTTTCATTATATCCTCTTGGTGATGTGTCTTTCATGCATTTTTATCTGAATTATAAAATATGTAATTTTCAAACATTCTCAATTTGTAGCATGTCTTTTCATTCTCATAAGTGTCTTGACACAAGAAAACTTTAAAAAAATTAAATCCAATTTATATATTTTTTCTTTTGTGGTTTGTGTTTCTGGTGTCACATATATAAACTCATTACCAAACCCAAGACCAACATAGATCTTCTTTTCATGCTGTCTTCTAAAATTTTTATAGTTATATGTTTTACATTTATGTCTACCATCTATTCTAAGTTTGTTTTTGTATAAAGTATGAGGTTTACATCAAGAAATTTGTTTTCTTTTTAAATATGACTGTGCCATTGTTCCAACATCATTTGTTGAAAAGACAATCCTTTCTCCACTAACTTGCCTTTGCATTTTTGTCAAAAATCAATTAGTCATATTTGTGTGTGCCTATTTCTGGATTCTCTATTCTCTTCCATTGATCTATATGTCTATTCCTTTGCCAATAGTATCTTGAATACTGTAGATTTATAGTAAGTTTTTAAATTGGGTAGTGTGCTTTTTCAACCTTTATTCTTCCTTTTTGAAATTGTTTTAGCTATTCAGGTGTCTTTACATTTCCATATAAATTTTAGAATCACTTTCTCTATATCTGCAAAAAAATTCTATTGCGATTTTGATTAGTACTACATTAAATTTACAGACTCATTTGGGAACCACTGATATCTTTACTTCTAATCCATTAAAAAGGTAGGCCTTTCTATTTATTTAAGTTTTGTTTCTTTCATAGGATTCTTTTAATTTTCAGTATACAAGTCTGGAACATATTTTGTTAAATTTATACACAAATATTTCATTTTTTAAAACATTTTAAATGATATTGATTTTTAAATCTTGGCTTACAGTTGTACATTGCTAGAATTCAGAAAAAAAAAGATTGATTTCTATGTGTTGACCTTATATTCTATAGCCTTGGTAAACTCATTAATTCTAAAAGCTTTTAACAGATTTCCCTGCATAGGCAATCATACCTGAGAGTAGGAATAATTCTTTCTTCCTTGCCAATCCATATACCTGTTTTTTTGGTTGTTTTCTTTTCTTTTTCTTATCTTATTGCACTGGCTAAGACTTTCAGTATAATGTTAACATTAAGTGAGAGGAGCAGAAGTTTTTGCCTTTTTCCCAATCTTAGGTATAAACCATTTGGTTTTCCACTATTAAGTATAATATTATTGGCAGACTTTCTTGTAGATAGCTTTTATCACATTAAAGACATTCCCTTCAACTCTAGGTTGCTGAGAGTTATTATTGTAAATAAATATTATATTTTCCCAAAGGTTTTACTTCCTCAGTTGATTCAATTTTGTGTATTTTATTTTTGAAATTAATAAGGTGAATTATGTTGACTGATTTCCAAATATTGAAACAAACTTGCATTCTCTGGATTAATAGCACCTGACTCTGGTATATGATTCTTTTTGTATGTTGCTGAATTCAATTTGATAATTTTTTCTTGATAATTTTTTTTTGCAAGTATGTTCATGAGAGATATTCATCTGTAGGGTATTTTGGTAATGTTTTTCTCTGAATTTGCTATTAGTGTAGTGTTGACCTAATAAAATAAGTTTGAAAGTATTCCATATTCCTGTAAATTGAATGGTTTAAATTCTTCATTTTCCCCGTGAGTATAGTTTTGACTTTACATGCTACAATCATGCTAAATCACATATACACAAGATAAAAAGAGAAAACAGAAGCAGCAGGATCTGTGAACTTTGGAATCCCTTATAAACTGGCCAATTGCTTTGCTGTACAGGAGAGAATGTTGATTTGTCTGCTCATACTCCCTTAGGCCAGTTCAGTCACTCAGTCGTGTCTGGCTCTTTGCAACCCCATGGACTGCAGCATGCCAGACTTCCCTGTCCACCACCACCTCCCAGAGCTTGCTCAAATTCATGTCCATTGAGTCGGTGATGCCATTTAACCATCTCATCCTCTGATGTCCCCTCCTCCTCCTGCCTTCAATCTTTCCCAGCATCAGGGTCTTTTCCAGTGATCTGCAAGAAGATCCAACCAGTCCATCCTAAAGGAAATCAGTCTTGAATATTCATTGTAAAGACTGATGCTGAAGCTGAAATTTCAATGCTTTGGCCACCTGATGCAAAGAACTGACTCACTCCCTTAGCTCAGGAGCTGGGAACAGTGAGGAAGGGCATTGATAAACAGGGGAAAAGAGAGAAGCCAATGACATTTTTGCAAGTGGTTAAAGTTTTCCTGGATATAATTATAACTCATGAACAAGTTGCCTATTCATATTCATCAGCTGACCATTATTATCATTATGTGACTCAACTTGCTAATGTACTCAACAGTCAAAATGGAGTTGTTTGTATTAATGGAAAATAAAACCAAATTCAATTTTGTATACAATTATGTAGAGAAAATATTACGGACTGAGAAAAGTATTCCTATAACCAAGGTTTAGTCCCATGGTGGAAATAGTATGATTTTACCCTCTACCAATGTAGGAAAAAAGTCACATATTGAACAGAAGTTAATATCTTGTTTTTATACAGAACTTAATACGTTTTCTAATATATTCACATGTCCTCAGAATAATCTTGTGAGATCATAAAGAAGACTCTTATTGCACACATTCTAGAATATAGAAATCTAGGGCTCAGAGAAGCTGAATGCCCAGTCCTGAGTTCTACCCGTACTCTCTCCCCACACCCTGCTACTGTCAACATCACTCTTCTACTGTAAATGTCAGGCTTTATTTCTGAAAATTCCTATGATAAAAGTGTGGAAATAAGTTGATCTCCACTTAATGAACTCTATGGTGTTATTCACATTCTTTTAGACAGATTTGGATTTGTTTTCAAAATCAAATGTGCTCAAAAATATATGCTTCAAATTTACTTGAAAATCAACACGTGTAGACTATTTTCAGCAACTGAAACTCTATCTCATTCTCTAGCTCAATATTTGAAATAAGTGTGGTATTGGACCAGCCACCTAAATTCTTTAAGCCTCAGTTTTCTCATCTGCACACTCAAGATATACTACTACCAATACCTCTCACAAGACTACCATGAGGTTTATACACGACACTGATTAATAAGCACTCAGCCCAGTGCTTGGTAGCAAGTGACACAACCAGGATTTGACCCAAGTTTCCTGCTCTAAACCACATGCTTAATCTCTGCACTATAACTGCTTTTCTGGAATATTTGACAAATAAGAATTGAAGAATAAATTGGAGCCAGATTGGGGAGAATACAGCATATTAAGACAAAATATTTGGGCTATAAACCATAGAGTTGGAGCCAGTGGATACTTTTACACAGAAATTAATCTGTTAAAATAAGAAATCTAAGAAAATTACTCTGGAGACATGCATGGATAGAATGGAAGGAGTAATGGTGTATGAAATTTGATTAGAAAGATATTTCACTTTTTAAATTATTGATAATATTAATACAATCAAGCTGATAATTATGAATACAATATTTTTATAGCAAGACAATATTTTTCTAACATTGGAAGAAGTCAAATTAATTCATCATTTCCCTTAATTATCAATTCTTACCTTTAGAAATAGATCTCTAAATACTCTCTATACCAAAAGAAAGCTAAGATGAGAGTGAATAACCAACCAACTGAAGAGATAGCTCACAAAAAGAAAAATCAAACACAATTTTGGAGCTAGCCTTGACTTAAGAAACCAGTTTCCAAGAGGAATATAAAAATACAATATAAAACTGTAACATTGATATGTGCAGATAACTTCTATTTTTAGTTCAGTTCAGTGGCTCAGTCGTGTCCAACTCTTTGCGACCCCATGAACTGCAGCACGCCAGGCCTCCCTGTCCATCACCAACTCCTGGAGTTCACTTAAACTCATGTCCATCGAGTCCGTGATGCCATCCAGCCATCTCATCCTCTGTCGTCCCCTTCTCCTCCTGCCCCCAATCCCTCCCAGCGTCAAAGTCTTTTCCAATGAGTCAACTCTTCGCGTGAGGTGGCCAGCGTACTGGAGTTTCAGCTTTAGCATCATTCCTTCCAAAGATTTAGGGCTTCTCTGGTGGCTCAGTGGTAAAGAATCTGCCTGTCAATGCAGAAGACACAGGTTCCATCCCTGCTCCAGGATGACCCCACATGCTACAGAGCAACTGATCCCATGTGCTACAATCCTGAGCATGTGCTCTAGAATCTGGGAGCCACAGCTCTGGAAGCCTGTGTGCCCTAGATCCTGTGCACTGCGAGAAGAGAAGTCACTGCAATGAGAAGCCCACATACCTAGCGAGCAGCCCCTGCTCACAGCAACTACAGAAAAGCTTGTGCAGCAATGAAGATCCAGCACAACCAAAAATAAATAAATTACTTTTAAAAACAGAAATAAATAAAAATAGGTTTATAATAGCACTGGAAGATTTAGCACTCTCTAGAGGTTTTCATCACTTAAGCATGAAGGCCATTTTTAAAATATTTATTCAATAGAACATTTAAAAGTATTATAATGAAGGTACATCTGATATCTGCTGATTAAAGAAAGTAATTATAAAAAGTTACTATCATTTACAATAGCATCAACATGTATCTTTTAAATAGCACTGTATGTATGTGAAGGCGTGTCATTTAATCAATGTACATACAATGCCCAACATTTTTATAAACTCAAGGGCACTTTATAAATTCAGAGTCACTCAGGATATTGAAAATCTCTAAATTATTCTGTAATAAAATAATACTACTTTCAAAAAACATCAAGACTACCTGTCTTTTCAATACAATGAAACTATTAATACTAGTAAGTGAGAGTTCTCATAGTTCTTTCCAAATAGCAATATTCTTCATCTACTCTACCTCTCTCTCCCCATCTTCTATCAATATTTGTTCTGGGGGCTAATTTAAAATCTTAGGGTCATTCATTTTATTTATTCTCTTACCATTTACTATGAGCTTAATAGGTTTCTGGCAGAAATAATTAGCTAACCAGTCCTAGTCCTTGCCTCAGAGAAGTAACATTCTAAAAACGACAGACGATATTCCAACTATAAGACAAACATTTCTGATAGTACCATGAGGGAAAAGTGCAAAGTGCTAGGAGCATGGAGGGCAGCAGAACTTGAGAGAATTTCAGACTGGAAGTTGGTCAGAGAAGAATTCCCCCAGTAAACGACTTTTGAGCTAAAATTTGNTGTGTGACCCCATAGACGGCAGCCCACCAGGCTCCCCCGTCCCTGGGATTCTCCAGGCAAGAACACTGGAGTGGGTTGCCATTTCCCTCTCCAATGCATGAAAGTGAAAAGTGAAAGGGAAGTCGCTCAGTCGTGTCCGACTCTTTGCAACCCCATGGACTGCAGCCTATCAGGCTCCTCTGTCCAAGGGATTTTCCAGGCAAGAGTACTGAAGTGGAGTGCCATCGCCTTCTCCGCTGAAAATAGTATACATCATATTGACTAATATTCTGTTTTACAGAACTCAGCCATGTTGTCCCAGATTTGTCTACAGAGGAGGCTGGAATGTGTAACCTTTCTGTGTGGTGAAAGAATATAAAGAATATGAAACTTTTTCTGTGTCAGTGAGGTAAGGAGTCTTACTCTTTCTCAAGAAGTTTTGTACGTGCCATGAGTCCATTTATGTCCAGCAAAGCAGACTGGCAGAATTACTAGACATTCAAACTTATGCTTACTCTTACATTCTTGGCTAATGAAAAATGTTTTGTCACCATTTTAACAAAGGGAAAATGCAGATTCCCTCTGTTACGGAGAAACCCGGGGTCAGTGGCAGACATGTCAGAGGAACCTCAAGTCCTAAGAAGAAAATGAACCCAAGGTGCCCCCAAGAATGATTGTTACCATTTTTAGAGATCTTATTATATTTGAATATTGATGCTAACTTGATATTTGAATTTAATTAATCCACTATTTATGGTATAACAACTCTCTCTATAACCTCTATCATCAAACATAGTTATATAAAAACAAAACATACAAGGACCCAACTTTCAAAGAATTTATGGTCCAATGGAAGGAACAACATTCAAATAACTAAAGGTAAGAAATTTTGGTTATTTTATAATTATTTAATTCAGATATTTATTTATGTGTTATAATCAGTCAGAAGTTTGGGGGGGAGTGCTTTCATGTCCTGACCCCAAATTACTGAACAGTCTTCAGGGAATTTGGTAAAACTCAATGATAAGAAAATATTTTGAAATAAGATTGCATTAAAAAAAAACCACTCATTTCTAATTGATATCTAAAGATGGAAAGTTTAATCCTTTACAACTAGGAGACACGGAAGAAGTCCTATAGACCCATTAGACAACCACAAGAAGGATCTGAGGGCCCAGGGATGAACACCAGTTGAGAATTAACCTGTGAAGCTTAGCATTTCTTCCGAAAAGGGGTTGATCACTGCCAACTTACTGATAAACTGGCAAATTTTATTATAACTGAAATCCTGCTAAATAAAGTTAACTTTGAGAGCTCCATCAACCAACAGAATCATACAACTGGAATCAAAGAAATTAAAATGCACATATATATGAGTGCTTTTGCTCTGCAAAATGCTGTCTGTTTTCCAGAAATACCAGTAGCACCCAAGAACTTGTCAGAAATATATAGTCTTGGGTTCTGCCCAAGACATACTGAATTAGAATTGCATTTTAATAAGTTCCCAGGTGATTTGTATGCACACTAAAGTAAGAGAAACAGTGATATTAAATAAACTCGGGTTCTGTAACAATCTAGACTAGAAAAGAGAGATGGGGAGAGAGATGGGAGGGAGGCCAGGAGGGAGGGAACAGAGATATACCTAAGAGCGATTCATGCTGATGTTTGATAGAAACCAACACAATATTATAAAGCAATTATCCCTCAATTAAAATTAAATAAATTTAATATTAAAATTTCCTATCTCCACATAAATTTGGAATAACACTTCTAGGAATATGCAGAGATATATAAGCACCAAACATGTATCCTTCACTTCAATATAGCATCTTGCTTTCTGACATTTCCCATCTATTATGAAACAGATGAGAACTCCCTCCACAAATAAGCAATATGATTCAATTAAAGTCAACTGAATTTTAGCATTTATAAAAACAGATGGCAAAATAGTTTAATCCATGCAAATGGGTTCAAACAAAAGCAAGAACATGATAAACAAAAATGGGGGCGTGTACGTCTAGGTGCACACAGAGATTTATGATCTCAAATTTTGTGTATATATCAATAAATGTCAGTTTTTTCTTTTCGGGGGTTTTCTTTCACTACTAAGGGTACAAAAATTCCCACAGATGTACAAACTAATAAATCTTGTTTTCAAAATTTCATAGGAATTTGTAGGTGATGGCTGAAACAGATAAAAGTTGATTTTCAAAAGTTAAAGTCTTGAAGAAGCTCTCCCTGTTGCAGTCAAGTAGTCAGACAAGAGGATGAAAAGGAGAACCAAAGAGAAATTTTTCTAAGGTCCTTATTCTTCAGAGAAGGGAGTGAAAGGAGTAGAGAATAGCCAGAAGTGTTGGAAGCCACTGGCCATCAATATCCAATCCCTTTCATCGTAACTCTAAACAATATATTATAAAACTGTAGAGCAGATATTTCTGTAGAGCCTTTTTACAACTTGCTCCCACTGCCACATTACCAACTGAGCTACTCTTGCTAATGTGACGTATTTTTTAATTAGAGCCATTTGTTTTGTAGAATGAGTGATACCTTTCTGAAGATTCCATTCCTGCTGTTTCTGAGCCTCTTTGCCTTGAGGACTCTTCTGCACCAGTGAGCCTAAAGCTAGTCTTGCTTCTCACAGAAGCAGAGTGTTACATTTCAATACTACAGACTACTTCAAAATCATGTTTTCATTTCCCAGAAAGAGTATTTTAAAATGCATTACACTTCAGGGGATGCATCCTGCCTGAGTCCAGGACCATGGAGCCATGAACAAGCCTTGGAAAGGACTCACTTTTCTCCTTTTGCTGAAAGATAAAGGCGGAGCAAGGGGTGGGTCCCAGAGCTCTCCCAGAGCATCATTTCGCAAGTAGGTCATACCTGGTTTTCTCCCAGATTCATGCCCCAGTTCAGCGGTAATTGCAGAGAAAGGCTAACCCCGATCATGATTTCACAGTCAATGAAAGCAGAACCAGAGGATAGCTGCTCTGAGAATCCTCTCTGCACAACTTCTGAAAGAAACCCCCAAATTTTACCTCCTTTCCCCACCCTCTGCACCTCTGCCCCAGAGAATTTCTACCTCAGAGAACTGGCTCTACAAAGAATTAAGCATACACTTTTAAATAATAACAGAAGAGTGAAATATAACACTTCCATTCTGAAGAGTCTATAGTACTTTCAAATCTTCTTTTTCAATTACCCATAGAGATGTTTTAATTTAACATTTAGTGGCAGGCAATTCTGAAAGAAGAAAGTGATAAGTAGACAGATCTACATTTAAGATTGAAGAAGTAGTGACTTCAGATTCCCTAGGCTGTTAAGCTTGGTTCTGTAGCATTTTATTTTAGATTCAGGCTTTTCTATTACTTTAAGGAGAGAGAAATTTATTGAAGTACACAGTAGGCAAGGATTAATCAATTTCAACAAAAGGATTTTTCACAGGTTTCTTTAAGTTTCTTTAGTACATAAAAAAACCTTATTTTGGCTTATAAAATTATTGAGCATAAAGTGGACAAAGAGTATAATCTCTCATTACTAGCGACACCTAAACTAAACCGAGTCTAACAAAGGTTATCAAGAGTTATTTTTTACTTTCAGGTATTTGCTTAGTAAACAACTATTAAGCAGTTATGATGTCAGTGTTCCGCACATGATAAACCAAACCTAGTGAAATCACCATGCTTTCGAAGCTTCCGCAGGGCCACAGAGATGTCCAGCATCACAGGTCACTAGATATGGGTTTTCAGGGCAGAGCTCCTGTTCGCAGCCTCACCTGCATTGTGTCTGCTTCAGGTGGTTTTGAGGGAGCAGCCGAACATGGTGACTCCCTTTCCTGCACCCTCTTCTTCCACTCTCATGCCTTCCTATCGAAACTACGAGTTACCAGTTGGGACACTAAGAAAATGCCCGGAAGTCCTTTGGGAGAGGAAAGTAATCATTTTAGTACCAGTTCTCTTCACCTCTGACCTCCGCTGCCTGCCATCTGTTTACTTTATTTGGAAGCTTAAAGAGGAGAAAAGATCATAAAACTCCCAGATGTACTATTCACTGGCATCTACTGTAACCAATCGAGGGTGCTGTTAGAACTAAGCAGGTATCCAGAAAGTTAGAAAACTAAATTCTCAGTTTGGGGTTGTTTTCCTTTCATTTCTTCATGATAGCACACCCTGCCCTAACTGAGAAACCACGTTGAAGACCACAAGGTACTGAAAGAACAATTCCTGAAGTAGGGAAAT
The DNA here is from genome assembly GCA_006410875.1 of Neotragus pygmaeus. NCBI lineage: Eukaryota > Metazoa > Chordata > Mammalia > Artiodactyla > Bovidae > Neotragus > Neotragus pygmaeus. The sequence continues at coordinate 150,509 of SJYV01011359.1, read as the reverse complement.
CTACATACAGGGTTCAAAATGGGAAAAAGTAGACACCCAAAACACCTATTCATTTTTCCAAATAAATAAATAACCATTTTAATCTTTAAAATGAGTGAGAGGCAATATTTGTTGAACAATTATTAAGCGTCAAACATTGGATTGAGTATTTCACACACTCTTTAGTTTTCATAGAAACCCTCTGAGGGAGGTGCTTATATTATCACCTCCATTTTACAGATGAAAAACCCCAGGGATGGAAAGGTTAACTAACTCACCAGATACACAGGCAGACACTGATTTGTGGAGCTAGGATTTTTTTTTTTTTTTTTTCAGCTCAACCAGCCATATCACGAANGCTTATATTATCACCTCCATTTTACAGATGAAAAACCCCAGGGATGGAAAGGTTAACTAACTCACCAGATACACAGGCAGACACTGATTTGTGGAGCTAGGATTTTTTTTTTTTTTTTTTCAGCTCAACCAGCCATATCACGAAAGAATATTTCCATGAAACCTCACAAAGTTTGAGATTTGAAATCACCAGCAGAAAAGATTATGGAAGCTGCTCTCACAGAATATTTGAGCAGATGAGAAAAGTAGAAAACCAATCCCTAATATTTCCTGTGCAGTTACATATTCTAGGCACTATGATAAACCCCTCACGTGCATTATCTCATTTAATTCTCACAACCCTATTAAGAAAAGGTTGCTATTATTATTCCAACATCCATTTAACTAGTGAAGAAACTGAGGTATAAAAAAAGATCATGTGGTGGCCCAAAATCACAGGATAGATTTGAACTCAACTATGAGTCCAGAGCCAGAAGTTTCACCATTTTGCTAAATCATACTTTTTAGGCAAATCAAGCATGGGTAGGGTGGAATTGAACTTGAAGCTATCTCAAACACTTAGGAGCTTACAATTATCTATTATTTATTACTTTAAAATTACTGATAATCCTGTGGTGATTGTTCAGATTTTTCATGAGAAGATTAATAAACAAAGAACTTTAAAAAATATACCGACACAAGCAATATAAAGCATCCATTTCTTTTTCCCTTAACTTTCAACTCACCAGGTTACTGCCTTTGGAGAAGCCTCCTGTAACTTGTAAATATTTAAAGATACATCTTTAAAACAAGGCAGTTGTTTAACCTAAAGCTCTAACTCTAATAAGAATTCACTACCTCTTTCTTTTTTTCTTCACTGCCACTAAGGTGCTCAGTCCTTCCAAGAAGCTAAGGCCATTTTGGAGCGAGACCCTCACTTTATCTGGAAACTAGAACTCACCGGCATCACGGTCTCTGTCTTGGAGCAGGCCCGCATCTACTCGGCCCTCGTTCTGCAGGACGATGAGGTGACGGTCATGGAGGATAAGATCAATGTCCTCATTAAAGCAGCCCATGTAAATGTTGATGGCCAGGCTTGTTTGCAGAGGCTTTGGCCAATGTGAACATTGGGAGCCTCAGCTGCAATGTGGGGGCTGTGGACCTGCCCCAGCAGGAGGTCCTGCCCCGTCCACCACTGCTGCCCAGGCTGAGGAGAAGAAAGCAGAAGCATAGAAAGCAGAATCTAAAGAGTCTGATGATGACATGGGCTTTGGTCTTTTTGACTAAACCTCTTTAGTAACACATTCAATAAAAGCTGAGCTCTTTAAAAATAAAAAATAATTCACTACCGATTTATAGCCCTAACTTGTGCATCTGGTTAAGCCATGGAATCAGAGGTATTGGAATATACCAGAGGGATTTATGAACTTAAGGTGCTCCAGGAACTTAAGGTTCAAAGCAAAGCAGTCTTAGAAGAATGTCACATTTTTGGTAGGTAATGTCCTTTCTTCATGTGAGTTGAGTCAAAACAACACAAGCATTACTTTTAAAATAATAATATATAACGATGAGAAAATTCTCACGGAAGCATCAAAATACTGAGTGGGTAGAACAGACTCTTACTTCCCTTGAGTGGCTAGAACAGTCTCTCATGTGAGTATCTAAACACCTATTTAGATCATTCAAATGCCATACACATCAAAACACTCCATCTTAACACTTCCTTTGAAGTCACGACAATCAGTTTTTTATTAGTGTCATTATTTAGCATTTCTATAGCACTTCACTTTTGACAGGTGCTTTATAATTATTTCTACTCTTGGTTAACTCCTACTCATTCATTAGCATGCAGTTACTTTCCCAATAAAATATATATAAATTCCTGGACAAAATTGAATCTAACCAAAACCAAGAAGTTTTTAATGGCAGAATTTCAGACAAACATGTACCCTCAGGACAAATAAGGCAAACAGACAGATAATAGATGGGTATAGATGGATGATAGATAGACAAACAGATATAGTAACATATAAGAAAATAACTTCAAGGACCAATAACGTTTTTGTCTTGGTTCAAAGATAGCTTGGGAATATCAGTCACGTGCCTGTTGCCAATGACAGAATGAATAAAAGAGAGACCAGTGGTCACATATGAACTAAAATTGTTGAAAGAGTAAATGAATATGGCAGAGACTGCTAGTTATTAGCCAGTGTCCATTCTCTTTTTCTTCCTTTAAGTAACAGAATCTCCAGTCACCCATCTAGACAGTACATTTCCCAGACTCCCTTACAGCTAGAAGTAGCAACATAACTAAGTTCAAGCCAAGAAGATGTGAGAAGTAACGTGTGCAACTTCTGAGTCACCTCCTTAATCATAAAACTTCTTGCCATGGACCACAATTAATCTAGTTAGCCCCTGTCATCATACATAGTTTCAAACTTTTTCTTGTCCTGAGAACTTCTAAGATCAACTCAGCAAGTATCAAATATGCAAATATGCAACACTGTACTGTTAACTACAGTAACCATGCTATATTGCATCCCTGTGACTTACTTACATTGTAACTGAAAGCTTGTACCTTTTGACCCCCTTCACCCATTTTGTCCACCCCCCACACCCTGCCTCTGGTAACCACCAATCTGTCCTCTGTATTTATAAGCTTAGTTTTTCATTTTGATTCCAAAATAAGATCATATGGTATATGTCCTTTTTTGTTTGACTTATTTCACTTAGCATAATGTCCTCAAGGTTCACTTATCTTGTTGCAAATGGTAAGATTCCATGCCTTTTATGACTGAATAATATTGCACTGCATATATATTCCTCATTTTCTTTATCCAATCATTCATCAGTGGACACTCAGGTTGTTTCCCTTCGGTTCCCTTAGGTTGGACACAGGTTGGCTACTGGAAGCAGTGATTCAGTGACCATGGTGGGGGTGGGAGGAGCAGTGTACAAATCTTCTCAAGTGAAAGTGAAGTCGCTCAGTCNATCATTCATCAGTGGACACTCAGGTTGTTTCCCTTCGGTTCCCTTAGGTTGGACACAGGTTGGCTACTGGAAGCAGTGATTCAGTGACCATGGTGGGGGTGGGAGGAGCAGTGTACAAATCTTCTCAAGTGAAAGTGAAGTCGCTCAGTCGTGTCCGACTCTTTGTAACCCCATGGACTGTAGCCTACCAGGCTCCTCTGTCCATGGGATTTTCCAGGCAATAGTCCTGGAGTGGATTGCCATTTCCTTCTCCAGGGGATCTTCCCAACCCAGGGATCAAACCCGGGTCTCCCACATTGTAGACAGATGCTTTACCATCTGAGCCAAAGTGTTTTTGTTCCTTCAGATAGAGATTCAAAAATGGAATTTCTGGATCATATGGTAGCTCTATTTTTAATTTTTTGAAGCCCATCTATACTGTTTTCCATAGTGCTGCACCAGAGAATGAGATAGTTTGATGGCATCACCAACTCAATGGGCATGAGTATGAGTAAACTCCAGGATTTGATGATGGACAGGGAGGCCTGGTATGCTGCAGTCCATGAGGTTGCAAAGAGTCGGACATGACTGAATAACTGAAGTGAACTGAACTGCACCAATTTATATTCCCACAAATGGTGCACAAGGGATCCCTTTTCTCCAAATCCTTGCCAACATTTGTTGTCTCTTGTCTTTTTGATAATGCCTATTCTAACAGGTGAGATGGCTGGATGGCATCAACGACTCAATGGACATGAGTTTGGGTGAACTCTAGGAGTTAGTGATGGACAGGGAGGCCTGGTGTGCTGCAAGTCATGGGGTCGCAAAGAGTCGGACACGACGGAGTGACTGAACTGAACTGAACTGATTCGAACAGGTGTGAGGGGATATCTCATTGTGGTTTTGATTTTCATTTCCCTAGTGGTTATTGATGTTAAGATCTTTACATGTACCTATTGGCCATCTGTATGTCTTCTTTGAGAAAATGTCTATTCAGATCGTTTGCCCATTTTTAATCAAATTGTTTGGGTTTTTGACTACTGAGCTATATGAGTTCTTCATTTTTAACATTTAATATTTTTAATGTTAACCCCTTATCAGATATATTATTTGCAGATATTTTCTCCCATTCAGAAAGCTGTCTTTTCATTTTGCTGATAGTTTCCTTTGCTGTGCTGAAACTTTTTAGTTTGACATAGTCCCATTTGTTTATTTTTGCTTTGGGAGTCAAAAAATTATCAAGATCAATATCAAGGAGCTTACCAATTATGTTTTCTTCCAGGAGATTTATGGTTTCAGTTCTTACATCCAATTCTTTAACTTATTTCAAGTTAATTTTTGTGTATGTAAAGATATGGGTCCAGTTTCATTTTTTTGCATGTGGCTATCCAGTTTCCTCAAAATCATTTATTGAAGAGACTATCTTTTCCCAATTGTTGATTCCTTCTGTAAAATATTTGACTGTAGATACATAGGTTTATATGAGGACTCTCTGTTATCTATGTGTCTGATTTTATGCCAATACCATATTATTTTGATTACCATAGCTTTGTAATATAGTTAAAAGTCAGGGAGCATGATGTCTCCATCTTTATTCATCTTTCTCAAGATTGCTTTGGCTATTTGGGGCCTTTGGTGGGTCCATAAAAATTATGGGATTATCTGTTCAATCTCTGTGACAATGCCATTGGCACAGTTGTTTTGATAGGGATCGCACTGGATCTGTAGATTGCTATTGGTAGTATATAGACATTTTAGCAATATTAACTCTTTGAACTGATGAATACAGAATATCTTTATATTTATTTGTATCTTCCTCAATGTCTTAAAATTTTCAGTGTAAACTACCACAAATTTCAGATAAGTTAAAATTTCCCTACAAAGGTTGAGAAATGCAAAAAGCATAAAATCACTGCATCAATATCAAAGATTTGTTGTTATACTAATGGTGGCTCTCAGAAGGCCAGAATATGTCTTTTTTTTATCCTCTTCTTTCTTCTGTACTTTAACGCTAAAATGCAGATAAGCTCCAATATCTTGGAACCATCTAAGGACTAAAAACAAATGCCTACCACAGAATGTATTGCTATTATCTTTATCCCAATGACCCTCGAGTTCTGCCATTGACTGGTTCTGAGAAATGTAAGCATATTTTAAATTATTAGACCTATTTAGAGCCTGTGAAAACGTAGACCTGCAGACATTAACTCATTTTAGAGTAGAATTAACACGTATTCAGCATCTCATCTATGCCTGGCTCTGTGTTAATTACTTCTACACAATATTACCCATTTAAAGTAGATGTCATTACCTCTTAAAAGAAGAGGGAACTAATACAAAGATTAAGTGATTTGCCCAAGATAACATGGCTGATAAACAATAGAGTTTAGATTAGAATCCAGGCTTCCTGATTCACCAGGTAGTCTTCTTTCTGAGAGCTCTACTCTATTGCATCATCAATTTCTGATACATTTTTACATTTCAAAGTTTGTACACTCCAAAAAGGGGGGGAAAACCTACCAGCATAATAACTGCCAAGTATTGATGGATAGGAAAACTAAAAGGTAATCCTAGTCAGAATATAAGGATCAGGAAGGACCATCAGTAAACATATGACAGCAATTCTTCTCTGAATAAAAACTGGGAAACCTTCCAAGATGAAAATGAGCAATTGTCACCACTAAGAAGATAGATACTTTTATTCACTTTTGAAAGTTATCATCTAATTCAACACAATTCTTCACCATAGGTCTAATTAGAATCTGTTTGGATTCAAAGGTGCTAATGAAAGTGAATATATCAAGGTCAGAAATTGTCCAGCTATCAAGACCCTAGGAGGTTGAATTAATAGTACATCTTTTATCCATAAAACTTAACATTAATGATTGAGATATCCCATATGCTCAGCTGTAGACATTTTGATCAGAATAAGTCCAAGAGTAGGAAGAACAGTGCTTTGAATCTCCACTTTGATGTTTTTCGTTTGTTCATTATTATTTGTTATTTAATTAGCTCTAATTAAAGCTAAAGAGGGAAGATGAAATGAGTTATCCATACAGTTCTTAGTCCTCATAAATTGAACAGAAGAGTACCTAGGAATCTTGGCTGCCAAGGAAATATAAATTTGGTTTCACATCTCTGAAATTAAACTTCCCACTTTTCAGACAGAGAAGCTCTTTGTGAGACCATGGGAAAGCCTTTGTAAGATGAAATTCGGATTGGAGATGGAGATATTAAAATTTATGATTCTAAGAAAGTGTTGTGACATGGTTTATGGCAACGACTCTCATTCCCAAAGAAAAGTCTGATTCTAATCAAGAAGTAACCCCACCCTCTTCATCTACTGTGGGCAATTTTACTTTTCACAAAAGAAGCTTCTCAGAGTTTTAAACAAACTCATGAGAGTTCCAAATAGTGAGTTACAAAATGCTATTTTACAGGCCTGCCTCCAACTCTGCACTAAATAAGGGGGGGCCAGGAGGTAAATACAGGAAACCAGCTGGAATGCATAGAAAGTCCTGAGTGGGAGGCACTTCGTTTGATGAACCCAGTGAGCACAGATAGTCCCCTCCCATTCATGGTGTCTAGAGCCTTGATTCTCAGTGCTTCTGATGAAGTTTCTGCTTCAATGGGACAACGGCTTTCTATCAAAGAGTGTCATAATATCCTATCAAAGAGTGTCATAACACAGAACTTTTCTAATTGGTGTGGAGAGCTCTGCAAGAGCATATTAGTTGTAAGCCATAGCATCACCTCTCTTTAGGGAGAGGGAACAAAATTTAAATACACAGGGAGACAGAGAGATAATTAACTGCCTTCTTGGCAACCCACCACTCTACTGCCAATGGGATCACTGTGACAAGTTATGAAATTAGAGTCAAAATATTTAACTCAGTCACTAACTCAAGTGGTAGACCCAATTTTAGGCACCCCACAGTTAGGTGCCAATAGAGAAAAAGTCTTCTCTTCATTTCCTGCAGTAGAACGTCTAACTGTTGGCATCTGTGGGTGTCCTGTTTCCTCTAATCAGGATATACTTGACTGTCAAGTACACGCATGCATTTCTACTAGTGTAAGGAATAAATGATAAATATAGGGAACTATAATAATCTGGATAGTTTCAGGAAAACATAGGAACTAGACTAAGAATAAAAAATGATTAATACTGGAAGTCTTTCAGAATAATCTGAGAGAAACAGCTTATCAATAGAGTATGCCGCTGCTGCTAAGTCACGTCAGTCATGTCTGACTCTGTGCGACCGCATAGACGGCAGCCCACCAGGCTCTCCCGTCCCTGGGATTCTCCAGGCAAGAACACTGGAGTGGGTTGCCATTTCCTTCTCCAATGCATGAAAGTGAAAGTGAAAGTAAAGTTGCTCAGTCGTGTCTGACTCTTAGCAATCCCATGGACTGCAGCCTACCATGGCAGTTTCTAGGCAAGAGTACTGGAGTGGGTCGCCAGTGCCTTCTCTGATCAAAAGAGTATAAAAGGGTGAATTAACCCATATGCCCCCAAGAAAGGCTGATTATACCAACTTACTTCACAGTTCCCAGAAGATGAGATCTCTCCCCTAATGCAGACTAATGATGCAAATTGTAAAACCAAGGCAGGAAATTCTGTGGCCCAAGAGTCAAGGATCAGGTTAGAGAACAGAGTAAGCTCAGGGAATGAGCTGGCAGTGGGAAAGGGGAGAAAAGAAGTAAAAAGATGAGACTCTAAATTGACTATGTGGGCCCCACGTGCTCACAGAGTCAAGATCTGACAGAACTTGGTTATGGGCTTTTTAAGAGACGAGGGCTCCTGCAGCTCAATTCCAGAAAAATAAACAACCCAATCAAGAAATGGGCCAAAGAACTAAATAGACATTTCTCCAAAGAAGACATACAGATGGCTAACACACACATGAAAAGATGCTCAACATCACTCATTATCAGAGAAATGCNTGCCTGAAGTCCTCTGCCAGCCTTCAGAAGTTGTTTTGTGGAATTTACTCAGCGTTGGATTGTTCTTTTGATGAAATTGTGTGGGAGAAAGTGGTCTCCCGTCTTATTCCTCCGCCATCTTCCCTCCTCCCCCTCGGAACTTTTCTCCATTCAAATGTTAACAGTTCTCATCAGAATGAATGTTGAATTACGTCAAGTGCTTTTTCTGAATCAGTTAAGAGGAGCGTATTGCCTTCTCTATTGATACTGATGAAATTAATTACATTAAGAGATTGCCTAACATGGAATCATTTTCACACATTTAGGTTTAGGTTCCACTCCCAAAGCAACACAGGTACCTTGGTACAGGGCTGCTACTTGAGAGGTGATGCCAGGAAATGAGTGATGGAGTGGAGAGAGTGAAACAGAGGAGGAGGAAAGTAAGAGCTATGTAGATGAGCTGATGATAACAGAGCAACTGGGGTTTAATTTCTTTGGTGGACCCTCAGAGGAACTGGGTATGACGCAGCTCGGAAATAAATGCCTCCTTATTGACTTTTAATCCCGATGACAGAAGGTTGTCTGTGGAGATACAGATTATTCCACACCTCTGGCTGCGCTTCTGCCTGTACACTGGGGAAGCAACCAAGGCTTGGAGAAGCCTCAAGGCCAAAAAGCTGAGAGCCCAGCTGCGGTGGAAGGCAGGGCAGGCCATGGGATGTGGGTGGGACCCCAAGGCACCTGCAAACCCATGTTACCGAATAAATCTGCCTTAGTCCACCTGGTTTAATTTTCTAATCTGATGCTTTTGTATTCAAGTGAGTTTCATATGTTGTTTGCTCTGACCATTAACGTTATTATAAAATGAACTGTGAAGATCTGAAATGTTTAAAATAGTGTCTCTTCCGTAAAACTTTTCAAGAATTGTTTGTAAAACTATGTGGATCCAGTGCTGTTCCAGAGGAAAGTCTCTGATGACCACTTCTTTGCATTTCAAGATGTGCCTTTCTTTGCTTCACGTATGTCAGCTATGCAAATAGGGTATGATTGGTTTTACTTATGGGAACCAACATAATTGGCCAAATGACCAGAAGTTCTGCTTTTACAATTCATATAAAAATAAACCACAAAGTAAATTTTTTCTGTTCTGTTTAAATAGAGATGTAAATTATTGACATAGATGTGGATTTTTCACTGGGTTCATCTGTGTTTTAAAAAAAAAAACTGAAACAGTACCCAAAAATCTTGCCCACAAAAAATTGCTGCATTTCTCAGTTTATAATATTCACCAAAAAAATTGAATTCTTCACACTCAGCACTTCTACTACAGGGCATCAAGGAATGCAGAATACTCTTTACCTAATAAAAACAGAAATATACCTGAGGAAAGAGGCAGCAATGCAAAGATGGAAGGGTCCCTGGGGCACTAGCAAAAGATGTTTACATTTGGAGAAAGTTCATCTTTTTCTTGTCATAAAAAACAAATTACTTTAAGATCTTGCATGAAATGTTTTGACTTTCCCTTTAGTGCAAAACCATTTTTCCTTGAATAATTTACCTAATAGACTTGAAGAACTGAGAACTGCTGTCAAGCCTTTTCTCCTCCAGTTACAGCAGCAAGAAAATTATCTTACATCAGTTGCTGACAACTAGTATCCCTAATGAGAGAACTGTCAGGCAGGATGAGTGTCCAGTACAGAAACATTTGATTAATGAGCTTTCATCATGCCTCCAGGTAATTCTTCACAGAACTAAAGATACAGAGAGAACACTCTCTGAGCCGTCCAAGGAATTAAAAAAGAAAAAAATTGCTGCTGAGAGAATTTCCACATAATTTTTTTGAAAGCCAAGTTACCTATAAAATTCTATGGACCTATTTTTCATATGTGTAAACTTTTTGTACTTCAGAAATGTTACATAACTATATCATGGTAAAATATGCACATGAAATTTAGCATTTTAAGTGTATAACTCAGTGACACGACATTTACATTATTGCACAGCCATCACAACTGTCCACTTCCAGAATTTATCACCCCAAACAGAAGGTATCACTTAAGCAACAACCCCCAATTCCTTCCTCCCCTTCCAGCCTTTATTCTATTTTCTGCTTCTATGAATTTGCCTATTCCAGGTCCCTCATATATGTGGAATCATACAACATTTATCCTTTTGTGACTGACTTATTTCACCTGGCCTAACGTTTTCAAATTTCATCCATGTCATAGCATGCATCAGAACTTCATTCCTTTTTTTAAACTGAAATATAGTTGATTTACAATGTTGTGTTGGTTTCAGATGTATAGCAAAGTGATACACACACACACACACACACTTTTCCAGATTCTTTTCCGTTATGGGTTTTTATAAGATACTGAATAAGATACTGAATATAGTTCCCTGTGCTATACAGTAGGTCCTTGTTATTTACCTGTTTTATAGAGTTTGTATCTGCTAATCTCAAACTCCTAATTCATCCCCTTTGCTTCCCACAGCCCCTTTGGTGACCACAAGTTTGTTTTCTATGTCTGTGAGTCTATTTCTGTTTTATAAATAAACTCAGTGGTATCATCTTTCTAGATTCTACGTATAGGTGATATTAGATTATCTTTGCCTGTCTTACTTAGTATAACAAATTTGAAATTTTAGAGGCGTCAAACACCATAGAATCTAGAATTAGAATCTTATATTTTAGATCTTATATTAAGAAAAATGTAACAGAAAGCGATAGTAAATTCTTTTCCACATAATTTTGTGGTTATTTGGTAATTAAAACATCACGTACATACATTGGAAAACAGTAGCGCACCATGTGTGAGTTACTCAGTACATTCACAAGGCTGGATGTATTTTCAGGATTCACAGGTCCCCGGTAACATTTTCGTGGTTCCCAACATGGGAACCACCCATATTCCAGACAAGAACAAAACCAGGCTGTTCTGTCTTAAATCAAGGCCTTTTCACTTTATTGGACAATCTTTGTCTTATGAGTTTGGTTACTGTTCACTATAAAAACCATGTATGGCATCTCATTCCAAGAAGTTCTTCCATCTGTTGTGCTCTACAAAAAATGGGCTCGAGGGGTGGGGCTGAAAAAGGTGAGGTGGAGGTACAGAGTGGAAATGACAGAAAGATGTTAAACTAAAACCCAGATCTCTGGACTTCTAATGCAATGCTCTTGCCTTTCAACTAAGTGAACAAAGAAAGCATTAAAAAGGTGACTAGGCTTGAGCAAAAAGTCTTCGGAATTTTCCCATCACTCTTTTTATTCACTAATGGACAAGAATTTCCTCGATTTATGGTGACATTTCAATAACCTCAGATATGCAGATGACACTACCCTAATGGAAGAAAGTGAAGAGGAACTAAAGAGCCTCTTGATGAAGGTGAAAGAGGAGAGTGAAAAAGCTGACTTAAAACTCAACATTCAAAAAACTAAGATCATGGCACGTGGTCCAATCACTTTGTGGCAAACAGATGTAGAATAAATGGAAACAGAGACAGACTATTATCTTGGGCTCACTACAGGCAGTGACTGTAGGCATGAAATTAAAAGACACTTGCTCCTTGGAAGAAAAACTGTGACAAATTTAGACAAATGACAAACAGCATATTAAAAAACAGAGACATCACTTTGGCGACAAAGGTCCATATAGTCAAAGCTATGGTTTTTCTAGTAGTCAATGTATGGCTGTGAGAGTTGGACCATGAAGAAGACTGAGCACTGAAGAACTGATGGTTTTGAACTGTGGTGGTAGAGAAGACTCTCGAGAGTCCCTTGGACTGTAAGGAGATCAGACCAGTCAATCCTAAAGGAAATCAACTCTGAATATTCACTGGAAGGATGACGCTGAATCTGAAGCTCCAATACTTTGAGCTCCAATACTCTTCCACCTTAAGTGAAGAGCTGACTCACTAGAAAAGACCTTGATGCTGGGAAAGATTGAAAGCAGGAAGAGAAGGGGACCACAAAGGATGAGATGGTTGGATGGCATTATCAACTCAATGGACATGAGTTTGAGCAAGCTCCAGGAGTTGGTGATGGATAAGGAAGCCTGGTATGCTGCAGTCCATGGGGTCACAGAGTCAGACACAATTGAACAACTGAACAACAATGGTGAAATTAATAGCACATATAAAGACAAGAACCTACCATGGCTGTAACTCCTGAAAACTGACTTTTCTTGGGCTTCTTTTGGTAAATTTTTATCATGTTTAATGAAATCTAATTATCATATGACCCTTGACTTCATCTAATATTCTAAAAATCCGAAAGATTAATATTACAGAATTGGAAGCCTTTAATTAATCACCCATGTAATACATTTAAAATAATATGATAGTTTCATTTCAATGTGGGCTAAATATATTGAAATTAGTTTTTTTTTTTTCTTATTGGCTTTGCCATACATCGACATGAATGAAATTAGTTTTATAGGAGAAAGTTCTGAAGATTATTCTAGAAAAGATAAAGGTGATCACATGGTATGACAATAAATGTACCTTGTATAAAAATATCGAGGAAAATAGAAGTTTTTAATTTATAAATAATAAAGGAACAGTGTATTTAATAATCATTATTAAAAATCTCTTTTGAAAAACTGTAAGCCTAGAGAATTCAATTCAATTCTGTCACTCAGTCATGTCCAACTCTTTGCGATCCCATGGACTGCAGCATGCCAGGCTTCCCTGTTCAAAACCAACTCCCGGAGCTTAGTCAAAATCATGTCTATCGAGGCAGTGATCCCATCCAACCATTTCATCCTCTGTCGTCCCCTTTTCCTCCCACCTACAATCTTTCCCAGCATCAGGGTCTTTTCTAGTGAGTCAGTTCGTCTCATCAGGTGGCCAAAGTATTGGATTTTCAGCTTCACCATTAGTCCTTCCAATGAATATTCAGGATTGATTTCCTTTAGGATAGACTGCTTGGATCTCTCTCAAGAGTCTTCTCCAACACCACAATTCAAAAGCATCAATTCATCAGCACTCAGCTTTATTTGTAATCCAACTCTCACATCCCTACATGACTACTAGAAAAACTATAGCTTTGACTAGACAGACGTTGTTGGCAAAGTAATGTTTCTGCTTTTTAATATGCTGTCTAGGTTAATCATAGCTTTTCTCCCAAGGAGCAAGCGTCTTTTAATTTCATGGCTGCAGTCACCATCTGCAGTGATTTTGGAGCCCCCCAAAATAAAGTCTGACACTGTTTCCGCTATTTACTTCTATTTGCCATGAAATGATGGAACCAGATGCCATGATCTTACTTTTCTGAATGCTCTCAATGAAGGTATCACGCTGCCTCCACCTGAAGCCGGGCTTCTCTGAGGCATGTGAGCTGGGGACAGGAGAACAACATTCCAGGTAGGAACTTTATTTGGCCGCGCCTGGACCTCATGACCACTCCAGTGCAGAGTGAAGGGAACGCAATGTGCCACCCTCTCTGGTTGGCAGCCCCGACCCTGACCACATGGGCAGGGGAGGAGTCTTGCCAGTCAGCCCTCCACATACCCACAGCACCAGCAGCTGGTTAGAAACTGAGAATCTCAAGCCCCACTGCACATCCACCAAACCAGGATCTGGACTTTAATCAAGCTCCTTGGATGATCCATGTGCCCAAAAATACTGGAGAGGCTTTTCTCCTAGGAAGGGTGCACCGGGGGGTGATGTATTTACAGGGGGTTGGGAGGACATGAAGATATTTACTCAAACACAAGTTAGATGGAATCCAGCTTCTCTTCATTTAGCCTTTAGGGGAAATGAAGAACTAGCCTTCACTCTAAATATCACAAACGTTAATAATCACATTAAAAAAAAATTTGTAGGTTTCTCTTCTGCTTCCTCTTCTTTATATTCCTATTCTCCTTTATCTAAGCTTTGTTGTTGTCATTTAGTCACCCAGTTGTGTCTGACTTTTTGCGACCCCATGGACTGGTGCATGCCAGGCTTCCCTGTCCTTCACCATCTCCCAGAGCTTGCTCAAACTCATGTCCACTGAGTCAGTGATGCCATCCCACAGTCTCATCCTCTGTGTTCTCCTTCTCCTCCTATATTCTATCTTTCCCCACATCAGGGTCTTTTTCAATGAGTCGGCTCTAGCTTTTTATTTTATAAGTTATTTGCTGTGTCAGAATTTTTGTTAGGTGAAAGGAAATCAACACTATTAGTATTTGTTTCCATCGTTGACTCTGGTTAAATTACTCTGCATGCATGAAAGATTGGGGCCAGGAGGGGAAGGAGACCACAGAGGATGAGATGGTTGGATGGCATCACCAACCCAGTGGTCATGAGTTTGGGTAGGCTCCGGGAGTTGGTGATGGACAGGGAGGCCTAGCGTGCTGCAGTTCACGGGGTCGCAAAAAGTCAGACAAAAGTTCAGACTGAGTGACTGAACTGAATTGAACGGATGCTGTTGTTTCAGTCATGTCTGACCCTTTGCAACCCTATGGACTGTAGCCCGCCAGGCTTCTCAGTCCATGGAATTCTCGAGGCAAGTATACTGGAGTGGGTTCCCATTTACTCCTCCAAAGGATCTTCCCGACCCAGAGACTGAACTCGCAACTACTGCATTACAGGAGGATTCTTTACCAGTGAGCCACCAGAGAAGCCCCAAATTGCTCTACATCCTAGCAACTTATCTGTTATCTCCCGCCAGAGGTAGCACAGCCTAGCAGCGATCAGTGTGGATCAGAAGCTGGTTTGAATCATAACTCTGCCACTTACCAGCTGTGTCATTTAACCTCTCTTAGCCTTATTGCCTCGTCTGTAAAATGGGGCTCAGCATAGTTGTGCTAAGGATTACATGAATTAATGCATGTACCTGGCATGCTGTAGCACTCTTTATGCTTTTATAACATAAATGTTTATTGATTACATATCCCTAATACTGCTTGGTGGCTAATGTATAAAGCAAGCACCTGGAACATATTTATCACTCAGGTGATGAAACTGCCAGAAAAATTTCCTTATTTCATTTGCATCTTTCCATTTCTGTTGAACCATTCCTTCTAAGCATGAGGTTGTGAAAGGAACTCTTCTAAACCAACAATAGTCCCACAAGCTGATATAACCAATATTTACATGCTATAACCAAAGCTCTCATAAAAGTTTCCATAATTTAAAAATGAAAAAAAAAACTGTCCATGATCTATTAGCTACAAAATATTTGTGTTCAAANATGCTATCTTTTAAGGTAACATTGTTCATAGTATTGTATTAGTTTCATGGGTACAGCAGTGTATTTCGACTTCTGTATGTATACACTACAGTATGCTCAGCACTGAAAGTTTCAGTCCTGTCACTCTCCAGTTGACTCCCTTTACCGATTCTGCCCTCCTCCCACCCCCTTCCTAGGAATGTGACTCACTGTCTCAGAGAGCAGTTATCCTGAAGAGGCAAAGTTGAGCCTTCAACTGATTCCTTTACTAAAGGAGAAGCTGGCTTGGCTCAATGAATAAAGCACCCTCCTGCCTGTCAGATTCAAGGCTCCAAATCTGCTTCTGATCTTGGGCTGGTCAGTTAATTTGCAGAAAGCACAGAAAATAAAGTCAAAGAACTTACAGGTAAATAACAGCACTGAAAATGCATTTAATGTGTTATTCTATGATATAAAAACGCCAAGGAGACACTGCATTTGGGTAAAAGCAATCCCTCAAGAGCTCAAATGTAGCTGCTTTAAAGAATATTATGAATGTGCTTTAACTTAGTATCCATTCATATTTTTTTCTGTTAATTTTTCATTTTTCTTGAATTTTGTTGTTTTCTGTTAAATTTAAACATGAATCAGCCATAGGTATACATATATCCCCTCCCTTTTGAAGCTCCCTCTCATCTCCCTCCCCATCTAGGTTGATACAGAACCCCTGTTTGAGTTTCCTGAGCCATACAGCAAATTCCCAATTTCTATCTATTTTACACATTCATATTTTTACCAATGAGAAACAAACTAAAAAAATAGCATTTGGGCAAAAAGAAGCCAGATTTGTAACATGAAACAACGCTGCTTTGCTGCCTCTGTGGGGAAAATAAAGTATGAGCATCATTACGAAATTAAATTGATTCATCCTTATCACATCTAATAGGACTACCTGAAGAAAAATCATAAAGTGTCAGCAAATAATGATTACTACTTCAATGGTAAATAAATATTGGTCACAATAATATTAAATTGTTCAGGACTAGACTCTAAGAGCATAGAAAATTATTGTAGATCTTAAACTTTGAGCCCAGATTATACATCAATGAAATGCCTTCTTTTAGGAGGAGATTTAAAAGAATCAGTTATATTAATCGAGACTCCCTTAAAAACAGATTCAGCAAGTGCTTTTTACTATTTTCTAAGCATCTCATTGTCATGGACATTTAACAGTCAAATACAAAATTCATCAACACATTTGATTTAACAACAGCTATCATTAAGAGCACAGCTTTTAATATTATATCTTTTTATGACCTTAAGGAAAATCTCTAGTCATTGAAAAATATATATTTTTTCATTTGCAACTAACAAATGTATATCTCAAACACTTTAAAGCACTAAAAGAAAAAATCAGGATAGAGCTGCTGCAAAAACAGATAAAAGATTTGTCAGATTACTTAACCTATTAAAATAATTATGTAATTGCATCATTATAAGAAAAAAAAATTATGTTCTTGATGCCATTAATGTCTCAGTGCCATTAATTACCACTAGATGTTATGAGAAAGACAATCCATTTATCTCTAAAGTTTATAAAGAACAAAATTTTTTTTAATTTCAAATTCCCAACAAACATCAAACATTCTAAGTCACAGAGTTCAATGGTCTTAATGGTCTGGTTTCAGTTAAAAGTAAAAATTCCATTTAACGCCAACCACAGGAAAAAAACAGGGGCCAACTCTGGCTCTAGCTTTGATTACCTAGAAACTTTTAGTTCAGCTGTCCTAATTCTAGGAAAGACTCTCATCACCATGTCACAGAAAACTTAAATTATGTTCTGGTGAAAGCTTAGAACTATCTTACTATTCCTTTCATACATTTAAAAACTACATTCCAGACTTGTCTTTGTGGTCTATTGTCAGGGATCCAGCATTCTACACCTTCCCGGAGGACCATGTGTGCTGTGTTTAGTAGCTCAGTTGTTGACCACCTTCTCTGTGATTGTTCCAACTCTTTGAGCTCCCCATAGACTGTAGCCCACCAGGTTCCTGTCCATGGGATCCGCCAGGCAAAAATACTGCAGTGGGTTGTCATTCACTTCTCCAGGGGTTCTTCCCAACCCAGGGATTGAACCCAGGTCTCCTGCATTGCAGGTGGATTCTTTACCATCTGAGCCATGGGGGAAGCCCAAGAATGCCGGAATGGGTAGCCCATCCCTTCTCCAAGGGATTTTCCCAACCCAGGAATCAAACCAGGGTCTCCTGCATTGCAAGTGGATTCTTTACCAGCTGGGTAAAGAGGGCCATGGAACTGGATAAATACACTGTGGTCTTCCAGCTGGTGCTCTGGAGTTACCATGCCTGGCCTCTGCTCCTGGACTCTCCAAGGGACTCTCCCTATGACTCCGGAAGTCCTTTAAAAACTTAGCATGATTCTTTCATCTATAAAGTAAAAATAAATTCATCCATCTTCTTTCCCAGAATTATGCAAGGCTCTGGGGATAAATATAGAAATCGTAACTTCTTACCTAATTTATGATTCTTTGTAGAAGGAAATAAAGTACTCTGGGAAAATTAAGACAAAGTTTTGTATAATCTTTAAAATACTACTAATAATTGCCTCAGCAATCTCTTTTCAGTTATATTCAAAATCTTCTCAGAATTTATACAACCCCAAACTGAAAATGATGCAAGTGTCTATCAACAGGAAAGTAGATAGACTGCAGAATATACATACAATGAAATGGTACTCAACCATCAAAGAATGAACTACTTATACATAAAACAACATGGAAAAAAATCTCAAAAACAGTAAGCTAATTAAAAGAAGCCAGGAAAAAAGAGTACATACTATGATTCCATTTATATGAAAGCCAGATACAGGTAAAAATCAATCTACAGAGACAGAAATAAGATAGTGGCTGCAGAGGGAACAGGATAACTGATTAGAAAAAAGTACAAAGGAAAGGCGGGGTGTGGGGGGGGCAGGGAATGTCCTGTATCTTGTTTGCATTGTTAAAATTATCAAAGTTCATTAATGTGTACACTGAAAATCTGTGCATCTTATTGTATATTACTTACACATCAATAAAATAATCTTATCAGTTACAATTTCCTGAGAACTTTCCCCCAGAACTTAAGATTCCTGATTGGGAGCTAGTAACAGTATTTACCTCTGGGGAAATTAAATAAGGACCAGAATTACGAGTTATTGGTCAAAGGAACTCTAACTTTACTGGAAATACTTTTCATCAGTTCAGCACCTTGTTCTTTTCACTTAATGTATTTGGAAGATCAATTCATGTCAATATATAGAGCTGTCTCATTGTTTTAAGAGGCTATATGATTGTGTAAGCCTGTATTAGCAGAGAAGGCAATGGCACCTCACTCCAGTACTCTTGCCTGGAAAATCCCATGGACAGAGGAGCCTGATAGGCTGCAGTCCATGGGGTCGCACAGAGTCGGACACAACTGAAATGACTTAGCAGCAGCAGCAGCAGCCTGTATTAGATCACGGAAGCAAAACTATTTAGAGTTACAGTATTAGAGATGTAGTAGAGGAATCAGACGTTATACGAGTATGGGAGGATCTAGGGAAGTAAAGATCTGAAAGTCGGAATTGACCTTGCAGACAGATCACCTAATAGTCAACCTAAGAGGCAAGGCAAGTCCTACACCCAAAACAGGACCACAAAAGGGAAAGGACATGGGAAGTTGGGCCCCCTGAGGATCTGCAGGAAAGCACCAGTCAGGAGGAAAAGCTAAACACAGAGCAAAGAGGGGAGGCTGGTTGGAAGCCACCAGCCTGCTGAGTCTGTCACCTTATCTCATCGCAAGGACCTGAAGAGACTAATGGTGCCATTCATGCCTGCTCCTACCAATGCCTCTGGTACCAACTCTAACTCAGAATCTGAAGTAAAAGGGATTCTGGGAAATAGCTTTACTCAGTTAACCCAGTACAGACTACTATGATAGCATTTCTTTGTATGAGTTGATCATACTTTAATCAGTCACCTACTGATGGAATTTCTACTGAAGGGCTTCCCTGGTGGTTCAGATGGTTACGAATCCAGCTGCAATGCACAAGACCTGGGCTCAATCCTTGAGTCAAGAAGATCCCCTGGAGAAGGGAATGACAACCGACTCCAGTATTCTTGCCTGGGAAATCCCATGGACAGAGCAGCCTGGTGAGCTACAGCCCGTGGGGTCACAAAGGGTCAGACACAACTGAGCAACTAACACACTGATGGACATTTGAATGGTTACTCACCTTTGTCATTACAAACAATGTTGTGTGAACTTTCTGCCCAATCCCCATGCATGCATGCAGGAATGCATCTGTAGGATACATCCCCAAGCAAGGATTGGTCCAGATTGATATAAATCTCCATTCTTGGTATGTGGCCATAGAATTGGGGCTCCAAAAATCAGACTCAGCCTGGCAAAGGCCTTGCCATTAGTCAGAGAGTAGGTGCCACAGCTCCTCCAAAACTGCATCATCCAAATGAAGGGAAATAATCCCTGAAAGGAAGGTAGACACTTGTGTATACCAGGGTTTCTCAGTCTCAGAACTATTGACATTTGGGGCTGAATAATTCTTTGTTTTCACACAAAGATGTTTTCTGGAGAATGAAATTTCTCCCACCCCTTATCCTGTCTCCACCACCATTGAGAATTGCTGGGAAAACAACAAATTTCCACCATAAAGTATTTTTGCTGGGCAAGATAGAGCTTACTGGGCATAAAAAGAAAAGATAAAGTAGAACTAAATCACTCTGCATTATAAGAGAAGGACCAGAAGGGTCTGTGCGTGAAAGCCTGGATAATAAGGGGGCAAGGATTTCACAGAGAGAAGAAAGTAATCAAGGAAAAGCATCTGAAAGTACGTAGTTCACAAAACAGGACGGCACTTTCAGGAGTTGGAGTGCGCCCCAAGAGGGGTTACTTTGAAATTTTTCACATTGTAATTTTCCCTCAGACTTTGAGAACAATCACTGGAAGCACTGTGCTAATTTTTTTTTCTAATTCATAATTCTCTCTTTTACCCCCAAGTTTTCAAGATAAAATTTCTACATACAACTGCCTTATTTATATTAGGGGTACTTTGGGGAAAAGAAGAAAGAGGGCAGTGACCAGAGATGAATAGAGAGAGGACAGCAAATGCACAGACAGGATCCTACAAGAGAGCAGGATGCAAAAGACCACGTCCTGGAGCACAGATACCTCCAGGAAGTCACAGAAATACTGGAGAGAGGCACGGTGGATTTCCCACTTCACATAGAATAGTGTCTGGAGCCATTTTAAGTAGATATTTTTTTTAAAAAAGGTTGACTGCAGGAAGGTGAGTGACCTTGGAAAAACATTACATATATCTATAATATATGCATAAATAGCCATTTGGAAGGGAATAGAAAGGCCTCATATATAATTACGAGCATGGACTTTGCAACCAGACTATGTTTGAATCTCAGCTTCATATAACTATATATCTCTGTGCTAGTTCCTAATGCCTCCAAGACTCCATTTTCTTCTCTGTAAATAAAGAAATAATACCTACCTCACAGGGTTGTCATCAGGATTAAATGTGGTACATTTGCTGGCATATAGTAATTGCTATGCAAGGGCTTGCTAAGCAAAATCAACAAATGTATATCAACTTGTGAACAGTGACTATTTCTAGGGAATAGGATTATGGGGGATTTATTTACATTTAATATTTATTTCTGAATTGTTTAAATTTTCTACAATGATAATGCGTTATTTATAAAATCATGAAAAAATAATTTTAAAATTTCCATTTAGGAAAAGCAGCAAAGTATCTGTGAGAATCTTCACAGTACACATCAGGAACACATTGTTTTCTACAACAAATGGTAGCATAATCTATTTATTGTCAAGTTTTCTGTTAAAATATAATCTCTATATTTTAAAAAACTTCAAATTGGGACATGTGTCCAGCTCAAGATTCAACTTATCCATCATCAGAAGACAAGTAAGACTAATGAACACATTTGTTTGGATTCTGCTTCTATTTCTAGAGTCTATTACCTTCGTAGGACTCATTAGTGTCTGCTTGTAAGAGATAATACGCTTGAATGATACAAATCTTGTATTTCATAAGCAGAAACTCAGAGTCATTCATTATTGGTGAAGAATTAAAATTACTATAGATATGTAACATTCTTCTTAAAAATACATTATGTAGTCGACAAATAGAATTACAGATAGGACTGTCTTTCCATCCGGACACAATATATGTATCAGATATAAAATGCTTACATGTGAGGATACAGTTAAGTCCCCTACATAGGAACAAGTTCCAGTCCAAGAGCGCATTCATAAGGCCAATTTGTTCATAAGTCCAACAAAGTTAGTCTAGATACCCAACTAACACCATCAGCTATATAGTACTGTACTGTAATAGGTTTATAATACTTTTCACACAGATAATATATAAGAAACAACACAAAAAATAAAACATTTTTAATCTTAGAGTAGAGTACAGTAGTACAGTACCGCAACTGGCATCCAGGGCTGGCATCTAGTGAATAGGCAAGAAGAGCTACTGACTGGAGGAGGGAGAGGGGGTGGGAGGTGCTATAGCTGAAGGATTATCAGTAATAGGAGATGGAGGGCAAGCTGCAATTTCACTCACATCTGATGCTGATGTAACACACATTTGCATCTTTGAAAGTTCATAACTTGAAGGCTCACATGTAGGGAACTTACTGTATTTACAAATCACCATATAGCTCCAACTACATTTCTGACTTTTTTATACAGGTTAAATTTGATTCAAAGGTATTTGTTACTTATGCCCTATGTAAGGATCATATGTAGAGATTCCTAGGATTTAAAGAAACACGTTATTGTTCCTGCCTACTAGAAGGTTTGCAGTCTACTTGTGAGGACCACACAGGCTCCTTGGCTAGTAGGAGCAGAGTGGAGGGAAGTGGAGTAGGAAGAAGTCTTATACTAGGACTCTCAAATCCTCTTCCACACTTATTGCAAATACCACCTGTCAGCCTATCTTTCTCTTTCCTTTTGCAATTCAAGCTAATCAATTCCAGAAGCAAAAGAGCCCCACCACCCAGCCAAGTGTGGGGCCCAGGAAACATTCAGGCAATTTTATTTTCTAAGATGTAGAGACCATAATGCCTCTGAAGGTTATGTGATGGTGACTATACAACAGCTATAGTCACCTTGGATTCATAACCAGTAGTGGGCACAAAGAGTATTAAACATGACAATCATCATATTAGGAAGACAGAGCACATTCCAAGGACCATCATATTAGGAGCCCTCTCCCAGTCATTTACCTTCATCTTCTGGCACATACACTCCCTCCCTTATTTTGGAAATTACTGCTCTCCTCCCAACTTCAACCACTAATGATGATGGGAGCTGGCCTGTTCTTTCTTACATGATCCTGCCCTTCTGGTCACAACTGATTGGAGCAGGACTGAGCAATCACCTGAAACAGCCAATCACAGTTCTTCCACAGTATTTTGAAATGGATCTGGGAAAAAAACAGTTTATATCTCCCTGATGGAAGAAGTTGTAAAATGGGAAATGCCTAAGCAAAGTGTCAAGAGCCCCATTCACTGCCATGTGGAGAAAGCTGGTGTGTAGTGGGAGAAAATAAAACCAGCCAAGAGAAGTAGAAACCAAAAGAGAGATGAAGTCCTGGCAAGTTGTTCCTTGTTTCAGGATTCCTGAGGCCTCCCTGTATTCCTNTTTTTTTTAGAGCAAATTTAGCATTACATTGATACTCTGTTAGATCGCACACTGTAATGAATTTCTCCTAACGAGCAGAGGTTTCATATCAAATTTGTGTGATACATTTTAATCACTGGGCCTTTAGGTTACTTTGGTGGCAAGATTTTTGTTTCTGATATTTTCCTCCTCTTTCTTCTTTTTCATCAGCATTGTCTTCTATTAGGCAGCAATCAGCAAACCTCAGGAATCCTTTGGTCAACCTCACCTTCCCACTGTAAATTGTTCTGGATGTAAATTACTCTTGGTCAGATTTCATGGAGCCATAGGACTGGAAGGAACCTTACTACTTTTGAAGACCTTTTGTTGGAAGCCATCTTAAGTCTAATAAAAATCTTGAGTAATCAAAGACATGTATATGCAATCAATATAACCTCTTTAGAATACTTCTAAATTACCACTGTCAATTCAAAAAAGCAATAATACTGTTCTCAATACCAATATTCTCACTTTCAGTTTGGGAACTCTAAAGTCTCCTCTTCCTCATTTCTTGAGGATAGAGACCAATACACCTTATTATTTAAAGGAATGATAATATTGAAATAAAAAGGTACAAAAAATAAACCATGCAACCTCATTTTCTTTGTGAAATAAGTGATTACAGTACTGCTGATTACCTCCATAGACAAAATGCTACCATTGGCAATTGCGGTAAATTAACTGGGGTTCATTGGCATACTTTCAAGAATGTAGAATGACTCATGGAATGGGTATTAATGGAATGAAAACCTCCACTCCATCTACTCAACATGTGGCAAGCCTATCTCATTGTTTTTCCTGAAAGTAACACAACAACCAGATATTTAAGCAGCCCATAATTTCCTTTTATCCTGGAAGAATCAGGAGTCTTGAGAGAAGAGATCTGGAAAAGTCCTGCGGTTTTTCTTTGACTTTTATTTGATTTCCTGAGCTTGCATTACATGGTTAAAAGGCAGGATTGAACAGTCAAAATGACTGCATTTCTAGGTAAGCACAGAGTCCAAAGGGGTAACTTTATATTCTTTTTTTTTTTTTTTAATGTATTGGGTACCTACTATGGACTGAACTCTTTGCTAGACACTCTTCTTAATCTTATAACCCAGTTAGAATACAACTATGAAACAACGGTGAAAGTGTATGATAACATAATTAAAACTAATTTTTAGTGTTATCCAACCTCTTACTACCCAAAATGCGGCATCAGCTTCACCTGGAAGCTTGTTAGACCTGCAGTTCTACCCTGACCTTTAAAATCAGAGCCACATTTGGCTAATATCTCCATTTGCACACTCAAGTTTGAGAAGCACTAATTTAACCAACTCCCTTGCCTTACAATCGAGGAAAATAAGGCTCAGGGGACATTAATTGATGTGTTGTCACCAAACAACTATTTAGGGACCCAGCTGGGACTCCCGGGTGTCCTAGCTTGCAAGTCAGTGGAGCTTAGAGTACTCTAGGATTTTGGACAAGGGGAAGTTAAGTGTTTCATTGCCTCAAATGACCACTGATTGTTCCCATCATCTCCATGCTGAGGACACGCAAAGGACTTGGTGAGCCCAATCACTCACCCACCCCCGACAGGCCAGGCCCCAGCAGCCTCAACGGGCTAGTCTTCAAGCCTCAGGCCTCCCTGGAGGGATTA
>SJYV01011359.1:84696-125032 GCA_006410875.1 Neotragus pygmaeus | reverse complement strand
CCACGACCCTCATCCTAACCTTTTCTTGAGACCTTGTTAGACAACCAACCGTTTCATGAAGCCTTTCCAAATGACTCCGAACTTCTTCAATCTCTGTTTAATTCAGATTGGCTTCTACATTCTCCATTGCACATCTTAAATAATTTCTTAAATAGTTTTCTGCACTATACATACTGTCAAAAGGGTATAATGATAATATGGATGCAATCTTTTTTTTTTCTATTTCCCTTTTTGGGAGTAGTACATTATCACACAATACCAAGCACAAAAATAATTCCAAACTCTTAATGGAAGACAGGACCGAGCTCTTTCCAATGCAGGGACCCTCTCTAAAACCTTTGTAAAACACAGTCATTTAGTTTTTACTAGCATATGTTCTGGGTTAGGAAGCTCTCTACACTTTTAAGGGAGCACTTTTAAAATTCTGTATAACTCAAGTTGTTAGAAAATTCTAGGCTGCAATATACTTTTCTCTCACTTCTTCCAAAGATCCTCAGTTCTAAGCTTTGAGGTCCTTTCAGTTACTCCATCATGTCCAACTCCTTGTGACTCTGTGGACCACAACACGCCAGGCTTCCCTGTTCATCACCAACTCCCGGAGCTTACTCAAACTCATGTCCATCGAGTCGGTTGGGGTCCTTTAGAACAGCTTAATCCATCTTCCACAGGAAAGTGGTGCAAGTTGTTCGAACTAATTTCCTAAAAGTAATCTGGCAACACAAGGCAAGCCTAGGAGTTACAAAGACTATCTTTTCAATTCAAGCCTATATCCTGCATTTCCTGCCCCATAATACTTAACCAACTCGTGTCATCAACAAACTTGCTTTGAACACCTACTGTGTGTCAGGCTGCTTAGAGAACACGCATTTCTGAGAGTTCACAGGACAGAAGGCAATGAGCAGATCACACACATTCCTGACACACTGCAAGATGGAAACAATTTCACAATGGAAGCTTGAGGCCATTTCATCCCACTTACATTTCATCCAGATTTTTCTAACCTGCCAAAGTGTAAACCCCTCTAGGGAGTCATTGCCCCTCTCCCACATTCCATCCTGATTTAGTTCTATCTTTCTTCCCGAGCAAATCATCTTCTCATGGTTGCACTCCTGGATAATCCCTTCCCCAGTCCCTTCTTGAATTCCAACTTCAAAGTAAATAAATTCCCCTAAACCCTCAGCCTTTTCCCAGAATGCTCTCTCCACCTAGACACTGAAATTTCCCCTGAAGACGCTACCTCCCCTATTAAGGAAACGCTGCTCATTTCCCCAATGTCCTCACACCACAAAGCCAGGGAAAGGCTTGCCATTTTGATGCTTCCAATGGCCCTTCAGATTCCTCACTTCTGCATTTGCTCACTCATTCATTCAACAAATACTGTTTCAGACACACACTAAGGCCCTTTGTCCAGTATACAAACACCTTAAAAGGTTAGTAAAANGGAAAGGCTTGCCATTTTGATGCTTCCAATGGCCCTTCAGATTCCTCACTTCTGCATTTGCTCACTCATTCATTCAACAAATACTGTTTCAGACACACACTAAGGCCCTTTGTCCAGTATACAAACACCTTAAAAGGTTAGTAAAATCTAGTTACAGGAATAACTAGAAAGACATGACAGCCTCTCTCCCCTATTAAGACAATTTGTTCTTTCTGGACAACTGTTACACTGAGGCAAAAACTGCTGAGTTGAAGACAGATTTTTTCAGTTACATTTCTGAGTTTCATTTGTCTTCCTAGGGGAGGGAGACTTTTACTGTTTCATCATCATGTTACAATTCAGAGGGAAGCGTTCTACTTTCACAAATTCAAGAGCATGAAAGATAAGCAAATATAATTAGTAATGCTAAAGCCTTGTAGAGTTCTATCATGATTTTGAAAGATACTTGATAGCAAATACTATTTTGAAGATGTATAAATTTCTGCTGTCTCCAATAATGTAAGTCCCAATGAAGCTGGTATTTACACATTTCTCCCTTATTGCTTTGGACTTTATGAACCTAAGGACTAATGGACAGGATAGAAACATGGACAATTATTAGGGTGGCCTTTTGTGGATTGTGCAAAGCTGCTTCCCAGGTGGCGCTAGTGGTAAAGAAACTGCCTGCCATTGCAGGAGACACAAGAGACATGGGTTCGATCCCTGTGTCAGGAAGATTCCCTGGAGAAAGAAATGGCAATCCACTTCACTATTCTTGCCTGGGAAATCCCATGGACAGAGGAGCCTGGTGAACTACAGTCCATGGCATCAAAAAGAACCGGACAAGACTGAAGCAACTGAGCACTCACATGCAAGAGCCACCTGGCTGCTAAGAACCCCACTGACACCCAGGCCATGCCAGTCACTCTCTCTCACCAACATTTTACCACTTTCAGGAATCTTATAACCTAACCTCACTGACTGACCAACCTGCACTAAAAAGTATCCATTATAGCTGTGCAATTTGCTTATCACATTCAATCTCATTTGTTTCCCTTTTCATGCAAGTAAAGCTGTCTGAAAAAAAAAAAAGGCACAATATCAATACATGTTGAGTGAGACCTCACATACAATTTTCATCAGAATATATAGTGCTTCAAGGGCAGAGCACAAAATCTCTTAGTGGAGGACTCTAGATTCAGGAAGCCCTCTTTGGACTCAACTAAGATAGGACTACATAAACAAACACTTCATAAACCCCTTTTAATGACCACATACTAAAAAATATTACAGCATTTAATAGCTGTTTTATTGTATACACAATACATAGTTTTAAAACAGGAAGTACAAAATAAAGGGTTCATTTATTTTACGCAAGTGGAAAACTGGCTTTATAGTTGCAGCATGCTAGTTGGCATCATATAGATGAATCTGAATTTCGAAGTAGGAATGTTTCACATTTCTGAATATATGAATAAATGAGTTGTTCTAAGGTATTTGCTAAACACACACACACATTTTGATCATTGGCAACTTTTCCCTGGATTACTCAGGTTTGAGTCAAGTGTTCACCCACTCTGCCTTTCACTGGGGCCATCTCTTCATACACCCATAACTATCTGGCACAGGGTGAAATCATGATTTAGTAAAGGGGCAAGTAGGAGGCAAAATGGAGTGCTATCTCCCCTAATTGCTATTTAAGTGAGACAATAAAAAGGATGAAACAAATTAAATTAGCTAAGAAGCGAGAGCATCCCAATGAACTGGCCAAGATAATCAACTTGGAAAATTAGCTATTAAACCTCACACATGCTCATTTTCATAATTTTGTGTGTGCGCTTATGAAACACAACCCCCCCACCACCAATAGAAACCACAGGGATGAAGGTGCTCTTCACTTCTCTAAGTTATTTGCACTTGGCCTTGATGAAGTTGAAAGTGAAATTTTTTTTTTAATGTCCTCATTTATCAGTTCCCATTTCAGTACTAGAGTGTTTTGATTAGAAAAAGTATATAAAAGAGAAGTTGACTCAAACTGAAGTCCTCCACCTGATTTTATTCTCATATCTAAATCTGTGTGCCATAATATGGGTTTTGGTTATTATTATTACCTTTATGTATCATCATTATAAAGTACCTGATCTTTACTGATTTTTGGACTATCTTCCATAAATTTCTATGAGATTTAATAACTCCTACTGTTTAAATCTTTTCTAGCTCATCATCCTATGTCTCTCAATGTTAGCCCCTCTTACACATAGGTCTTCATACTTATCAACAGTTAATTCTTTATTGCTCACGATAGTTATTGAAAAGACCACAAGCATGAATATAATCTGCAGACAATAAAAATCCATGATTAATTTTACCTAACAATTCTAATTTTATAGTCCATGGAGCTATTACTAGAACACAGAATAAGTAGCCAAGTGAGTTTATGGGAGATTCTCCTTTTGCACTCCCTTTATACTCACCGCTTTGCTAAATCATAATTGCTACCCAGGGTAAGACAGGTATTGGAGCACATAATTTACATGGAAATTTTTTTAAAAGGAGGAGAAGTAATGAATCTGGATGATTCACAATCAAGAAATGTGAGAGCCACTGTCCTGAAGATTAGCTATTCAGATAAGAATGTTTTAATTGAAGATTATGATGGTTAATTCTGTGTGTCAACTTGACTGGGCTAAGGGATGCCCAGATAGCTGGTAAAACATAATTTCTGGAAGCGTCTGTGAGGGTGTTTCTGAAAGAGATTAGCATTTGAATTGTGTGACTGCATAAAGAAGACTGCCCTTGCCATTGTAGGCAGGCAGCATCCAATCCACTGAGGGACTGAACAGAACAAAAAGCCAGGGAGCTCGAATTTGCTCTCTGCTTGAGCTGGAACATCCAGCTTCTCCTGCCCTCCAACATCAACACTCCTGGGTCTCAGGCCTTTGAACCTGGACCAGGACTGTACACCTTCAGCAGCCCCACCTCAAGTGCTCAGGCCTTCAGACTCAGACTTGGACTTACACTGTCTGCTCCCCAAAGAAAATAGCTTCCATAACGCTTCTTCTCTATATGTGACTCAACTGCATTCTGAACTTAGAGCAAAAGTGAATAATCTAAGAACTCTTAGACCGGAGTTCTGGAGATCCCAGCTGTAATAGGGGATGGCTTAACAGTAGGGGTTCCACTGGCCCTGGGTTGCAGAAAGAAACCCAAACTTATGCTTGGTACTGAGAAAGCCAATGTCCAAACTAAGTCATACTCTGCATGTTCAGCCTTGTTTATCCTTTATCATTTCTGAGAAGAAAAAAAAAAAAAAAAGACCAGGTAAAGTAGTTGGTTGTTGTTAAGTAGATGATTGTTTTTGTTGTTGTTCAGTTGCTAAGTTGTGTCCAACTCTTTGTGACCCCATCCATGGACGGTAGCATGCCATGCTCCCCTGTCCTTGATTATTTTGCTTAAATTCATATCCATTGAGCCAGCTATGCTATCTAATCATCTCCAGCCAAATTCCTGATATTAGCATTAATTTTAACTAAATAGAAAATACCTCATGCCACACAACTAGATTAAAATATTTTTTCACTAGAAATACAAAGAGGCCTTACCTTTTAAAGTAGAGATAAAGAAGGCCCTTGGTAATGCACACAGTTGTGCATTAAAATTAGTTACACAGGTTAAATTTCTTTATCAAAAATAGAATAATATATGTTCCTGGCTTAAAAGTATATTAACACATTTAAAACAACAAACAAATACCACTAAACTGTCATACCACCAGATGAACTTTTGTCTCATTAGGAGTCAACACATTAGATTCTTGATAAGACAAGTTAGTTTTTGATGTCTTATCTTTTGAATGCTTTTTTTTACATTCAAATTGTTTTGTCTGTTAAGTTTCATCCCCTCAAATATTTACTGAGTACCCACTGTTTCCCAGCACATTGTATTTATTCTGGGGAAACAGTAAAAGAGATTAATATCTCTTATTAATATATTCACCTCTTATACTGTATAGAATATAAGACATAGCCCCTTCTCCAAAAGCATTCACAGGCAATGAGTTGGATGACAGACCAGAAGAATATTATTATGTAACTTGGGAAATGAAGCATTTATGTTGTAAAAGGTAAAGTAGAATATTGCACTTTCAAACAATCCATCTTGTTCCTCTGGGTTGTTAACTCAGTTGTTTGTTAAGTCTTACACTTGCTTTCAAGTAAAAAGAAAACTGATAGATAAGCATATACAGAATCCCAATTACATTCCCAGTATTTTACATTTAAAAATAATACATCCTTCTCTCAAAGAATCATAAACCTTAAGAGTTAAAAGAAAATTTTTATTTTTAAAGGCAAGATTTACATTAAAACTAACCTGTTAGAAGAAGAAAAGTTAAAGCTAAGTGTGAGAAAGATTAATCTAGGTCACATGTTAAATAGGCTTCCATGGCCTATTCTTGATGCCTACAATAGATTAAAAATGGCTGCAAATTCTTTGCCACTTTTCCATCAAGAGATAGACCCCTTATCCTTGAATCAGGGCGGTCACGATTTTTGACCAATAGATGACAGCCAAAGTGATGACTTGCTAGTTTTCCAGGCCCAGACCAAAAAGAATTGGAAGGCTTCCACTTTCTGTCTCTTAGAACACTCTCTCTTGTAATACAGCCCACTATCCTGAAAGGAAGCCAAGGAAACCCCTCGTGGAGAGGTCCTTATAGAGGAGGAGAACCAAGAATCCTAGCCAGTAGTCCCAGTCAAGCTCCCAAATGATAACAAGTTGCCAGCCACTTAAGTGAGCCATTCATGCTGAAGGCGAACCCCCTGGCCTCACTCTCTACCTCTGCTGCCACCACGCAGAGCAAATGTGAACTGCTCAGAGGAAATGTCCTGAATTACTGACCCACAAGACCGTGTTCTTCAGTCGTGTTCGACTTTTTGCAAACCCATGAACTGTAGCCCACCAGGCTCCTCTGTACATGGAATTCTCCAGGCAAGAATAATGAGCATAAGAATAAGAATACTGGAGTGAGTAGTCATTTCCTTCTCCAGGGATCTTCGTGACCCAGGGATTGAACCCGGGTCTCCTCCATTGCAGGCAGACTCTCAGTCACCAGGGAAGCCCCAAGACTATGAGTCAGATAAAATCAGATTTTGGTAGGGGTCAATGGTTATGTAGTAACAGATCATTAGAACAGAACACAGAATTAATACTATCACCTCTGTGTGTGGCACAGTTAGAAGTACAGGTTCTGGATCAAACTCCTGAAACCAGCTGCGTGACCTCAGACAATTTAATCTCTGTGCCTCAGATTCTACAAAATTAGGTTAATTTTAACCTAAGTCATAAGATTTTTAAAAGAATGAAATAACTCACATAAAGCATTCAGAGCTTAGCACATAGCTAACATTGTTGAGAATTCACTCTTATTGTGGGAAATTTTTACGAATTGGAAACTACTGACTTGTGAAAACAGACTTTCAGAACATCTGTTCACAGCTTGGGAACTTGTTTGTCTATATGTTAGATTCTTCAGCTTTACTCTGCTTACTTTCCCATATAAAATCATGAGCATTTCAATGACTATCTCCCTCAGGGTTAATTTGGTGTTATCCCAAGCTCTTATAGTTCATGTACTGTGTTTCAAGAAATGGTCTGCCTCATTGAAACCATGATCTCAATTGTGTTAAGTATATAATGACTTGCCATGTTAACAAGATAAATCCAAGGTTAATTTAATGTGAATATTTGAGATTTATTTTATTTCTTCTGGCTCTGTGAATTTAAACATTTCCACCACTTAATTTTTTTTCCTGTGTTTAGTTAGAAACATTATTCCAGCAAGCAGATCCACAGGCTAAATTTGCAAATACCAGTTTCCAAACTTTTGAGTTGTTTAAACAGAGTATGAATTCCATGCCTATGAGTATTTTTTAAATTGTTTATCCTGCTGTTAAACATTACTGAATTCTGCTACTTCAAATTAGTCAGGTGGTTCTCTTAGGGTCCAGAATTAATTTTGAGCAATTCTACTAGCCATATCCTGTATGGCTCAAGAGAGCAACTTGTGAGGAGAAAAATCAAGACGACTTTAAAAAAAAAAAAAAAACAGGTTTGCAAATTGAGGTTTGAATAATAAACCAGTCTTATTAATGTTATAATNCTGTTCCTCAAAGAACATCCTGGCAACAAGAAAATATATAAAATTTGTATGTCAGGATAATTTAAATTGGTATACCAGAATTAGTTTAAAAAAATTTTTAATGACAGGTTTGCAAATTGAGGTTTGAATAATAAACCAGTCTTATTAATGTTATAATCCAAAAACCATTAATCTTCCTGTGAGAACTTATATGTAGGAGCATACTCTCAGTAGACTGTTGTCAGAAATTCAGAATAGTGACATATCTCAATTCACAATAATCTCCGGACATATCGTGAATAACATTACTCAAAATATCTTAATTTGTGCATCAGGTCTTCTAAATGGGTAAACTCCCTGTGCAAAATGAAGGCAAAGAACAATATAAATTGAAGTGCAATAAAAGGAGTTTATTTCCAAGCCACAGCTTGGAATCACGTCTTTTTAGAATGTTGCTGGCAAAGAATGAATTCTTGATTAGGCTTTGTTGGTAGGCAAAATGTGGAGCACATTTTCAGTTTTCTAAGTCTTGGTGACTCTAGAAATCCAATTCTGAACTACATAAAATAGCTCATCACAGTTCCCCCTCCCCCCACTCAAAAAAAAAGCAATAGTCAACAAGGAGTGAGCTGACAGCATACAAGAGAGCTCATGATTTCTAGGCTGGTCTCTGGCGATACAGACAAAGACTTTTTTTTTTTTAATTTGAAAACATCAGGGAGGAGAGAAAAACTGTTAGTCAATGACAAAAAAGAAAGAGGAAAAAGATAAAATAGGTAAGGATACAGGGCCCAGCATATTTGGGGAGGGTAGCTCAGAGATATTCATGAGGGAATTATATCATGTGTCATCAGAGAGGTTTCTAGAGCAGTTGTGTTGGAAGTTGCTGCCGCCATAATTCGCAGATACCTTATGGAAGTAAGAATGCGAGTGCCTGGAGTCAATTCCCTAGATCCACCACCAACTGTATGATCTTAGAAATAGCTTTAAATATTCTGCCCTTGTTTCTCCAGATATAACAGCAATTAATAACAGCAGTTATGAAAACATGCCCTCTACTTGTCCTACTGAAATTCATGAGCTAAAATTCTTTGAAAGCCATACGCAGATTGTAATGTAAATGATGTAGCTTCCTCATCTAGTTTTTGTCACCTTTGTTCCAAGAGCCCATCGCAGTGTGCATCTTCTTGAACACTGAGGTCATGCCCTTTTTCAAGCTTGATTCATTAGCATATTGTTAGTTTCTGCTTCGTACACGGTAGACAGGGTTAGAACCTGCACAGAGCCAGAGAATGTCCCTAGCTTCCTTGCTAGTATTGTTACACTGGTCTCCCTCTCAGCAGCCCCTCCTCTGTGGTTCCACATTTCATGGGGTACAATATTTCTGTCATCAAATTACCTTCAAATACTCAGTCCCCTGACAAGCATTAAGTCACATAAAAACATTTAATACCAAAAGGTATTAAAAGGTGAGCCTCCGTGTTTTACATTTCCTCCGGAGTCTCATTTTCAATGATTTACATAACTGCTTCAGAATATCAAAATGCTTTTTTAAATGTCACTATTTGCGGGGATTATTTGTACATTGCTCTTAATTAACTTCCATTTCAAAATCTGGTTGGTCAGAATCGTTTATTTTTTTGCATCCTATCTCGTCTCATTCAGCACTGGTTTAATTAGGTTCCCAGCTTGCTTTTACCTAGATCAAAAGCGGGAAAAGGGGACTTGAGGGGGATTATCATAATAAATAAAATTTGCCCGCTCGTCCTTTGGTTCTCCATTCTATGTTTTTTTTTTCAGTTTGTACTGTAGAAATAATGAAGGCACAACATGCCTATTCTACATATGATAATGCATCAAGGGGACTGCAGACACTTAATAATAAATATTAACAACTGTGCTATTTAAAAACTGAACCTAATTTCAAGCTCAACATTTTGTCTTGAGAATATGGAACAAATAAATCATACTACATTTTTACTGATCTTCTCTCTTTCAGAAACCATAATATCAAAAGAGAAATGTCATCCAACCCATTTACTCATTAAATTATAGTTATACTAATTTTTCAACTGACAGAATCATGAGATAAAAATCAATAATCAGAAGAAAAAAAGAAATGTGAGAGATCATTCCAGGAAAATGAGTGCAGGACAAAATGAAATCTAGCTAGAGGAACCCTCATGCACATCATTCAATTTTGATACTCATTTGATTTTTTCAAACAATGCTGTAGCATACAGTAAAAAAGTAAAAGTTTATTTTATTCCCTTTCAACTCTCCAACTAAATCTCCACTGTCCTCTCATGGTAGCCACTGCTTAGAAATAGGATATAAAGGTTTTCAAAGTATTCTAATGCTGTAATAACTAAGTGTATGTAACATTTATAATGGCTTCGCAGGTGGCGCTAGTGGTAAAGAACCTGCCTGCCAATGCAGGAAATGTAAAAGACAAGAGTTCAATCTCTGGGTCGGAAAGATCCCCTGGAGGAGAGAATGGCAACCTACTCCAGTATTCTTGCCTGTTAAATCCCATGGGGACAGAGGAGTCTGGTGGGCTACAGTCCAAAGGGTTGCAAAGAGTGAAAATGACTGAAGCAACTTAGCATACACATTTATAAATATAATCATACTAATAATATCCAAATGCATGAACACATGCATGCATTATCAATTTTTCCTTTTGACATTCAGGTTGTTGAATATCTTACCACATACATCTTTGGGCATATGTTTAAATTGGGGGGGGGATATATATTCCTAGGGGCATAATTACTAACTCAAAAGATACATACATTTTTATTTTGGTATCTTCAGCCAAATTTGCCTTCCAAAACCTAATGCAATTAGGTTTGTGTATGAAAGCAAGCATTTCCCTGCATTCATCACTGGACACTATGTTATCCTTCCTGTTTTGCAGTACAATTATGATTTATTTTTTATTCTATAATTTCAGTGGCATCTTGAAAAAGAGCAGAGGTAAAGTATGAGCTTAGTTCTCTACCTTTTACTAAAGTCACCACTAAATATCTAAAACTGGGAACAAAATAAGTAAACCTTTTTTTCTGAGTGATTTTTCAACATACACGCAGATACCCAACCACATGTATGCACATGAGCGTGCACGTGTGCACACACACATGCACACACTCACACAGAATCATCTCTAAAATATCCATAAAGGGTGGAGTGACAATCTGGAATTCTTTTTTTTAATATAAATTTATTTTAATTGGAAGCTAATTACTTTACAATATTGTATTGGCTTTGCCACACATCAACATGAATCCGCCAGGGGTGTACATGTGTTCCCCATCCTGAACCCCCTCCCATGTCCCTCCCCGCACCATCTCTCTGGGTCTTAATCTTTAATTTAAAAAGGGACATTAGATTGCAAATACCATATATCCAAGTAGCGTCTGAAATTTTGTGTAGTTCAAACCATAAGCTCTAGGGAATTGAGACTTTTTAAGATTAGAGTTTGGTATTTAAGACCACCTCCAAAAAATTGTCATGCAAGATTCTGGATATAAAATAGATCACAATAATTACCCTTATTGCTAGGTCTGCTTTCAAATCAAAATTCAAACAACTCTTATTATGGCAGTTCAACACAACAGTGCATTATGGCACTAACCAAGAACAATCTGTCCAGCCTTTGTTTGAATGGAAAACAGAACACGAAAGACACATAACCAACTTCTTAGTAACTATTTAGAAAGCAAAAAGAATTAAAACAAGAGTAAATGTCCACACTTTGACCAATAGAACAGAGAGATTAAAAGTATACCAACTATACAGCTTAAATAACATGTTACTAAATAGAGAGTAGGAAGGATTATCTAACATAGTTTAGGGATGAATAGGTCAAGAACCTGTTAAAAATATGGATTTGCACTATATACCACTTAAGAAAATTAATTCCAGATAGATTAAAGAGATTAATATAGAAAATAAAATTCTTGAAAAATTAGAAGAATAGAATGATCATCAGGCCAATAGAGACAGAAGTTGCAAAGGTACAATTGACATTCAAATATGAAAAATTGTTTTATCTCATTTAATAAAAAAGAAAGCTAATATAAGTGACAGTAACATTGCTATTTTCAAGAAAAATATCAAGGTCAAAGGTATGAACAGACAATTTATAAAAAGAGTAAATACATATAAAGGAGCAAGTACATTCTTGCTGGTATTCTTAACAACTCAAGGTGTTGACACAGCTTATATTGGCAAAATATTCTTAAATGTGGCTAAAGCTGTTGTATAAGCCTTTTGGAAAGCATTATGACCCCACAAATAAAGAGCCAGTAAATTGTTCATTCATTGTTAATAATAAATGCCCAAGAAATTTCTTCTAGGAAGACTATGTGTGCCTGATAATTTACCTATATTATCTTGTTTATTTCAACAAAAGAAAAAAACCCATAAGCATAAATACAATCCTAGCAGTACTTTCTACAAAAGTAAAAGCATTTTAAATGCCAACCACAGGAGAAAGCATTAAGTAAAGAATGCTCTTCTGACCTAGCATGCTGCTGCTGCTAAGTCGCTTCAGTCTTGTCCAACTCTGCGACCCCATAGACAGCAGCCCACCAGGCTCCCCCATCCCTGGGATTCTCCAGGCAAGAACACTGGAGTGGGTTGCCATTTCCTTCTCCAATGCATGAAAGTGAAAAGTGAAATGAAGTCACTCAGTCCAACTCTTACTGATCCCATGGACTGTAGCCTACCAGGCTCCTCTGTCCATGGGATTTTCCAGGCAAGAGTACTGGAGCGGGGTGCCATTGCCTTCTCCTCTGACCTAGCATACATCTGGTTAAAAACAGTCATCACCATTAGCACATGGAACTCTACTCAATGTTATGTGCCAGCCTGGATGGGAGAACTGTTTGGAAGAGAATGGATACAAGTTTATGTATGGCTGAGTCCCTTCGCTGTTCACNCTTCTGACCTAGCATACATCTGGTTAAAAACAGTCATCACCATTAGCACATGGAACTCTACTCAATGTTATGTGCCAGCCTGGATGGGAGAACTGTTTGGAAGAGAATGGATACAAGTTTATGTATGGCTGAGTCCCTTCGCTGTTCACCAGAAACTACTACAACATTGTTAATCGGCTATACCCCAATACAAAATTAAAAGTTTAAAGTTAAAAAAAAAAACTACCATTTTGAAGCCTGAGTAGACATGATAAGAAATAACATTTTAAAAAAAAATATTCATCTGAGACAACTAGACTTATCATGGTGATCATTTTAAAATGTATATAAGTATCATATCACTATATTGTGTACCAGG
This sequence comes from Neotragus pygmaeus, assembly GCA_006410875.1. Taxonomy (NCBI): domain Eukaryota; kingdom Metazoa; phylum Chordata; class Mammalia; order Artiodactyla; family Bovidae; genus Neotragus; species Neotragus pygmaeus. The sequence goes on along the minus strand of SJYV01011359.1, from coordinate 112,169 downwards.
AGCTAACGCAGTATTGTAGATCACATTTGTGGCCAGCGGGTGGGGGGCGGGGCTTGGGCCGGGGTTTAGACAAAGGCAGGCAAAAGGTACACACTTTCAGCTGCAAGATAGATAAGTACTAAGGATAAAATGTAGAGCATGAAAAAGAAAAAGATCATTAACACCACTTTACATTATAAATGACAGTTGTTAAGAGAGTGAATTCTAAGAGATCTCATCACAAGGAAAATCTTTTTTTGGAAAGAGGAGCAAATACCAGACTTTAGCAGGATTTGCAGGTCTCGAAGGACATGCACCCTGTTTTGAGAGAGATGTCTATCAACTTGAAATTCCTTTCTGGGCTGCCCTTTTTAAAAAGAGACCTAGCTCCATGACTTCATCATCGTTATTCAGTGATAATGTTTATCATCGTTATTCAGTGATAATNCAGGTAAGGATACCGGAGTGGGTTGCCCTTGCCTTCCCCAGGGGATCTTCCCAACCCAGGGATCGAACCTAGGTCTCCAGCTTTGCGGGCAGATTCTTTACCATCTGAGCCATCAGCGTAGCCCACTCTAATCTGCTGCTGCTGCTGCTGCTGCTGCTGCTGCTAAGTCGTGTCAGTCGTGTCCAACTCTGTGTGACCCCATAGACGGCAGCCCACCAGGCTCCCCCGTCCCTGGGATTCTCCAGGCAAGAACACTGGAGTGGGTTGCCATTTCCTTCTCCAGTGCATGAAAGTGAAAAGTGAAGTTACTCAGTCGTGTCCGACTCTTCGTGACCCCATGGACTGCAGCCCACCAGGCTCCTCCGTCCATGGGATTTTCCAGGCAAGAGTACTGGAGTGGGGTGCCACTGCCTTCTCCACTCTAATCTAGAGACAGACTATTAATGATGAAGAACATAAATGTAAGTTATAATTACAAGAAATGCCCAAAAAGAGAGGTGAGATGAACGTTCCCAAAATTAAAAGTTTGATTAAAGTATGTGATTTGGTAGTTCTTAAATTTTCATAATTATTTTTAAAATCTTTTATACAAAAGTGCTTAGAGTGACCACACATCTCAATGAGTGAAAACTCAATGACTTTTTGACTACATATAAATGAAATACAGTAGAAAAATAGCATGGGGCAAGATATTTCCTTCATCAAAGGAAGATATTACCTAAAAGCTAATCTTTCTACATAATGCTTTCCCAGAGAGACAGGGAGTGTTCAGATACACATTTTTTGCCTCCTGTGAAAATAGTTGCTCCTATAATTTAATACTGTATATCAAACTACCTGGGCCATTTGACACTGAGCAGCTGAAATGCAATGATCTGTCTAATCCATCAATAAATATTCATTGACCATCTCAGATGTACAGGTTTTTGAGCTAAGCTCTACAATAATTTTTCCAATAATTAATATCACTGGAACTAGAAGGATTTTTACATTTTCAGGTACTGAGTGCAGTTCAATTGCAGCTATTGTTTGTATCATGAGGGCGTGAGCACAGCAATTTACAGGGAGGCCCCCAGTATCTTTTGCCTTGTGAAATGAATCTGTGAGCAGAGTTGTATAATAATTTAATACTATTAAATTAGTAGGAATAAATATGATTTTTATAACCTTAAGCCCTTTGACCATCAACTTCTAAAATACAAATGGTACTTAGTATCATTACATAATAGAGAGCATCCACTCGTTATTTGGGAAATACCTTGCCATTTTAAGTGGCAAAATAATCAGCGGAGGTCATTAAATGGTGTCATCATGTGCTAGAGCCTTTATCATTTTGTAGAGTGTTACATCTTACACATCAAGTCTTATTTAAACATTAGTACGGGGTATATTTACCTGTTAATGCTCTCAACAAGTGGTTTCTGGGGTCTTTTTTCTCACCTAAACATGTCAAAGACAGACTGTAAAACACCCCAAATCAAGGAAGTCTAAAAGCACTTATCTCAATAGGCAAAGAAATTTATATGCATATATGTGAGTTTTTACATAATTTTCCATCTAGCATTTTGGATCAAATAAAATAATGCTGCTTTATATATTATTGCAAAGCATAGTATAATAATCTTCTTACATTGTAGGCTATTGTTGTTCAGTTACTAAATTGTGTCCAACTCTTTGTGACACCACGAACTGTAGCACACAGGCTCCTCTGTTCTCCACTGTCTCCCAGAGCTTGCTCAAGGTCATGTGCGCTGAGTTAGAGATTGGTGATTGTAGGCTATCCTAAGGTGATAATTGAGATTCTTGAAAATTAGCTAAAAATCAGTACCTAAGAATCAGATATACCTAATATATTTCATTGAGACAAAACATTTCCTGGACCAGAATTGGGAAAAAATTAGAATTTGACTTTAAGCTAAGCAATGGTATAACATCCTTAAAGAAAGTACTTGTTAGATGAAGATTGGTTGGTTTGGAATTTAGGAAGAGGAAATTTTTTTTTCTATCCTCCTGGTTTTATTCAGATGATAATGGAGGAAGACTTGAGAGGCCCACTTGCCCAGGCATAGACTGCAGTAACTAATGCTGCGGCACTGAACTTCCCCTTATGATTTAAAAGTGGTGCGACTTCTCACTCAGCACCCCACGTCCTTCACAGAAGGAAAAGTATGGCCTCACTTATGGACCTGACCAGTCCCAGGACAAGAATGTCATTATTACAGCCATAGCTTCCTCAGGGTCTCATAGGCTAACATCCTTATGCCTTAAACACACAGAGTTTATAATTAACTCCCCTTGACCAGAGTCCAAATTCATCAAGTCACTCTAAACCATTTGAGGTAGTTCTACAGAGATAATGCACCGTCCTTTATATTGTTTAGTGCAGATTAATAGTTTGGTTAACATGACTCTGTCCCTGAGAAACTCAACCACTCTTAGTAAATTAAGTCCTATAAATAGATCAAACCCTTACACACATGTGAATATGCATGATATTCAGTTTTTTTGTAAGAGACTGATTTAAAATTTTATTTAAAGTCTCCCATGATAAATAGATCTTCAGCAACTTTTTAAGAACCCTGTTTGACCCCTGTGGAGACAGGTTCAAGGCAAATCTCATTTTCTTTATATATGTTTTATTCCCACTTATTTTATGGAAAGTTTAGACACTATTTGTCTTCTATGACTTTAAAGAAAACTTTGAAAACAGAAAAGTTATCCTTGCTTCAAAAGGGGTTTGGAATAGCATAGAGCTGCTTCTTCAGGATGGAAATAGCAAGAAGTCAGAAAGAAGCAAACTATGAAAAATTCAAGAGAATAATTTTCAGAGTCTCCTAAGGAAGGTTTTCTAGAATGGCTTGAAGAAAATATTAGGTATAAACATATGAGCACAAACACTTATTTCTAAGTGCAATAATAATAATTTCATAATTTCTATACTTCTATTATTAAAATCATTAAGGACTATCAATAGAATAGCAATAATACTCCAAAGTGAGTTTCACAAAAGTTAGATCAGGTGTGAGAACAAGACACACCAACCCACTACTGTACACTGACATACACTGCAAAGGCAGTGGAGCAGGGCTGCATATTTCAGAAAATGTAGAAAGACCATTTGTGTAAGAAATTGCAAAGTTTAGCAAATCAAATGTACTATTTGCACAATAAGATTGGCAGGGTTTTTAGGAAGCAAAAACTGAAAGTGTTACTTGCTCAGTCATGTCCAACTCTGTAACTCCTTGGCCTATAGACCACCAGGCTTCTCTGTTCATGGGATTTCTCAGGCAAGAATACTGGAGTGGGCTACCATTCCCTTCTCCAGGGGATCTTCCTGACGCAGGGATCAAACCAGGGTCTCTGCATTGTGGGCAGATTCTTTACTGTCTGAGCCACCAGTACTTTGAAAGTGAAAGTTGCTCAGTCATGTCCGACTCTGTGAGACCCAATGGACTGTCCATGGAATTCTCCAGGCCAGAATACTGGAGTGGGTAGCCATTCCCTTCTCCAGGGTTATCTTCCCAACCCAGGAATCAAACCTAGGTCTCCCACATTGCAGGCGGATTCTTTACCAGCTGAACCACCAGGGGAACTCAGTACTTTAAGCTTATATAGGTTTTGGAAAACTCTTAAAAAGAGAGTGGTGGAGGTAATGCATTGCTGGGGGTGGGGAATGAGGGAGAAGGGAGGAGAGGGAGAGAAGAAGAGAGAATAAAAAGAATAAAGGTTTGGGCTAATTTAAAATTAGAGAATATTTTAAAATACCAAGAATACAAAACAAGAAACTGAGAAATGTAGAAAGATAAAGATAAGACTGCTAATATATTAAAAAGTTACAGATATTAAAATGTAAAAGCATAAATCATTAAAGGTAGAAATAAAGCAATGGTAAATATAAAGAAAATGTTGAAAGAAAATCATGATGCTTTAAAAATTAAAACAGGAAAAATGAAAATAAATCTATCCAAAGAATATTCTAGAAAACAGGATTTAAGGCCAATATCTTTAACTTTTTTTTTTTGACCGTCTTTTTTTTTTTTTTTTTAAATTTGACTTTACAATACTCTATTGGCTTTGCCATACATCGACATGAATCCACCACAGGTGTACACAAGCTCCCAATCCTGAATCCCCCTCCCACCTCCCACCCCACAACGTCTCTCTGGATCGTCCCCGTACACCAGCCCCAAGCATCCTGCATCCTGCATCGAACATAGACCGGCGCCTCTTTTCTTACATAATAGTATATATGCTTTAATGCCATTCTCACAACGCATCCCGCCCTCTCCTACTCCCTCAGAGGCCAAAGGTCTGTTCTCTATGTCTGTGTCCTTTTGTTGTCTCACATACAGGGTCATCATTACTATCTTTCTAAATTCCATATATATGTGTCAGTATGCTGTATTGGTGTTTTTCTTTCTGGCTTACTTCACTCTGTATAATAGGCTCCAGTTTCATCCATCTCATTAGAACTGATTCAAATTTATTCTTTTTAATGGCAGAGTAATACTCCATTGTGTATATATGCCACAGCTTGCTTATCCATTCATCTGTTGATGGACATCTAGGTTGTTTCCATGTCCTGGCTATTATAAACAGTGCTGCGATGAACATTGGGGTACATGTGTCTCTTTCAATTCTGGTTTCCTTGGTGTGCATGCCCAGCAGTGGGATTGCTGGGTCATAAGGCAGTTCTATTTGCAATTTTTTAAGGAATCTCCACACTGTTTTCCACAGTGGCTGTACTAGTTTGCATTCCCACCAACAGTGTAAGAGGGTTCCCCTTCTCCACACCCCCTCCAGCATTTATTGCTTGCAGACTTTTGGATTGCAGCCATTCTGACTGGTGTGAAATGGTACCTCATTGTGGTTTGATTTGCATTTCTCTGATGATAAGTGATGTTGAGCATCTTTTCATGCTTACTGTTTTAACGACAATAACAGAATCATTCTATGTCAGTTCTGAAGTTGAGCCACGTCTTTTTAAGAAAGAATAGGAAAGGAAATTCTTCATAATATTCAAAGTAAAACTGAGAGTCAGTTATAACATATAACAGAAACACAATAAACCGGACTTAGCCTTGCATGTATTGACCTAGGCAACAAGGCCAAGAAAGACAGAAAATGTTGCACACATCACAGGATTACAAACCAAAGCACCATATCACTGGCAGATATGTCTAAGTTTAGAATGACAGTACATCCCTAAGGCTAAACAACTGTGTCCTATATTTAGATTCCTTATGGAATATTTTTTCCCTTTTCCCAGAATATCAGGCATAACACAAACTACTTAGTTGGAGCCAGACATGGTCCCATCAGGTAAAATTTGGGGGAAAGTATACAAGAAAGCTTGCCTAGACTGAGAAAATAGAAAACGTCGTTTTCCAGTACTGTGTATCTAGCCACCCTCACCACCAGTAAAATCATTTCTTTTTTCCAAGACTTAAAGGGTCAAGAAACATCCAAACGATTAGTACTATTTAAAGAGGCCGAAAGCTTGGCAATAGCAGCAGGCAGCTCATGAGTCAGACAGGGACATTGGGACATTGAGAAACCAGTTTAAGAGCAGCCAGTTTGGCCTTTCCTTCTGCAAATGTTGTCACATTTTGTTCCCAAATCACTAAAGTTCATCTTCAAGGTTGGAACAGCTCAAAGAAAATCTCGGTCAGCGTTTTTTGTGATTTAGGAAATCTAGCTTACACCGTATAAAGAAAAGGGGCTTCTCTCTGGAACACAACCTGAGCGAATCAGAAGACATTACTACTCTTATCAAATAGCTGAAATGTGAGCACAGATTTAGAAAAATATCACTGAAATGTGAGCACAAATTTGGGAAAATATCATTCGATTTGCTCTGAAGCTACTCAGATAGGTATCAGAAAAATGTAGTCTCTACCTCTCATACAAGGTTTAATATACTGTGCAGACATGACTGAGTAACTGAACAACAACAATTATGTAACTAACTTACTAGGTTATGTTGGGAAAATCCCTGAGAGGAAGAATCAAAGAAACTCAGTTCTCTGCCTGCACTATTAAGGTAGCATGCATGGGTTGGTGGTTAACTGACTTGTCAACCTGTGTGCTCTGAAAGAACTATTTTATCTACAGGAGAGATGTTCAACTTTACAGGACACTTAAACTGCAATCAAATTCCAGAAAATAGGCTGTAGAGAACAGCCTTAAATGAAAACCCAGGGAATAACATTAAGAAGTTCATTTTTCAATGGCGATAGTTCAGACATTGCTGCCTTATCTCTTAGATGTATACAGTCCTGAGAAGGTAAGTGACATGAAAGATCATGATCCAGACTCTCAGTAACCAGGATTTAAAAAGCAAATAAATGATGGGACCTGACACAAATCTGTCTTAATTAAAATAGTGCAGACTCAAAAGGAAGAATCTAACAGAGAACAATAATAAACGTTTAAAAACTCACTGGCAAAGAAAGCCAAGAGTATTAATACACTGCTTCACTTGACATCATGAAGCCCAAAGTTGATCAAAATGTCTCCTTGCTCCCATTCTAATCTTGGCATCGTGTTGAAAATAATGAAAGAAATGAGAAGTATGATTTTTTAGCAACTTTATCATTACCACCACATGACTAGACCACTTAAGAGAAATGGGTGACCCGAGGAAAGGAGAGTAAGAATTGTTTATCAGTAAAAGACTCACTCTGTAAATTCTGGATTAGACCCCAACACAGAGGATCATAACAGAGGGCAAAAAAAGAGTCACACAATTTGATCAAACTCTGCCTGACAAAACAATGTCTACATTCTGCCAAGAGAATCAAAACATTTATTCCTGAAGATTTCTCTAAGTGAAATTGGAAGAATCGGAGGATTTGCCATGAACAGATTTGGATTTTTAAAGAAAAAAATAAGCCACCTCATTAGAGAATAAACAGTATTGAAGAACAATGTCACAGGATCCCACCGATATTTGAAAGCAGATTGTTTCTATGAAATCTTTCTTAAGCTGAAATGGTGTAAAATTAAGAAGTAATTACAGTAGGCCACTTCTTACTAACAAGTGCACAAAATAAAATAAAGCACAGATGCTCACAGACACAATTCAAAGCCATGGTGGCTGGATACTGAGTGTTGTTCCCCAGGAAGAAGCTTGGGGTGCCTCTGCTGGGGTGTGGGCTGCCTCTGTAACAACTCCCTGCAAAACAAACACTAAAGATTATTTTCAATTTTCGCCTTTTTTGGTAAAAGCAAAAATCCTCTGCAGATTTCTCGCTGTTAGCCAAAATAGATATTAATGTAGGTCTTTCATAAAAGCCAAGTGACATAAAACAAACTTTCAAAAGGCTGGAGATATCTACAGTTGCAAGAGTAAAACCAGGGGAGAGATGGAGAGACTATTGCAATCATCCAGGAGAAAAACGGTGGCAGTTCAGACTGGAGTACCAGGCAATGAAAGTAGTCTGGGGATTCACTTTGAAGGAAGAACTGCCAACGGGATTTGTCAAAGGATTACATACACGATACAAAAGAAGAAGAGAGTCAAGAATGATCCATCCCAATGCTTTTGTCATGCGAAATCTGGCAAAGAGTTTTGCACTTAGTTCAGTGGTGAACAATGGGTAGAAAGCAAGATAAGGAGGAAAAAGAATCAAGATATGTTTGGATATTAAATTTGACATGCCTATTGACATCTAAACAGAAACATCATTTAAAATATATACATGAGTCTGGATATCAGGGGAAAGGCAGGGCTGGGGATATAAACTTAGGTCATATGCATATGGATGACATTTAACGATCATCTAATGAGAGAGCTTAGATATACAGAAAAGAGGCCCACTCAAACATTTAATCAGTAAGATCCGAAGAGGATATACAGGGCAAATACTGGGAAGGGATAGCCGGTGAGACAGGTGAAAAAAGAAACAACAAAACCGAGACACTGCAGGTGCACTGGAAGTCCAGTGAAGAACCTATTTCAGGAAAGGGAGCACCCTGTCTGTGTCTAATGCTGCTGCAGGACGAAGAATGGGAAATATTAAGAACTGGTCACTGGATCTGGCAACACAGAGGTCATTGGCAACCTTGACAATGAAAAAAAAAACCTGTCAAACATACACGACACAAATATATCCCATATATTGGGATACAATATTGCTTGCACCATCCAAACCTACTCATGATTAATGTTACTTGAAACAACTTCTCCAGAAGGAGATTAAAAGAAAAAAATGNAGAGGTCATTGGCAACCTTGACAATGAAAAAAAAAACCTGTCAAACATACACGACACAAATATATCCCATATATTGGGATACAATATTGCTTGCACCATCCAAACCTACTCATGATTAATGTTACTTGAAACAACTTCTCCAGAAGGAGATTAAAAGAAAAAAATGGCGACCCCATGGACTGTAGCCTATCAGGCTCCTCCGTCCATGGGATTTTTCAGGCAAGAGTGCTGGAGTGGGTTGCCATTTCCTTCACCAGGGGATCTTCCCGACCCAGGGATCGAACCCGGGTTTCCCGCATTGCAAGCAGATGCTTTACCGTCTGAGCCACCAGGGAAGCCCTTTGCTACTAATAAAACCCCAATAAAAGATAAGAAGTTTATTTTACCTATCACAAATGTCTTATTCATAATAAAATAAGGGCTTTCACATAATATTACTACAAACATTAATACTAAAGAAAATAGCCAATGTACCCTCTCATGATCATTTGAAAATTAAAGCTTTAAACTGGATATATTACACAATAAAACTCTTCATGTGCCCTTTTGTTCACTGACTCTCCTCACAAAATCCAGGCTTTACACACCCCTGTGTAAATCAAGCTCTGTAATCCCATCCTAATAAAAGCACCTAACTGAACTAAAAGTATAAGGTTCTTATATTAAAAACAATGTAACAATGAAATATAATTTAACTAAAATTTTAGAAAAACAGACCCATATTAGATTCCTCTTTAAAATATCTGGGTTTATCTTAAGCCACATACACATTAAAAGAAAAACACTTTTAACTACAATAGAAACTTCCATAAAATAGTTTAAGATACCCCACATGTAAGCTATTATCTTATACACTTACCTCCAATTTCTCTTTTATATTAAGTTATAAGTCAAAGTCATAACAAAGATAATATAATCACAGGCAGGTTAGAAACCCACGACAGTGTAAAGATTTAAAACAAGTCTCATTAATGAGTTCACCAGCATTTAGAAAATCATTGGCAAATTTGTCCAACTAATACAAACAGAAAAAAATCAATATAACTATATAAAGATTATATATATTGCCAAGGTGTTTAAATAAACCTGAACAAATTAAAAGGTTTGATATGTTAGGGTAATAGGACTCCAGGTGGTTTTTCTTTTAATTTTAGTGATTTTTTCAGTGTATTACTTTGTCATACAATAACATTTTTAAGTAAGTAAACACGGGGTAGTGGGTGAGGAGAGTGTAGGGTGGTCTTAAGGTTATTAACAGAGCAATGTCTTTCTTTTCCTTCCGTTAAATGGTTTAATTCTTCTTTGTTGCCTGAAGCTAGATTGGCTTTCAGTTCAGTTCAGTTGCTCAGTTGTGTCCGACTTTTTGCAACCCCATGAATCACAGCACTCCAGGCCTCCCTGTCCTTCACCAACTCCCGGAGTTCACTCAGACTCATGTCCATCAAGTCAGTGATGCCATCCAGCCATCTCATCCTCGGTCGTCCCCTTCTCCTCCTGCCCCCAATCCCTCCCGGCATCAGAGTCTTTCCCAATGAGTCAACTCTTCGCATGAGGTGGCCAAAGTACTGGAATTTCAGCTTTAGCATCATTCCTTCCAAAGAAATCCCAGGGCTGATCTCCTTCAGAATGGACTGGTTGGATCTCCTTGCAGTCCAAGGGACTCTCAAGAGTCTTCTCCAACACCACAGTTCAAAAGCTTCAATTCTTCAGTGCTCAGCCTTCTTCACTCCAACTCTCACATCCNCAAACCAGAATGTGTCCTATAAGACCATTGGTTGTTTTCAGGCAAATACATTAAATTAAATATTATAGAGAAGCGAGACCATTGATGTCTTTGAATGATCTATATTGATTCTGCAAATGACAAGTATATTAGATAACTATGCAAGCTTTAAGGGTAATTGTCATAAGGTAAAAATAAATATGAAAATAATCATGATTCAATAGTTCATTTTTATTGAAAAAAAATCTAGATTTCTTCTGAAAAGATAGAGTACATGTAACTTCTCTATTCCTCTCAGTAAGAAGACATAACAACCCTGAATATTATGTATAAACAACATATGAGTACTCCTCAAGGCATAGAGAAAAAGGTACAGTAGACCAGGACCTCAGCATCCTAGGAGTGACCCAGTGGTGAGTGCCTTGGGCCCCCTTTTAGTCTAGAATCCCTCATTCAGGGTCCATAAGATGCTGGAGAAGCAGACAACAGAGACAGAACAGAAAAGCCTGCTCTCTCACCAAGGGAGTAGGAAAGGGACATCCCAGAGGGACAGAGAACTTCTAGAGCATAATCACTCTACTCCAGCCAAAACCAGAGGAAAAGCTGTGGTCCACTACCATCCCTGTCATCACAGTCCACGTGGAGAGCATAGACTCCACCCTCAGCAAACTCTAAGACCTCCCCTCCTTGTGGTGTTAGAGAAACAGAGAGTCTGGGCTCCCACCCACCAGTAATAATGGACCTCAGCAACAGCCCAGTGGTGATGGAACCTCCCTCCACAGTGTAGGTGGGTCAGGTGAAGGTAGTCACTAGGTGCCTCCTCCCTCCCAGCAAGGACATTACAAATGGAGCCTCCTGGGAAACTTGACTTCCCACCTCCTCCCAGCAAGAAGGAGCTCCCAGTGGAAGGAGCCCCCAGTGTCAGTGGAAGCAAGAAGACCTCCCTCACGACAGCCACCAAGCAGCAGTCTCTTCCTTGCTGAAGGGGCATTATGAGAGGTTTGCTAAAACACAAGATTTAAATAAGACCCAGACTCCCAAAACATTATAAAATTGTCCAGATTCCAATCATAAGTACTCATCTTACCAAGAACCAAGATTTCCACTTGAATGAAGTAAAATAATTGATAGACATTAACACTCAGATGACATGGATGTTAGAATAATCTGGCAAGGATTCCCAACAGCCATCATAAAAACACTTCCAAAACCAATTATGAACATGTTTGAAATAAATTAAAAAAAACACACAGAGAAAGTTTTAACAAAGAAGTAGATGGTATGAGGAAAACCCAAACTGAAATTTTAAATTGAAAATTACAAAAATCTGAAATAATATCTGAAATAAAATTAGAAGAACAGAAATTACCCAGTCTGAGAAACAGAGATCAAATCAATTAAAAAGAAAGTGGCATGGGAGACTATAGCAAAATTTCTAACTTTTATGTCAACTGAGTACCTGAAGCAAAGAAGAAAAAGACAGGGTTGAAAAAGTAGTTAAGTAAAAAGTGGCTGAAAATTTCCCAAGTCTAAGAAAAGACATAAGCTTACAGATTCAAGAAGCTGAACAAACACTAAACATGGTAAGCCCAAAGAAACTCATGCCAAAATGTGTCATGTATTATAGGCAAACTTCTGAAAACTAAAGACAAAAACAAAAAAAAGATTAAAAATAGAAAGAAATCATTCATTAACCCACAGGAAAAAAAAAAAAACAATCTGAAAGATAGCAGATTTCTGATGTGGAAGAATGAAACCAGAAGGAAATAAGCACTGAGAGAAAAGAATTGCCTATGATAATTCTATATCCAGTGAGAATGTCCTTCAGAAAGAAAGGATAAATCAAGAGATTCTCAGATGAAGGAAAACCAAGAACAAAACCTAAAATCATCAACAACAGACCTACCCTAAAAGAATGTCGAAAGGAAATTCTCTAACCAAGAAAAATGATGAAAGAAGGACTCTTGTAATACCAGGAAATAGGAAAGAACAACAGAAGGAGTGAAACTATTTCAGTTTTCTAAATTGTATTATGTTTAATGGCTGAAGCAAAACATATAACACTTCTTAATGTGATCTCAGTGTACATAGGAGGAATACTTAAGGCAATTATAAAGTAAAGGGCTATGAAGACAAGTAGCTTTCTACCTTTCACTTGAACTGGAAAATATTGATACTAAAAGACTATGACAAGTTACATATATATATATTAAATAACCTAGTAACTTAGAGGAAAAAAAGCTTTGTGCAACCACTAACAAAAAAAAAAAAAAAAGGAAGAAGAATGTACAATCTGTTTGTAGGACATATATTAAGTTAGCCATAAAAATACATTCCAATATACATTCAGTTCAGTTCAGTTCAGTTCAGTCACTCAGTCATGTCTGACTCTTTGCAACACTATGAATCGCATCACGGCAGGCCTCCCTGTCCATTACCAACTCCCGGAGTTCACTCAAACTCATGTCCATCGAGTCAGCGATGCCATCAAGCCATCTCATCCTCGGTCGTCGCCTTCTCCTCCTGCCCCCAATCCTTCCCAGAATCACAGTCTTTTCCAATGAGTCAACTCTTCGCAGGAGGTGGCCAAAGTACTGGAGGAGTGCTGAATGATGCTTCAAGCATCATTCCCTCCAAAGAAATCCCAGGGCTAATCTCCTTNCCCAATCCCTCCCGGCATCAGAGTCTTTCCAAATGAGTCAACTCTTCGCATGAGGTGGCCAAAGTACTGGAGTTTCAGCTTTAGCATCATTCCTTCCAAAGAAATCCCAGGGCTAATCTCCTTCAGAATGGACTGGTTGGATCTCCTTGCAGTCCAAGGGACTCTCAAGAGTCTTCTCCAACACCACAGTTCAAAAGCATCAATTCTTCAGCGCTCAGCTTTCTCCACAGTCCAACTCTCGCATCCATACATGACCACTGGAAAAACCATAGCCTTGACTAGACGGACCTTTGTTGGCAAAGTAATGTCTCTGCTTTTCAATATGCAATCTAGATTGGTCATAACTTTTCTTCCAAGGAGTAAGTGTCTTTTAATTTTACCGTTAAATGGTATAATTCTTCTTTGCTGCCTGAAGCTAGGTTGGCTTTAGCCAATGATTAATAGAAGCTTTAAGAACTAGTGTGTTTCCTCATATTTTCCTTTTTCTTTTGCCTTCACAATGGGCAATGCTCCAGATAGAGGCTACTCCATCAACATAGGTGCTAGCATTAGACAGTAACAACAGTGATACACACAGCTCCCAACTCATTCTTGATGAATACGTGAATGAGAATTAAACCTTGGTTATTTTAAGCAACTGAGATGTAGAGGTTATTTGTCACTGCAGCATAACCTAGCCTATTCTGACTGATGTAGTGAAAAATAATTCAGTACAAAGGAATTTTGAATAAAGAGAGTTTATGTGACTTTCAAAATCACATAAATCAACATTAAAACTGGAGCTCCATTACCGACCTACGATCCTTCAAACTGAAACCTGAGTGATTAGCTTTACATGAAAAAGTCATATATTTTTCCAAATAGGAAACATGATTTTAAGTTTAAAAAACTCACCTTACTGTTGTGAAATAAAATAATGTTATATGCATGAATAAGTCTTCAATTCAGTTCAGTTCAGTTCAATTGCTCAGTCATGTCCAACTCTTTGCAACCCCGATGAGTCCCAGCATGCCAGGCCTCCCTGTCCATCACCAACTCCCAGAGTTCACTCAGACTCACATCCATTGAGTCAGTAATGCCATCCAGCCATCTCATCCTCTGTCGTCGTCCCCTTCTCCTCCTGCCCTCAATCCCTCCCAGCATCAGAGTATTTTCCAATTACCCAACTCTTCGCATGAGGTGGCCAAAGTATTGGAGTTTCAGCTTTAGCATCAGTCCTTCCAATGAACACCCAGGACTGATCTTCAGAATGGTCTGGTTGGATCTCCTTGCAGTCCAAGGGACTCTCAAGAGTCTTCTCCAACACCACAGTTCAAAAGCATCAGTTCTTCGATGCTCAGCTTTCTTCATTGCCACAATTATAAAATTGTCACTTTTGCGTAAAAAATAATGCCACTAATAGCAACTTCCTTTCTACCAGGTAAGTCTCTTAACTTTATGCTTGAAAATAAAGCTGATCATTTATTCAATAAAATGCTCAACCTTTGGACATAAGTTTTGTTTAATCATATAAGTTAGATATGATTTTACTAATATAAAATGCTTCATATTTTTAAATGAAAACACTTTCTGGCCAAAAGATCACTTTGGTCATGTTTCAAAATGCAAAACAAAATCTGTTAAAAGAATAATATATAATTAGGTAAAATGAGAATTAAAAGGCACAAGCTTATATTTCTCAAATATTTAAACTCTTCCCCAAGAAAAATGTCATTCAATCCATACAGATTTGCACTGAAATATTTCTTAGTGACTAAACAACAACAAAATAATTTTGAACTAAGCATGAGCCTAAGACATCATTTTAATTCAAGAACAAGTAAATGTATTGTTAAAAGCCTAAAATTCCTCATCCACCACATACGTACAGTCCAGAATGAAGGAATATGTTTTGAGATTTCTCTAGTAATCTTCAAAGAGTACTTTTCAAACTACCTATGAAATCAGTGAAAAGTACAACACAATTTGTCACAAGTTGTGCCAGACCAGGCAGTAGCAGGAAGAAAAATTAAGGGAGAAAGAAACACATTAGTATGTTTTAGGTGCTACAACGTTATTCATATTTAGGTCAGGAACAACCAAGTCCAAATCACTGTAAGGAAACAAAGACAGTGGATTTTAATAGAAATTTAAATTTCAAACAAATTAACACTGGTTAGATGTGTTATTCTGACCAGCACTGGACCACAGTTTAATCTCTAGATGCTCTACAGTTTATATAAATAGGGTGTTAGTTTGACTTTCCTCTATTCTGATGAGGTTCTGGGATCTAGAGTGTGAATATATTTGTTTATTGATCACAAAAATATTTTAAAGATAGCACAACCAAATTCAAATCCAGTGGGTCCATCACATGTAAGACTTTAGATCGCACCTTAAATATCCCTCCAACATGCCCCACTTAAACACACAGCTTTACTTACAGTATATCTGAAAATACTTTTCAACTCAGTGCTGGTGAACACGGAGAATGAATTACTGGCTATATACACATGAACAGCTGTAAACATGCCCTTTATATTGGGCATGATTTGGAGGAAAAACCATCCTAGACAGATGTCTGCTCCATAGTTTTTAATAATATGTGATACCATCCACACCTTTTACAGTTAAACCCTTGAAAACTGGGAGACAGACAAAGAAACCCAAACGTGAAGAGCATTCATTAAAAGATGTAAATAGCCAAGATCTGTGCTGTTTTGTTTCAATCTTCTTTATCCTGTTGAAAACAGGAAAGCCTCCTGTCACGCAGGCTCCAGGATTCTCAGGGCCCAATAAAGGTTAGTGACATTTTCAATTCATGTTTGTTTTCATTCTTCTAATCATGAACCCTGTGCCAGCTTGAGAAACCAGCTGAGTATAATCCATAACCTTTTGCAAGTGAAACATTAACTCACGGCCCATTCTGATCTCTTTTTAATGTAACAGCAAAAGCAAAAACATCAATAAGATACACAATAATAATTTTTAAAAAAGTAATCAAATAAGAAAGTTGGTAGAAACTTTTACAGGACAAAGTTCCACCTACTTTAACGGGCAAATATCATTCACTAACACTAACTCCAGCCTAAATCAAGGACAAATAGAAGTACAACAACCAGAGTAACATCCAAATAGATAATCGAGAAGAAATTTTTAAAAATTCAATTTTCCTGTCAATTACCAATATAATAGCTATGATATAATAGGTATTACTACAGAAAATACTTTCTTAATCCATTATTTGTACAGTTAAATGAATGAGTTTCTAAACTGATCAGAAATATACCACTGCTTTGTCTTCTTTAATACCCATACCCACTGCCTTATAGGGTGCTCAGGACTATTCGATTCAATATAAATTACAAAATATAATATGGGTCCTAATCATTTCATTGATGGTAATAATTTTCCAACCTGAAATTGGGTCTTCAAAACCATCTTCTGAGAGAGAATAAACATAATTTCTGCTGGAGAGTACATTACTTTCCAAGGATCTACAAGTCTGGCTTTGCCATCCCATTTGTGACTCTTTGAATCAGGAAATTAAAATGGAACGAATGCCAACAACTTAAAGACACTGAAGAAGCAGCTAATAAGCAGAATTCAACTGAATTACACAATGGGGAGACACTGGACCTGAAGAGTCAGCTCCAGTATATGGACAATATAAGACGAGCATTTATGCAAGAAGTGCTAATTTCTATTCTGGGTCAAGAAAAGATAGTATACAGAACAAGACATGATTTCTTCATCAGAGATGACTACCTTGGCAGGTCAAGGGGAGTCTTCTGAAAGTATAAGATCAAGAAACATGCAGACTGTGAAGGTTTATATTCTTCATTCCTACATCTTCAACATGCACAGACATAGCATCAGTGGCTGAAAATAATCCAGTGAATAGAACACAACCCAGTTTTAAGGAATCAGGAGGAGAAGGGCAGAAATGGAACAGGGATCTTGGTCTTTATTAACTCTGATTTCATTAGCTCTAATTGCCTCATTATTATAAACATTATTATATTCATATTTGTTTCATCTCAAACTAATTTAATTGATAGAATTCTGTGTCCTTGCTATTATATGATACAATTAGCTCTCATTAGTTCACATTTCACTCATTTTCTCCTGACTGATTGCACTACATACTAATGCTCACTAATATCAATATGTAATGTAATCAGTCAGGAGTAAAACGTGGTTACAGTGTCTCTAAAACGATCATACTTATCATTCTGATTGTCTTCAAAGTACCAATATCCCTTCTAGAATTTCTGTCTTAATAATGTCAAATTTGCTGTTAGTAATAAAAATTTTTACCATACTTATTGACACATTGATTAACCATTTAAGTAATTCGAGAAAGCAGGTTATTAATAAATTTCAAAAGACAAACTGTCATTTGCTTATGTAGCCTTTAAATCACAGCAAATGAAACATCGATTATTTCTTTTGTCTCCTTCTGAATCATAAGGTTTTCCTTTCCTCTTCCTAATCTTTCTGATGTTGCTGTTAGGATCCTTCTGTCGCCATGTGGAGAGCTTCAGGAAAGCGAGAACCTGCAGCTGATGCTTTCCATGGGAGTTTAAGAGGTCCCTCAAATTGTGCTACTATTAATTTGCCCTTTGAGTGTCTACAGCAGGGAGTCATAAAGACAGAAGCAAAGCACAGAGATTTGTCTGATTATTACATCAGAAATGCTAAAGACAAAAAGAGAAGAAAAGGGCAAAAGGCTTTTTGTAATGAATTTTATAAAACCCATTGGCTTTCCATAGTGCCCACTTGGAAATGCCTTGCTATGCTGCTCACATAAAATACACAGAGAACTTACATTCTCCCTCTGGACTATTTTAGAAGTATTACTTAGAATGTAAACTTGTACATACATTTATAAATNACTGTGAAGGTTTATATTCTTCATTCCTACATCTTCAACATGCACAGACATAGCATCAGTGGCTGAAAATAATCCAGTGAATAGAATACAACCCAGTTTGAAGGAATCAGGAGGAGAAGGGCAGAAATGGAACAGGGATCTTGGTCTTTATTAACTCTGATTTCATTAGCTCTAATTGCCTCATTATTATAAACATTATTATATTCATATTTGTTTCATCTCAAACTAATTTAATTGATAGAATTCTGTGTCCTTGCTATTATATGATACAATTAGCTCTCATTAGTTCACATTTCACTCATTTTCTCCTGACTGATTGCACTACATACTAATGCTCACTAATATCAATATGTAATGTAATCAGTCAGGAGTAAAACGTGGTTACAGTGTCTCTAAAACGATCATACTTATCATTCTGATTGTCTTCAAAGTACCAATATCCCTTCTAGAATTTCTGTCTTAATAATGTCAAATTTGCTGTTAGTAATAAAAATTTTTACCATACTTATTGACACATTGATTAACCATTTAAGTAATTCGAGAAAGCAGGTTATTAATAAATTTCAAAAGACAAACTGTCATTTGCTTATGTAGCCTTTAAATCACAGCAAATGAAACATCGATTATTTCTTTTGTCTCCTTCTGAATCATAAGGTTTTCCTTTCCTCTTCCTAATCTTTCTGATGTTGCTGTTAGGATCCTTCTGTCGCCATGTGGAGAGCTTCAGGAAAGCGAGAACCTGCAGCTGATGCTTTCCATGGGAGTTTAAGAGGTCCCTCAAATTGTGCTACTATTAATTTGCCCTTTGAGTGTCTACAGCAGGGAGTCATAAAGACAGAAGCAAAGCACAGAGATTTGTCTGATTATTACATCAGAAATGCTAAAGACAAAAAGAGAAGAAAAGGGCAAAAGGCTTTTTGTAATGAATTTTATAAAACCCATTGGCTTTCCATAGTGCCCACTTGGAAATGCCTTGCTATGCTGCTCACATAAAATACACAGAGAACTTACATTCTCCCTCTGGACTATTTTAGAAGTATTACTTAGAATGTAAACTTGTACATACATTTATAAATAAAACACTTGCTGTCCTTTTTCCTCCACCAAGAATTATACCCTATGTTTTCCTACTAAACTATGAATCATTCTGAGAGAAATAATGGCACAAGAACTCAACTGTATTATCCCTCTGAGCAAAGCTCCTCAACAATACATGTATTTAACAGTCTTTTCAACTGGTCTTGAGCAAGATCATAGGTTTTAAAAAAGAGAGAAAAAAAATAAAAAAAAAAACACACTGAATGCCACAAAATTTAAAGCAGCAGATGGCTTAATGGTTTTGATTTTTGAGAAGTTTAAAACAAAAATCATTTAAAGTAAATTAAAAAAAAAAAAGAGGACGTATCTACATTACTTTTGCCAAGCTAAATCCTACCTCAAATAATGGCAGAAAACATTTAAATACCAGAGTTGCTATAATAATCCTTGTTTGAATCATGGTTTCCGTGAACTGGGTTAAGCCTTTAGACAGAAACTAATTGCTACAAACACTAATTTTCAAGTCCCTTTTGTTTCCCTTTGCAGGCACCTCTGGACGCAGAAGGTACCCAATTAGCAGAATTCATGGTCCTGATTGTGTATTGTGGGGCTAGTGTGTGAGCTGTATAAACACTGTTGATTACCATTCCTCTGTAATGGCTGATTTTTTGATTGCTTAATAAGGCCATCTATTCTGCATCAGGGCCTGGCAAAGCAGTTGGTAAAATCAGTTAGGTCACTTTTTTTCTGGTCCGAGTAGCAGGAGGAGTCTGTGATGGTAGCAGTTGACTAAAAACATAATTACAGGCTATTTAATCGCATCTGTTTCCCCACTTAACATTGTTTGTTCAAGTTAGACATAGTTAAGTAAATCAAAAGGACAATAACTGCAAAGACACGAAAAAATTACTATTACATGGTTAAAACTCTACGGTTTGGTGTAATTACAGAAAACATAGTTTGCAGTGATTTTTTTTAAGGTACTAATTTTTATTAGCTTCTATACACACATTTTGCTTATTTGATTGTTGCTAGTTTTTTAGGATCTTTTTTTTTAAGATTCCATGTTTATGTAAATAACTATTTGTCTGGCTGGACTGATTTCATGTGAAGGGTCCTACAGGGATGATATTGTTTATTATGATGATTTTATGTGCTCATCCAGTGTTATAATTAGCAGTCAAGTAACTCCTATCCTGTTTTGTGATTAATAACTAATCCCATAAACATACCTTTTACTACATAGGATTGTCTAATGGATGAGTCCAAGTGAGTGTCGTACCCAAGGGCACTGCCATTCACTCTGAGCTGCCCCTTTCCTCCCTCTGAGTACCATACCTGTAATTTATCAATAATGCAAAACTGCTCTACAATCAAAGGGACGAAACTGAAAGGCACCCAGACGGCAGGAGCTGCCAACAGGCATCGAGCCCATGTTCCGATGCCACTGAGCAAACCACTGAATCCAGCAAGGGTGAATCAATATCAGGTCAGATGAAATGAGAAGCAGCTGTTCTCAGAAGTGTACACTGTGCGCAGTGCTACTCTGAGCATGCTTGTAAGACGACTTGCAGCCACACAAGGCAGGTACTTTATTAAGCAGGCCACTGGCTATGTTTTAGAATAACTGTCTTTTGTGAGTGGACACAACAGAAAAAGCTGCCTTTTGCAGCCACCCACCAAGACTGCTACAATCTGATGCTTAACAGAGCCACCCTCAACTCCCAGGTTATCTGAAAAGGATACAACAGAACAGCTCTCTGCAGGGCCCTTGGGAAAGGAGGGTCATCTCCCTCCAAGTACAATTGTCTTTTTAAAAGATGTTTCTCAGGTCAAGGATATCACAGTTGCAATACTGATTTTAAATGAAGCAAGTGTACTAAGACATTATTAATATGAGTTCTTGATCTATACCACCAGCTGGACTAACCTAAATATATCCAACACGGCAAATACACAACTTAAACTGATTTTAGGATTGTGCATAGTTTTAAGGTTTCTAATGATCTTTTAATGTACTTAATTATATAAAAGTATCCTTAAGATAGCTAGCACAGAGCACAATTACCACATTAGTACCATCTTTCACTGATTCAACAGTTCATATAGTTATAGTGCCATCCTACAGGGCAGCATGCTCAGCTACTAGCCTTTACTTGTTTCATGTAAAAATGTTTATTGAAGGCTCGCAATATATCTGGGACTGTGCTGAGCAGGTATTGAGGTTATAAGGACAGAACATTCATTGAAGAAGGCACCATCCCTGATTTCAGGGAGCATACAATCCAGTGATAAAGACGAATAATCACTAAAATCTGAGATAAGGTCTTTGAAGGAAACAGAAAATGCCTTGCAATGGGATGACCAGGGAAATTTGATTCAGACAAGGCCTGTAAAGTGATCCCTTTTTTAGCTGAAACTTCAGAGATGAGAAGGAGCTTGCCATGTGAAGACCAGAATCTGGTGGATGGTGGGGACACAGAGAATTCCAGGCAGACCAATGACATGGGCACAGGCCCCACTGTGGGAAAGATATCTCAGATCCAAGAGATCAGAAGAAGTTATGTTATGGTTGGTAAGAAAAGAGCATCATGAGATGAGAAAGGAGAGGTGGGCAGAAGAAGACCAGCAAGTCCAAATAAGTCAAGGTAAGGTGTCTGGCAAAAATCTCTAAGTAGGAGAGCATCGTGGTTTGATTGAGATATTAGATTTTTAAAGGGTAACTATTCTGTGAGAAAACAGTCAGAAGAGACAAGATTAGAGTTGGTGAGAACAGGTGGAAAGCTGTAGTTATTCAGGCAAGAGCAGATGATACCTACAATTGGGTGTACAGTGTGGTTATGGAGAGGACGAGGGTGTGGGTTGTGAGGATAGGAAGAGGTGAACACATCAGAGAAGTGTTTTGAAGATAAAATGAATGACTGTGTGTGCATCTTGTCTTTCCAACTAGATCAGAACCTCTTAGAGAATAAAACCCATCTTTACAGTTTCTATATACCCCATCTGCACATTATAAGCTCTTCGAAAACAGTTTTTGAAGTAATTGATTTGTCTGAAGTGCCAGACATGCAACTGGAACTGGCACTCTCACCTTCTGATTTCTATCTCCCTAGGCTTTCCATCCCTGGAACCAGTTGGTCTGCCCTGAAGAGAACTTAATGTTAGAACAGGAATGTGCTAGGGCCTGAGGCATTGCAGCCACAAGCCCAACAGGAAGAGACAGACAGTGTCTTAATGGGACAGAGCCCCAGTAAGGTGGCCAGCAGTCCAACACCTCCCACCCAGGGGCACACACAGACCAGCACCAACAGCTGGAGAGCACCCCATCATATGAGGTAGGTCACACCCAAGGGAGGGCTGCAGAGTCAGCCAGACTCTTGCCGGCAGAGTGATCCCTGTGATTCTTTGGTCCTCATCCCAGGAGATCAAAGCTTAGACCTGAAGACAGTGCTATTAAGTTTCTGACTTACTTCTTCCTCTTGTCATAATTAATCGGAAATTGGGGTGACCCTAAGGAGCCACAAAAGCAGAGACATTACTTTGCCGACTAAGGTCCGTCTAGTCAAGGCTATGGTTTTTCCTGTGGTCATGTGTGGATGTGAGAGTTGGACTGTGAAGAAGGCCGAGTGCCAAAGAATTGATGTTTTTGAACTGTGGTATTGGAGAAGACTCTTGAGAGTCCCTTGGACTGCAAAGAGATCCAACCAGTCCATTCTGAAGAAGATCAACCCTGGGATTTCTTTGGAAGGAATGANCTGAGCGCTGAAGAATTGATGCTTTTGAACTGTGGTGTCGGAGAAGACTCTTGAGAGTCCCTTGGACTGCAAGGAAATCCAACCAGTCTATTCTGAAGGAGATCAACCCTGGGATTTCTTTGGAAGGAATGATGCTAAAGCTGAAACTCCAGTACTTTGGCCACCTCATGCGAAGGGTTGACTCATTGGAGAAGACCCTGATGCTGGGAGGGATTGGGGGCAGGAGGAGAAGGGGACGACCGAGGATGAGATGGCTGGATGGCATCACTGACTCGATGGACATGAGTCTGAGTGAACTCCGGGAGGTGGTGATAGACAGGGAGGCCTGGCATGCTGCAATTCATGGGGTCGCAAAAAGTCGGACACGAGTGAGCGACTGAACTGAACTGAACTGAAGGAGCCACTGTGTAAAGAAGCATAAAGGAAAGGCACGAATTCACTCAACAAATATTTATTGAACACATTCTACGGCCAGGCACTAGTCTAAGTGCAAGGGTATGGGTCAACAAACAAACGTCTCTGACTTCAAGGAGCTTATATTCTGGTAAGGGATACACAAGAAAACCAAAATAAATAACATATTACATTAGAAATAAATGTATGCTATGAAAAAAGATAACCAAGAAGTGGTGGATGGCTCAGTCTGGCTGGGACATAGGATTTAAAGTAGAATAGAGAAGATAAGATTGAAGGAAAAGAGTGAAGGAATGCAAATTTGCCAAGAAGAGATCTAGTAAACTGTGACAATACAGAGCAGCAAAGGTCACAGTGATAACAATGAGGAGACTTGGTTGGCATTGATGAACAACAGGGGAACAGAATGTACAATTCTAGGGACACTGGAGCTGCAGGGGGCACGGACCCTTTGATCTTTACAAAGCAGTGAGATGCTGGGATGAGCCCTCAGTGACTTGGGACTCTGCTATCCTCTTCTCTCCTCCCACTGTTGTGATTCCAACATCCCCAGACCATCCTGCCTCCCCATGATATATGGTGGTTCTAGAGAGGGCTTCAGAGAAGACAACGGCAGCCCACTCCAGTACTCTTGCCTAGAAACTGCCATGGACAGGGGGGCCTGGTAGGTTGCAGTCCATGGGGTCGCTAGGAGTTGGACACGACTGAGCGACCTCACTTTCACTTTCATGCTTTGGAGAAGGAAATGGCAAGCCACTCCAGTGTTCTTGCCTGGAGAATCCCAGGGACGGGGGAGCCTGGTGGGCTGCCGTCTGTGGGGTCGCACCTGGTCGGACACGACTAAAGCGGCTTAGCAGCGGCAGCAGCAGCAGAGAGGGCTTCAGATTGAAGCCGTTAGTGCCAGTGCCAATCTGAGTGACAGGTAAGGCTGAAGAGTGACTCACCTTGTCAGCATATGAAGTATCTAGAGTAATGAGTTCTCAGGAGCTAATCATCAGCCATGTGCAGATGGGCTAAGTGTTTACACACAATATCACATTTCACCCTCTCAACAACCCTGTAATGTAGGTATCAACCCCACACAACAGATGTAAAGACCCAAGTTTACACAGCTGGAAAGGATTTCAACCTGTGTGCGTCTCACTCCAAAGCCAGTATTCTATTCTGCCACACATCCTCCTAGGATAGGCTCATCAAGAGTAAACAAAAAAGTGAGGAGAAGTCAGATGGCAGTTTGCGAGTGGGGAGATGGAGAGACAAGTACCACTGTCCAGAGTTAAGCACTCTCTCTGCAGTCAAGATGGCTGGGGCTAGTGCTTCCATAAGATGTGCTGAACTCGGAGGGTTGGCAGAATTGATAATGCAGATGCTGAAGTTTCCAAGGATGATGTCATTAGGTAGTATCAGCCTAAATTCCTATGCAGAGCCCGTGTATGTGTGTGTCTGTATCTAAGTGTACACATATACACATTTACACACACGTGTAAGTGAGGCAGGAGAGAGACACATAGACAAACATATTAACATTGCTAGAGTTAAAATGAGATCTGTGAGCTAGGTACTCAAGTTCTCCATGACTGCGGATAGAAAAGTGAATCTCAGGGGTGTATTGTGCTTCAGTTTTGAAAGTTACTCAAATTCCAGAGGGGTATATATAAAAACTCCAACTATTAAAATAATATATGTTGTGGAAGAGGAAAGCAAGAATAAAGCCCATTTGCTACTGAAGACATCAGCAAAAGTATGTACTTTTAATATTCCCAAACGAAGAGAAATCAAACCAGTCAATCCTAAAGGAAATCAACCCTGAATATTCATTGGAAAAACTGATGCCGAAGGTCCAATATTTTGGCTACCTGATGCAATGAGTCCACTCACTGGAAAAGACCCTGATGCTAAGAAAGACTGAGGACAGGAGGAGAAGGGGATGACAGAGGATGAGATGGTTCACCGATTCAATGGACATGAGTTTGAGCAAAGGGAGATGGTGAAGGACAGAGAAGCCTGGGGTGCTGCAGTCCATGGGGTCGCAAAGACTCAGACACGACTGAGTGACTGAACAATGACCAGCAGGTAGGAGTCTGACTCTAGGAGTGGACTTCAGCGATCTGGTCTAACAAGACCTCCAGGTTGAACTTGGTATATGCTGAAGCTTAAGAACCACTGATTATAATCATTCCACAATATATGTAAATCAAACCATTGTGCTGTACACCTTAGACTTATACAGTGATGTATGTCAATTATTTCTCAATAAAACTGGAGAAGAAAAGAAAAACAGCATCTAAGCCTAAAACTTCCCTCCAAATCAGGAGACAATCTGGAGGCAAGAAAAAAGGAGAGATACTGAACCAGAAATTGGAATTTACTTACAGAAACAATGGACCCCTATGTATCACATTGTTTTCAACAATGTGAATCCTTCTACTAAGACTGTGTTTGGCGAAAACATCAAATATCACTTTCTTTTTTTTTTTTTCCATAGCTCAATTTTTTATTTCACAACTCTTTAACCAGCACCTACTAAATGCCAGGCATTGTTCTAGGAGATAAAAAGAACAAGACAGTTAAGGAACACCCTTGTTTTTGTGAGTATAAAATCTTGCGAGGGTGATGGACAATAAACAAATCTACTAATATATCTATTAAATACATCTTAGGTAATTAGATTTATGAAAGAAAGAAAATATGGCACAGCAAAAGAAAGAAAAAAATTACGAGTGATGGTGGCCAGAGCAAGAAGGAAGTTGTACTTCCTCAGTCATCAAAGTTCTAGCAACCAGAGTCTGGGCAATGTCCCAAAACAGAAATAAAAGACTTTTATTTATTTATTTTTTTTAATCACCAGATAACAGCCCCAAAGAATGCACAAGATTATAGGTGTTACGAATTGTGTTTAATTTTATTGGACTCCGTTTTTAGGCAAAAAAAGAAAGCTAAAATCTAACCATATAATGATCGCATAATGTTGCATTTTGTTCTGCAGGAGAGGCTCCAGGTGCAAGGAGCACCAGCAGCCTAGGAGGACGTGCTGGCAAGTGGACATGTGTACTAAATGGACACATGGGGACAAGGACATGGACGTAAGGGTCAGTAGAAGCAACTGAGCCACCGCCACAGAACAAGTCGTCCTTTCAATCAGTACTAGCCTATCCCATCCAATTAGGACATCAATCATTCCCACTTCCTCTAAAGCAAGGGTCCCCAATATCTGGGCCACAGACTGGCACCCCATCAGATCAGCAGCACCATTAGATTAGAAATAAAGTGCACAACAAACGCAATGTCCTTGAATCACCCTGAAACCACCCCCCACAACGCCAGTTCATGGGAAAATTGACTTCTATGAGATCAGTTCCTGGTACCAAAAAGTTTGGGGACTGCTACTTTAGAGGGCAACCATGGGTTTGATTCAGCCATGGTAAAATAATCAATGCCTGTGATGATGACACCACTTCCTCAAGGAAAAGCTAGGTTGTATTCAGCATGTTCTTTAAGTTGACCTATCTGACTCTTTGTGACCCCATGGACTGTAGCCTACCAGGCTCTGTCCATGGGATTCTCCAGGCAAGAATAATGGAGTGGCTTGCCATGCCCTTCTCCATGGAATCGCCCCGACTCAGGGATCAAACCCATATCTCTTGGTTCTCCCACACTGCAGGTGGATTCTTTCCCACCTGAGCCACCAGGGAAGCCCCTTAAGATGACCATTTCCACAAAACGCTTTTCAGTGATGCTTAAGAAATAAACTTACCCAGAAATATATAAGACAAAAAATGTGTTTCTCAGCAATTCCAGATAAATGAAGTCTTTTGTCACTTCTTTCTAATCCTAGAGAAAGAAAGGACAGTAGAAAGAATACTGGGAAGGCATTTGAGGCCCGGCAACTAGTCGTGATGCCAACAGACCGTGACAGGGAGAATGTTACCAAGCACTTAGACTGTAATTTATCTGGGTAGTTTGCTCGTTTACTGAAGAAGGGGGGAATCAGTTCAGTTCAGTTGCTCAGTTGTGTCTGACTCTTTGCGACCCCATGAATCGCAGCACGTCAGGCCTCCCTGTCCATCACCAACTCCTAGAGTTCACTCAGACTCACGTGCATCAAGTCAGTGATGCCATCCAGCCATCTCATCCTCGGTCGTCCCCTTCTCCTTCTGCCCCCAATCCCTCCCAGCATCAGAGTCTTTTCCAATGAGTCACCTCTTCGCATGAGGTGGCCAAAGTACTGGAGTTTCAGCTTTAGCATCATTCCTTCCAAAGAAATCCCAGGGCTGATCTCCTTCAGAATGGACTGGTTGGATCTCCTTGCAGTCCAAGGGACTCTCAAGAGTCTTCTCCAACACCACAGTTCAAAAGCATCA
>SJYV01011359.1:58258-82429 GCA_006410875.1 Neotragus pygmaeus | reverse complement strand
AGTTGGCAAAGTAATGCCTCTGCTTTTGAATATGCTATCTAGGTTGGTCATAACTTTTCTTCCAAGGAGTAAGCATCTTTTAATTTCATGGCTGCAGTCACCATTTGCAGTGATTTTGGAGCCCAAAAAAATAGTCTGACACTGTTTCCAAGCTCCAATGTCACTGACAGCTTTAAAAACCCTGAACTATCATGAGTTTACACTTCAGTCTCACCCCTAGACCAGAAATTTCTTCCCTTAAAACAATCTCACTTAAGACTTTACAGACTCCCTCAAGAAACCTGTCCCCACTGTATTCTCTATCCTCAGAAGTTAAAGGATTTAACAATTCACCATTAAGTGCTTACCATTCTGAACTTCAAGATTCTTGGAAAAGGAATGTCATACTACATTATATTTTTTTTCCAAGAAATTGTTTAATCTGTGTAAGTTATTTGACTCGGTCATTAGCAATCTTTGTACCAGGATAGCTCCTAATCAAATTCCGGCAGAATATAAGTACCATTGAGAAGAAAGCATACAGATCTTTCTTCTGAGAAGTACGTATTTTTCTTTCTGGTTGAGCAATGTTATGCAACAAATGCTTCCAACTGGCTTTCTATCAAGGAAAATCATTAAAGATGAAATGCTCTGAGGGACATGATCATAGGAGCCTGGAGATGCTTGTACGTAATTACATTCATGCTGATAATTAGAAGAAATAGTCTGTGTAGTGGATATAGTACAATCACCTTTCACCACTGGTCTTGGACTTGATTTCTCCAAGGAACGCCAAGAAAAGGCTTTATTTAGTAGCAGTTTCTGCTTCACTCAATCCACTTGTTTTGTAATGTAAAAAGGAGAGCCTGAAAAGAGAATGGGCACCTTGACATTTTAACTGCTTTGTTTTTAATGAAAAATTTTTTTCTTTGAAGTGAATATAAAGCAGGTATGGGCAACAAGCCAGAAGGTGCTTATTTTTCAACTACTAGCCTCACATGTCCTAAAATGCCTCCATCTAGCCTCTAAAAACGTTCTCATTAGATTCCTCCACAGGTTGGTATAACCGAAAAGCATTTCTTAGCAGCCATAACAGAGGTAGAGACATAGGGAAAGCATGTAGCCACCCCCAACTTAGTGTCAGGTCCTAAGGCTCAGAACTGCAGAATAAAATTAGCCTCCAAAGCCATCACGAGGTAGATGTGTACACATCGAGAGAGCAATTTATCAGAACTGGTATTCCTCCCCCAACAGCACACGGACTGGGGCGAACTTAGAATGAAACTGGCAGTGATTCCCTTTTTCACAGTGAATTTGTTGCCTGTAATCACTGTGGACGAAAATTTATTCTAATTTTACTTCTTAATCAAATGGACGTTCAAAGAGCAGAGAGGGCACTAAACCAGAGAGACACTTGTAGGTCCTTAGCCTGCCTAAAGACAGTCAACACAGTGCCTGTCCCTGCTCCTTCACACTCTAGCTTGAATTCTCAGCGGCTTTCTTTCCTAACTCTCGTTTGCTCTCTTCCTTCCCCTTCACTGGCTCCCACCGCTGCCCTTACTTGTTCCTCTGAGTTCCTTGTCCTAAGACTCTCTCCCCAGGAGCATTCAGCATCTTTTAGTGACATCAAATAAAGCAGTAAGTAACCAAAAGTGTTAGTTGCTCAGTTGTGTCTGACTCTTTGCAACTCCATGGACTGTAGCCTGCCAGGCTCCTCTGTCCATGGAATTCTCCAGGCAAGAATACTGGAGTGGGTAGCCATTCCCTTCTCCAGGGGATCTTCCCAACTCTGGGGTAGAAATCAGGTCTCCTGCACTGCAGGCAGATTCTTTACCATCTAAGCCACCAGGGAAGCCCTAAGATCAAATAAACCTGGGTACAGATCTTAGCCTTGCCACCTTCCTTTTGTGTGACCGTGGGCTTCAGTTTCCACTCAACTCTTCCCTCACTGGGTCCACTTGAGGATTTAATGAGAGCAGCTCTCTACACACTGGGCAGAAAGCTTGGCTCATAAGGAAGGACACTGTATTCCTCCTCTTTTTCTTCTCCTTCAAGCAAATGCTTTCACTCCTGAAACTAGAAAACACCCTGTAGAAAATTCTCCAGTACACGAGTATTCCCTAAGGGTGTAGCATGCATATGTGCTCAGTCATATCCAACTCTTTGCAACCCTATGGACTGGAGCGCGCCAGGCTCCTCTGTCCATGGGGTTTTCCAGGCAAGAATACTGGAGTGGGTTGCCATTTCATCCCAACCAGGGACAGAACCGGCATCTCCTGCTTCTCCTGTATTGACAGACAGATTCTTTACCACTGAGCCACCTGGGAAGTCCTCCCTATAGGTAGCGATGACTGAACTCTATGAGGTCAGCTCATATCCCAATTTCTACCAACCTGCTGACATTGCACCCACAGGAACCTAAAGCTAGTCATTCTTGCCTCCACTACTCTGCTGCTGCTGCTTGCTGTTAAGTCACTTCAGTCGTGTCCGACTCTGTGGGACCCCATGGACTGCGGCTTACCAGGCTCCTCCACCTCTGGGATTTTCCAGGCAAGAGTACTGGAGTGGGTTGCCATTGCCTTTCTCCCCCTACTCTACTTTTGTGAATTGATTTGTGTTCCTCTGAAAATTCGTATGTTGAAGTCCAAACCCCCAGTACCTCTAATGTGACATTATTGAGAAACAGGCTCACTACAGATGGAATTAGTTAAGGTGAGGTCATACTGCAGTGGGGCAGGCCCCTAATCCAGTATCACCAGTGTCCTCATTAAAAGTGGAAGTCTGGACACAGATACGCATACAGGAACACCACCAGGTGAAGACTGGACTAATGATGCCACAAGCCAAGGAACTTCCAAAAGGTGGTTCCAGTGGTAAAGAACCTCCCCACCAATGCAGGAGATGTAAAAGACACAGGTTCGATCCCTGGGTCAGGAATATCCTGGAGGAAGACACAGAAGACCACTTCAGTATTCTTGCCTAGAGAATCCCATGGACAGAAGACCTAGTGGGCTGCAGCCCATAGGGTCACAAAGAGTCAGACATGACTGAAGTGACTTAACATGCATGCAAGGAACTTCCAAAGCTAGAAGAGAGGTCTAGAACAGGCCTAGGGCTTCAAAAGGACACTGGGACACTTTGGTCCTAGACGTCTCACATCCAGTACTGTGAGACATAATTTTCTGTAGGTTAGGCCACCAACTCTGTAGTGTTGTATCAGTCCTAGGAAACTAAAACCCACCCTGAGCATCCCCACACAGCAAGTTCTCCATTTCAGTAATAAACCATGAGGTCATCTTCCCACCACCTGGGTTGGGGTCACCTTTGACTCATTCTTTCCCCTTCACCTTCTCATACATCTTACACCAAATCCTTTCAACTCTATCAAGGAAATAACTTTCTCATCTCCTCCTCTTCCTACTGACACGGGCAGAGTTGGCCTCATCCTCTTTCATCAGGCAACACCATAATTGGTTTTCTGACATTACTGTACTTCATCCTCTTTAATGCTGCTTCCACATTGCCACCAGACTCACTTTTTGAAATCACAGATCACAGGCCTTTAATGGCCCATGCAATCTGACCTCAATCTATCTTGTGCTTCCATCTTACAATGTTCTCTTCCTAACCTCACCTCTCACCTCCTTATTCCCCACTAAAATGTCACATCTCCAGACACCCTGGGTAACTCACCCATCCCCCACATCTCCTTGCCTATGTGCTTTTGCTGGTGCTTTTCATCTGCTTGGAACGCACTGTGTCTTCCTCCTTCAAAAGTCAAAATATTACCCAATCTATCAAGGCTAGAGACAAGGTAAAAAGAAAAATCTCGGCATTGGTGAGAATCAATCGAAGACCAGCAGTTAGAAGGAAAAAATGGTTAAAATGTTTTCATTTTGATGATCAAGCTCATTGAGGGGGCTTCCTAGGTGATTCAGTGGTAAAGAATCAGTTTGCCAATGCAAAAGACCCAGGACATATGGGTTTAGTCCCTGGATTGGGAATATTCCCCTGGAGAAGGAAAGACAACCCACTCCAGTATTCTTGCCTGGGAAATCCCATGGACAGAGGAGTCTAGTGAGCTGCAGTCCTTTAGGTTGCAAAGAGTTGGAGGTGACTGGGCACCTAAGCATACAGCATACACATAAATGTCATTGAGTGACTTTCAAACACCTAAACCTCTATGGCTGGGAGACTGTCCTTATGAGTAATAGTATAAATTAGCCAACTATGATAGTATGTCTTAGTTCATACTTGGATGACACCATCAGGTTTGAAACATTGAGTATAAAGACATCTCTGCTCATCCAATGCCAAAACCAAATAGGAAAAATTCTAGCATGGCTGGAATTTAACAAATGCCCAGAATAAAATATGTGAAGTAAGCAGCCTATTTGCCTAATTACAACAGAAGTTACATTCATATGCAAGAATATTTCATTAATGTGAAAAATATAAAATCCCCCTTTCTGTACTGTAGGAGGCTTTCTATTTGTAGATTTTATCCTCAAGTCTATGATCTTCCCCCAAATCTTCCAATTATAAGGTTATTAGCATCTTCTTCTTTAGCCACATCTAAAGAAGTTGTTTTTCCAAGGTCTCTCACTCTTACCATCAGCCTTTCGACCCTCTCTTGAACTTAATTTAAAAAAATACAGAAGGTGTTAAATCTAAAATCTAGACTATTCTCCCTGGCCTGGCACGTTACAATTGCTGGGGTCACAAAGAGTCAGACAGTTCAGTTCAGTTGCTCAATCATGTCTGACTCTTCGAGACCCTATGGACCACAGGACGCCAGGCCTCCCTGTCCATCACCAACTCCCGGAGTCTATTCAAACTCATCTCCATTGAGTCGATGATGCCATCCAACCACCTCATCCTCTGTTGTCCCCTTCTCCTCCTTCCTTCAATCTTTCCCAGCATCATGGTCTTTTCAAATGAGTCAGTTCTTCGCATCAGGTGGCCAAAGTATTGGAGTTTCAGCTTCAACATCAGTCCTTCCAAGGAATCCTCAGGACTGATCTCATTTAGCATGGACTGGTTGGATCTCCTTGCAGTCCAAGCGACTCTCAAGAGTCTTCTCCAACACCACAGTTCAAAAGTACGCAACTTGGCAAATGAACAACAAACACTATTCTACCAGCCTGAGTACCTATATAAACTGTAGAATCCAGCTGGAATTCTTTCTAACACTCTGACCAACTCCAAGGCACAGATTCAAGTTACATCGTTATCTCTGGAACCCTTGAATAAAAGTCTAACATACACGTACCTTACATGAACACACAAAAAAGCTGTCACTCACATTCTACAGCAGTACAACTGAATCTGAGATTCAACCCTACACCTTCCAAATTGAAATCCAGTCACTTTCCCATGGCAGGAAATGAAACCATTGATATTGTCTAACTCTTGGCTCAACCATTCCCCAGTACACACAGTGTGTGTGGCCCATGTCCCCACCCTCCACTGTACCCTCCATTGTAACCTCCCAGTACCCTTCATGATTCAACACCAGTAATTCCCTTCTGCCATTTTGGCAAAGGGCAGGGGGTCACGGTGGGGGTGGACACACAGAAGAAAAACTATTTTCAGAAGTAATTTTACAAAGTGGCATGGTCAGAGTGGCAAAACATAACTATTTATAATAATTATGATAATAGAGCATTAATACACCATTGAACTTTGAGGTTCAAAGAGAAGCTTTTAGCCCATGAACGTGAACTAACAAACAATGAATTTTAAAACCTCAAGCTCTTCTCACATTCCCATCCCTGAACCCCATGCCAACTGCTCGTTTCCTCTTATTTGTTCAAGTAGGGGGAGCATTCTGAGCTTAAATTAGGTGCAAAATAAAGCAGACATGCTATTAACTGCAAAATTAAAAGCCCTTCATTGGAGAAGGATCCACCATTTTCATACTCACCACCCCCTCACTCCCTGTGCGGAGCCTGCCTGTGTTGACCGTGTGTGTGCTCCTTCTTCATCCCTAGTCATATAGTCATCAAGGTAGGAGGAATACTTTTTCATCCAATGAATTTCAGTTATTTCATTTTTTAACTCAGTGTTTTTATCTTTTTTTTTTTAACAGACTATGCTTCCACTGGTAGTTTTTAAATGAGGTTTTTGAAGTTTTTTTCTAAGTTTCAAATTCAGTTTGTCTCTGAAATGAAACAGACCCTGTTTGCCAAATTGCAATCTTCTGGTCCATTTGCACAAAGGCCTTCACAGAAACACCAGAGAGCAAATCTGAAGTGTGCTTTTCCCCATGCTGAGGCATTCGCAAGCACTTCCCACCTAAACACACAGACCACACACACACACACACCCTTAGTGGCATGTTTAGACGCCTCTAGCCTCATGCAAAGAGTTGACTCATTGGAAAAGACTCTGATGCTGGGAGGGATTGGGGGCAGTAGGAGAAGGGGACGACAGAGGATGAGATGGCTGGATGGCATCGCTGACTCGATGGACGTGAGTCTGAGTGAACTCTGGGAGTTGGTGATACACAGGGAGGTCTGGCGTGCTGCGATCCATGGGGTCGCAAAGAGTCGGACACAACTGAGCGACTGAACTGAACCTCTATGCAGTCAACAAAAACAAGACCAGGAGCTGACTGTGGCTCAGACCATGAACTGTTTATTACCAAATTCAGACTTAAATTGAAGAGTGTAGGGAAAACCGCTAGACCATTCAGGTATGACCTAAATCAAATCCCTTATGATTATACAGNACCCCATGGACTATATAGTCCATGGAATTCTCCAGGCCAGAATACTGGAGTGGGTAGCCTTTCCCCTCTCCAGGGGATCTTCCCAACCCAGGGATCGAACTCAGGTCTCCAGCATTGCAGGCGGATTCTTTACCAACTGAGCTATGAGGGAAGCCACATAACAGTCAAGTATTCATATTCCATTTCTAAAATATTTTCCAATGCCTGAAATTTCCCAACCTGTCGGAATTAACAGAGCAAAGCACTACTTTCTTGAACTGAATTTATATGCTGCAAACAATCCACTTACCATGAGACATGAAAGAGCCAATGCTAAGTTTCTTAGCTATATAAAAACAGATACGAACCTACACAATCATTTTCTCTTTTACTACCTTTTTTTTCTTTTTTTTAATGACAGCTAACTTCACTGATAGTTTACAGAAAAGACCAAGAACTGGACTCTTTTTCCCCAAACCTTGTTTACTTCCAAGGGGTCATTTTGGACCAGTAGCTGTCATAAAGAAAGCCCAACTGGTCTCACCAGTCACAGTTCCCTGTATGCTGGCTTTTCCCTCTCAACCAGTGTCATGTAATTACAGACTGATAACCCATGTTCCAGAATTATCTGCATTAGATATTCTAGCTGAAAATGGTCTTAAAAGTGCTTTTTTAACAACTGTTTCTAACTTTCAATGTGTCAAAAAGATGATAGTTTACTATCTCCATGTAATTAACATAAGAAAACTCATTTGTAGATAGCTTGGTCAGATCCAATCAAAGGAAGCCTCGCTTTCTGTTAATTGGATAATTAATGGCATTTTTTAAACTAACACTGATCCAACTATCCTTTATGCTCACTGGCAGATTGAAGAAGTTCTGTTATCTGTATTATCCTATTTGGATGAGAAGGAAGGCCTTGGGGAAGGGACAAAGGATTAGCTTTGTTTACTCCCCACTCTACCCTTTCACATTCAGCCTCCTTTGTAAGTTGGCTGTGATTTGAGTCTTAAGGAAAAAGGGATGAATCTTGATTAAGAAAAAAAAATCTTTAATAGAATTAAAGTCTGTTTCAGGCATCAAAAATAGAATTTTGATTATGTCCTTGCATCCATGGTTTCTAAAGGGGAAGAGGGAAATAAACTCTTTGCCCACTTACCTGTATTTATCTGCCAAGCTTCTTTTCTGTCTCACTATCTCCCTACCCCCGCCTCCAACACCTTCATATTTCTATGACTAAAAAACAAAACCATGGGCTGGTTACTGCAACAGTACCATTTATTTGTGTTCTTCAAGCAGCCTGCAACACAGCCAGAAGATAATGGACACCTCATTTATTCAAGCTTTGAATGATCATATTTAATTCCCTGTGACAGCTGTCTTCCCCACATTAGCATTGCAAATAAGTTTGGTTTTGTAATGGCTTTCTATTGAACATGATTCAATTATGTGCCGTCTGTACCAAAGCAGGATACGGTCTTAGTATCTATAGCAATATTTCTGCAAGCTGCTGCTCTTTACACTGCTCACATTTAAGCTGGCTGTTTACCACAATGCTTTCCTTGAACTATATTGAACTCCCTACACTTTCAAATAAAATAAAGAGGAATGAATGTAATTTGAAAAAGCAGTTACTGGGTATATAGATATTACATACCTCCTCCCTTTTCCATATGTAATCAACCTGGAAGCTCTCTGAAAAAACTGCCGATTGTCCTGTTTTAAACCCAGATAATAAAATCATTATGGTCAATTAAACGATTAGACGATGCTAGACATGCTGGGGTTCAATGGCTGGTTTTGCATATCACTAACACAGTTAGGCATTAAGGCGATCAGCCTGCCTTCAGTCATTTTCACGTAAGGGAGGCAGAAAACCTACACATGGAAGAGAAGTCCTTCGGGGACTAAAGGAAGAATCCAAGGTGACCTGATCTTAGCAAGAGAGAAAATGCAGTCCTCTCGTCTCAAAAATGTGCATACAGCTCACTAACTGGCTCCCGCCTCCAAAGTTCATCTGCAGATGTAGCCACCACCTGGGTTTCCATGGGTTCCCTGGCCTTGGCAGCTGTGCAAGCAGTGCAAAATGAGGAGACAGGAGAAAGAGGCAGCTGAGGAGGAAAAAGGGGCTGCCTACCCAGACTCCAAGGGGTGGCATCAAGACCCCATGTCACCGTGACTCTGAAGCACCTGGGCAGACTGCCCAACACTGCTTCACGGTCTCCTGAAGGACAATAAAAGGTCTCTGGGCTGCTTTTTACATCTCGATGTTAGAAGCACCACCAAGGTGGAGCATGGTGACTTTCCTCCCAACAAGGAGATATGGGAACTGGCCAGAGGGCTAGGAAGTGGACACTTAGCATCCTGGCTGAGTTCTTTCTCTCCTTTGACTCCGTCTGCTGTTCAATTCAGGAAGGAGTTAATATGCAAACTTGACTCCACACAAAAGTCACATGCCCCAGCACAGCTTTTCTCAGTAGAAATGTTGGCTTTCTGATCCCCATCTATCTGATCTGTTGGCCTGACTCTCAGCTGGTAGAGAGGTTGGGGAAAAAGAGTTATCTATTGGGCCCAACACCTTATACCTGACAAGTCAATCCTTCCCCCACTCTATGACATTCACTTAACATGCATCAGCGCTTTAAAGTACATGCCAATCACCTGGAGATCTTGAATCTTGTTAAACTACAGATTCTGACTCAGTAGGACTGGGACAGAGCTTCAGAGTCTACGGTTTGAACAAGTGCCCAGGTGGCCACTGCTGCTGGTCCACAATCCACACTTTGAGCAACAAGGATATAAAACGTGGTCTCTAGAACAGAGGGCAAGCAGGGTTAACAATCCTCTCTTCTCAAGGCAGGATCTTCTGATTCTGGTGTGAATTATAATAATCTGAAAACTTTTTAAAATTCTACTTTAACTTTTTTCAGTTTAAATTTTTTAAAACTCAGATTATTGGGAGTTCACTCCCAGGAAAGCTTGATCAGTAGGTCTGCAGGAGAGCCCAGAAATCTTCATTTTAAAGATTTGAACATTTATTATGTATTTTAACAGGTTCTTTTCATACAGATGGTCCTGGGAACGCACTCTGGCACTAAGGGGTCATACTGAGGACTCTGGTCTAGAACCACTCAACATTAATGCCACTGTGCTTTTGTGCAGCCCTTTGTATGGGTCTCCTGCATTGCAGGCATATTCTTTACTGTCTGAGCTACCAGGGAAGGCCCAGTAGAAAATGTGTTACAAAGCACTTCCATATTAACTGTCTGGTTTGAATTTCATAACAACAGGTAAGCCTCTATTTTACAGATGAAGAAACAGTTACAGCAAGTTTGAAACATGGCTAAGGTCACCTGGCTACTAAATAGGGTTGACCAACTCAGCACAGAGACACATCCGTAAGTTGTGTCCCAGGAACCCCCTTAGTCCTAGGCAAACTGGGACTGTTGATCCCCCTTGAATCTAGTCATAGGTTTGAAAGAAAAAATGAAGGTGTTAGTCGCTGAGTCATGTCCAACTCTTTGCAACCCCATGGACTGTAGCCCGGCAGGCCCCTCTGTCCATGGGATTCTCCAGGCAAGAATACTGGAATGGGTTGCCATTTCCTTCTCCAGGGCATCTTCCCAACCCAGGGATTGAACCCAGGTCCCCAACACTGCAGGCAGATTCTCTACTGTCTGAGCCACCAGGGAAGTCCTGGGGTCTTTTATGGTTGCATTCAACCTTAGAAGGCTTCCCTGGTGGCTCAGATGGTAATGAAAGAAAAACCTGGGTTCCTCTCAATTCAGTGTGGTAAACCTACAAATATAAAATGCATTGGCAAGCAACAGTCAATGAATGGCTAGCTGATTTCGGTAAAAGCGAGATTTACTAGGACTTTGGGTAGCTCC
Source organism: Neotragus pygmaeus (assembly GCA_006410875.1). NCBI lineage: Eukaryota > Metazoa > Chordata > Mammalia > Artiodactyla > Bovidae > Neotragus > Neotragus pygmaeus. The sequence goes on along the minus strand of SJYV01011359.1, from coordinate 71,848 downwards.
AAAGTCACAGGAACGATTAAAAGACCAAGAGAAAATGAGCAGGAATGAAAAAGATCAGGCAGCCGGAATTACTGCTAAACAAATTTGTCACCCAGAACTCACCAGTGACACAGTACCAAGCAGGCAATGCCCTCCCCCCTGGCACTGCTGCCCCCATGAAGTGGCTGTTGCTGTCACTATTGCTGATGCCAGGAAGGACTCCCCACTTTTCCTGTACTTCTCTGTTATTCTCTATCAATTCAAAGTCCATGGTAGATGCATCTGACTGGCCAAGTCTCAGTCACATGTCTATATGATATAGCTGCATACCCAATTAGCTGGGAAATTAAATATCAATCATTTTTAACTTTTAGAAACCCCAATAACATAGGACAGGTATTCAGATACTAGAAGCCAAAAAGAAAAACCAAAAAACAAAACAAACCTAGATATTCCAGTATCTAGAGTTTTTCAAATTTTACCTGTAAAAGTATGCCCTAAATTAAGATGTCAGTATTGCCCTCTAGCCATAAAAACCAGGAAGCAAGAGCAATTAATAACTTTAACCTTATGGCACAGTAAAGTTGTTTTCATAGCAATGTAAATAAAGAAATATGCATAGTAGAATATATTATATACAGAAGTATATAATGGAACTTCATTTAGAAAATTACCTATTATTTTTAAGTCTGTAAAGTAGAAACTACTGAAAAGATTCTCTAAGAATCCTTTGCCTAAACTGTTATTTATGCTCTCCAAAGGCTTTAAACTAAACTATAGCCATAATATTTCCTTTTCTTTCCTACATGCTAGGGAGGCTCATCAGGAGGGCAAGGATGCTGGTACCTTAAACATATTTCATTCTAATACACACAGTGTTATTGATACTAAATAATCATAAAACAGTGAGTGAAAACATGAGCCCCTTCAGTTTAACCACAGGGCATATGGAAATAAGCAAATAGTACACAATCACTGAAATTTTACAGGCTTGCTGTTCCTAGCTCACTATACACTATATTCACTAAGGGTGGAATTTCTCACTGTAAAACACCAAATCTGTCAGAAGTAATAGCTTCCTCTGATGCTTCATGAACTTGGAAGATCCTTTGAAAATGCCTCCCTATTCTATCCTGATTCCTCATGAGTCCCTTTATTGATTTTCTGCAGCTTACGCATATGAAGTAAATTATTCTAGTTGGTTCTTCCAGACATCTGCCAATAAGGCTGTTGCAACTTGTTCAGTTTGATAGAGTGCACTACAATCCTTAGGCGAATCTTTGACTTTTCCTTTCTTCCTTTTATCCTTATGGGTTTCAGTTGCACTCTTGGGATTTTAATCACATTCTCTTTTGTTGACTCCAAAGACAAGCCTGGTCTCAATGCACCCTGTACTTTCATCTCAGAGCTCCCCATATCCCAGGATGACATTACCTCAATGCCACAAACTAGTCTCCTCTTCCTTGAAAGGAGAAGAGGAACTGTTCCAGAGTCAACCCCGGGTATTCTTGCCACGTCCTTTACTATGGGCGCAGTACCCACCTCTCTGCAGCACCATGTTCTCCAATCTGACCAATGTCATCTACCTGCAACCCCTGCTCTCTGCCCCATCTTACAGCATTGGGATGTTGGCCAATTTAAAAAGCACAGATAAACATAATCATTCCTTTACCTAACTGTCACTCATGAAACACTCCTCCACCTTGTGCATTGCACTGGCAAAGAAAAAACACAACAGCACAATGGGACTTTGTTGAGTAAAAATGCAGAAGTTATCACAGAGAAAATTCCAGAAACTAGTGTGTGGCATAACCACCTCTGTAAATCCACAGGTATTTTGATGTTACCCTGCCTCATTTCACCCCAGTCTGCCCTTCCACTGAGGTCGCTGCAGCAAACCTCACATCTCCACCTCATCTCCAGGTTCCCTCACTTCCATATCCTCTCCTAAAATGTCTGAATTCACTCCACTGATGCTCTGCAACTTGCCATTAGCCCTGACCCCAGCCTTTTCTGCCCTGTAAGTGACTGTGCCCAGGTCTCTTTATTGGACTCGTCTCGAGCCTCTGCACTCCCTTCGCTTCACATCCTCCTCTCCCTTCACATTCCTCTCATTGCAATAGGAGGTGAGCTGCAGAACTGAACTCCTCCCCCACAAAATGACACACACAAGTTGTCTTAGCAACAGGGCCTGCTGTCAGTACAGTCTCACTTCAGAACCTTCCACTGAGGCCGAAGGAGCCCCTAACAAGAGTCACTGTACCATGCCTGGGAGTCTCTGGGGACCCCCAAGCCACTTCAGAATACTCCAAACCAATCTTCCAGGCACTTTGCAGGAGGCTGGCTCCACTTCAGCAAAGTGCCCTGTACTGAAGGATGTGTTTTCCACTGGTAACTTGTGCAGTTAATGAGAGCGATGGGCGCACAGGCACTAAGGAAATTAGCCAGGATTTAATTCTGCCAATAAATTGCCTTGGGCTGGATGGCTCACTACAAGCTTCCCTGAGGCCTACTTTAAGTTGTAGGTGTCTTTTAAGTCTTCAGAAATCAGACAATATTGGCTTCTATATTGCAATAAAATGTCTTTGCTATAACAATTATATTTATAATCTGTTCAGCCCTTGGCATCTTTTCTGGAATAATTTAACACACCCCAAAACATGCCTGTCTGTGATGAGTATAAGATGAGCCAGGATACACAGGGACAGGTTGCCTCATGTGGTTGTTCTTTCTTGGGCGTTTTCCATTTTTCTTTCTTAAACCAGCATCTTAGTAGAATATACATTAATACAGTGAATGTGATTGCTTTGACTCAGAATCTAGTACATTATGTTGATGTTTGGCACGAAACAACACAGTTCTGTAAAGCAACTGTCCTTCAATTTAAAAATAAATAAATTTTTAAAAATCAAGTACATTTTCCACAGGTTACCAAAGTGCTATTTGTGTTCATCACTTCAAAATTCCCTTTTAATAATTTTTTTTTCTGATTAAGTAAACTTTTAGCCAAACCTCAAATATAGAATGCTGACAGTAAAACAACTGGGAATAAATAAATGTACAGCATTTTACATTTTTAGGGAAGCAATCGGGTTCAGTTACTTCAGGCTTCCAATTCTGCAGCATTGCGCCCACCCTGGAAATAACATGACACCTCTCAGTGCTTACTTCACTGGGAGGCTTCAGCCCCAGGCTCACTTGAGAAGCAGCATTTTCCTTAGGAGTCTACTCTCACCTGCCCACACACAAGAAGAACCTCCATTTAGGAAAACAATAAATGAAAAAAAAAAAAAAAGTCAATAAAAAATGAAATTAAAACTCAATTCCTTCCAATTATTTTTTACACATTACACATGTACAAATGAATTTCTGCATTTGTGTATGCCTATAATAATTTTTCTTTTTATAGGTTTGGGAGTCACACTATACATAATATAGCTTGCTTTTTTCATTTAACATCTATGAACCTTTTTCACGTATGGTTATTTTTGGATAAGTCTGCCTACAACTAGCAAATAAAATTTTCATAAGCACTATTTAATCAGAAATGCAAGGAAAGATAANGAGTCACACTATACATAATATAGCTTGCTTTTTTCATTTAACATCTATGAACCTTTTTCACGTATGGTTATTTTTGGATAAGTCTGCCTACAACTAGCAAATAAAATTTTCATAAGCACTATTTAATCAGAAATGCAAGGAAAGATAAAGCAGTGGATTATCTCATCAACTAAGTTTGAATTTGCTTTTTTCTGTCTCATAAACAATTAGATAATTACCTTGACAGTGTTAGGAAAAAAAATCTCACATTAGCAACAGAAACAATATCTCCCAAAAGGGTCCAGTTATTTTGTTCCTGAAATTTTTTAAAAGGCCAAGAATTTATAATTATTTACTATATTCATGTCAAAAAAATATTGTATGACTAGGTGTCTTATAATTCAAGCTTTGTCTTATAGTGTTTTATACTGGTATAAATCTTGTGTGATGTGAATCTTGTGAAAACATTAACCAATTCTTCTAAAATATGCCCTCCCTATTTACAACATGACCTTTCAACATAAAAAATTACTCCGAAATGGTCATATCCAGCAGGTACAAAGTGGATCCCTTTTTATAGACTTAGAATCAGAAGTTAGAGAGAGAGAATTATGTGTTCTTGTTCACTGTTTTTTTTTAGCTGGACAAAATTCAGCAGTGGAAGAGAGGCCCAAATCCATCCAAACATGGATAAAAAAATCCATTGTCTCTGTAAAAGAAATCCTTTTCTTAAAACAGCTGCCAAATAGAAGCCACCAGCTGTCCTGATAATTTGGCTGGTAAAGCTGGCTAACATGAAGATATTATATAATGCTAGCATCCCCCTGGCCTAAGCATCCCCAACCAGATTCTACAGAGTAGGTGGTGGGAACTTGAGTCCACTGGGCCAGTATCTATCTTTCCAAGCTTTCTGGCTCATAATACACAAGACTGCTGGCAGCCAACTCTGGCCATAGCATTTTCCAAACAATTTTCCCACCTATGAATTCTGAACAGAGGCTTGAATGAGTGAAACTGAAGCAGCTGCTCTATTATGCATTAGCTCATTCTCTTCAAGCAACCAGGTAAGCACCTGGGCTCAAGCCCCAGATCCAGGGCACTGGATACACCAATGGACAAGGAAACAACAATGAAATGTTAGTGCCCCAGAATTACATGGTAGTTCAGGATATGCTACCAATGGTTCAGTGCTGGGGTCCAGCCCCAGTGGATCCAGGGTGATTTGAAGGTGGGGACAGAATCAGCGTCCTGTCCTAGGAAAAAACTTAATTACAGATATATAGAGAGATTAGAAACGGATAGTGTAGCAGGAAAATTAGTGGAGAAAAAGAGNGAACAACAACATTGAATTACTTAGGAGGAAGCCATTACAATAAAGAGATTTCAAACTCTGGTGGGTTCCAGAGATGCTTATTTTCTCACACAGCAGTCCCGAGATGAGAGCACCAGTTATCAGGGCAGCCAAGCTCCATGTGATCACTCAGAAACCCGAGATGTTTCTATGTTTTTGGTTTACCAGGTTTTAACATGTATATGAAACTACTGGCACTCTTGTTAAAAATGCAGATTCTGGTTTCAGGTCTGGGATATGGCCTGAAAGTCTGCCTTTCCGACAAGCTCCCAGAGGATCCCAGGCTGACAGGCTGTGGACCACATCCTGAATAGGAAAACTCTAGCATGTTTTCCATGCCTATTTGATCAAAGCTGGGTCACAGGCACCGCTGTATACAGCTCTCAGAAAGGAAACGAGGACATGTAAGAGCGCATGCCCAGTGTCTTAAGACCCATACTCAGAAGTGGCCCCCACCTACTCACATTCCACTGGCAAGCATTTGTCACATGGCCATACCTGGACACTAATATGCATGGGGATCTAGGCATTATTTTTGATTCTGGTATATTCTAAAGAGGACTGAGAGCAGAGAGCAGATATATTTGAGTATGGAGTTCTCCCCAAAACCAAGACAGTTATTAGAATCTAGATGGACATTCCACTACAGTGAAGTTAAATGGCCTCGGAAGGTGATGTTTCATTTCAACAGGAGCTGAAAGCAGTTGGTTCAGGAGCAGGACAGGGAGGCTGCTGGCTTGAATCACTGTAGTGATGTCCCTAGGAAGGCAAATAGGTCCTTAAGAGAAATACAGGGTACAGTCTAGTGCACTCTAGATTCAGAAGTAGTTTTGCCCTCTATGGGTTTGTTTTGGCTCCAGTGGAGGTCCATATGAAAAAAGTGAGTGTTAGTCACTCAGCTGTGTCCGACTCTGTGACCCTATAGATTATAGCCTGCCAGGCTCCTTTGTCCATGGAATTCTCCAGACAAGAACACTGGACTTTCTGTCATTCTGACTTCTCCAGGGAATCTTCCCGATCCAGGGATTGAACCCAGGTCTCCTACATGACAGGCAGATTTCACCTACTTGCCTCTTCCCTGATCCTAAAGCGGTATAAGACTTCAGGGTCAGCCCTCCCACCACCTCAGTGGAGAGGTTCTATAGCAAAATGCCTAGCTAGTAGGGGTAAATATATATATATATATATATTTTTTTTCCAAGATCTAGAATTGATATAAGAAGCCAGGTCATAAAAGGATAAAGTGCTGATGATCAAGTAAGAGTTGGAAGCTCACTGAACATAAAAATAGATTCAAGAATTTCCAGGGAATCTTCAGAAACTAGAGAAGAGGTATCCAAACCACTCTCCTTTACTCACACACACTACTGCCTCAGGCATCAAGAAGTTTCGCACTGGCTGTAAGAACACTCCAACACCTCTGCACCTCACTTTCTAGTTGGTCAGACTGACCATTTGCTTCACGAGGGCAGGGAGTTCATTCAACCTTCTGATGCTACTTCATGTATTGGTTACAGTTTTGTTTTCCAGAACTATGTGGAAAACTTGACCTAAAAATGCAGCTATTTCTTGCTCTAATTTCCATTTCCCAAATGCATCAAGTTTTCCTAATTAAGTTCCTAATTAATACAAACCCAACTCACAGGATAAGTAAATATTACAGGATTCTGTCCTCATTTCTATTTCCATTGTAGCTGGTTTTCATGGAACCTATGTTTGTGAGAACATTATAAATGTTTGATGCATGAAAATTACTTTCCCTCAGTTTAATGAAATATTGCATAATTGCATTCATCTCAGGTGCTAGCAAAGTAATGCTCAAGATTCTCCAAGCCAGGCTTCAACAGTACATGAACTGTGAACTTCCAGATGTTCAAGCTGGTTTTAGAAAAGGCAGAGGAACCAGTATCAAACTGTCAACATCCGCTGGATCACTGAAAAAGAGAGTGTTCTAGAAAAACACCTGCTTCTGCATTACTGACTACATTAAAGTCTTTGACTGTGTGGATCACAACAAACTGGAAAACTATTCGAGAGATGGGAATACCAGACCACCTGACCTGCCTCTTGAGAAACTACATGCAGGTCAAGAAACAACAGTTAGAACTGGACAGGGAACAACAAACTGGTTCCAAATTGGGAAAGGAGTACGTCATGGCTGTATATTGTCACTCTACTTATTTAACTTACATGCAGAGTATATCATGCAAAATGCTGGGTTGGATGAAGCACAAGCTGGAATCAAAATTGCTGGGAGAACTATCAATAACCTCAGATACAGAGATGACACCACTCTTATGGCAGAAAGCGAAGAAGAACTAAAGAGTCTCCTGATAAAAGTGAAAGAGGAGCATGAAGAAGTTAGCTTAAAACTCAACATTCAGAAAACTAAGATCATGGCATCTGGTCCCATCACTTCATGGCAAATATAGATGGAGTAACAATGGAAACGGAGACAGACTATTTTTCTGGGCTCAAAAATCACTGCAGATGGTGACTGCAGTCATGAAATTAAAAGACACTTGCTCCTTGGAAGAAAAGCTATGACCAACCTAGACAGTGTACTAAAAAACAGAGACATTACTTTGCCAACAAAGCTCCATCTAGTCAAAGCTATGGTTTTTCCACTAGTCACGCATGGATGTGAGAGTTGGACTACAAAGAAAGCTGAGCACTGAAGAAATGATGCTTTTGAACTATGGTGTTGGAGAAGACTCTTGAGAGTCCTTTGGACTGCAAGGAGATCCAACTAGTCAATCCTATAGGAAATCAGCCCTGAATATTCATTGGAAGGACTGATGCTGAAGGTGAAATTCCAGTACTTTGGCCACCTGATGAGAACAACTGACTCATTTGAAAAGACCCTGATGCTGGGAGGGATTGGGGGCAGGAGGAGAAGGGTACGACAGAGAATGAGATGGTTGGATGGCATCACCGACTGGATGGACATGAGCTTGAGCAAGATCTAGGAGTTGGTGATAGGGAAGCCTGGCATGCTGCAGTCCTTGGGGTTGCAGAGTTGGAAACAACTGAGCAACTGAACTGAACTGAATGAAATGGAAGAAGTTTCTGTCTCCCTACTTCCAAGGGAAATAGTCTACTACATGTGGTTTTAAATTCTAAATAATATATTTATACATGACTATGGCATATTACAATGAAATAAAAACTATGCAAAACATATTTCTAGAAAGGGCTAAATTGCAGTATATTTAGTCACATTCATATATTTAACAAATATTCACTATAACAGTTTATAATAATTTGTTTTCAAATTCAAGTATTTTCCTTCTCATCAAATATATTCTTTTCTAAAGTGAAATTGTAAACAAGTGAAATTTCCCACTTAAACTATCAGGTGGGCCAAAAAGTTTGTTTGGGTTTTCCCTTAAGCTGTTATATTTATAGGCAAACTGGAATGGACTTTTTGGCCAACCCAATACTTTGAATTCTAGTCCCCTGGCCTTGTATACTAGGCCTTGCTCTGGCCCTTGCTCACTTCCCCAGCCACATGCCTCACCACTCCTCCATTCAGTCTGTACTCCTGCCAGACTGAACCACATTCAACTCTAAGAAAGTGCCAAGCTCACCCTCTCTCCTCTGAGCGTTCATAGGTACTGGCCTCTCCACAACCTCTCTCTACCTCCTTACTCCCTCTGCCTTGTTAACTTTTAGATCTTAGTTGAGGTTATCACTTGCTCCAGAAAGCCTTTTCTGAGCACCACCAGGACCCCCAACATGAAGGAGCCTTGTCTATGCCTCTTACAATACCTAGATCACACATCTATACTGTCATATTCTCACCAAAGTAACTGCTTCTTCTCTGTATCTTATCCTAGATAGTAGCTGTTCAATAAGCATCCCCAACAGCTCAGTAGGTAAAGAATCACCTGCAACACAGGAGACACAGAACATGAAGGTTCAATCCCTGGGTTGGGAAGATCCCCTGGAGCGGGGCATAGCAACCCATTCCAGTATTCTTGCCTGGAGAATCCCATGGACAAGAAGAGCTTGGCAGGCCCCAGTCAATGGGGTCACAAAGAGTCAGAAACGACAGGGCACGAGCGCAAGACAAAAAATGCACCTAGGCTAAAAGATGTGAAGCACATTTTAGATGAATACTTTTATCTCAGTCATATGAACGAATATCATTCAGAGGCTGTGATATCACGGCCTCTCCCAGACGATAAGTAGTATTCTATGAAACTAAGGCCCAAATTATTGTCTCCCTTTGAAGAGTTTTTCCAGTCCCTTAGCAACTTCATAAAGATAGGAAGATTCTAGAAGTATTTACTTTAACCTCACTCTAATAGTCAAAAGACACTAACTGCGGCACAAAGTTGCTTTTAAAAGCTAATTTTTTAAAATGTTCCCATTGTTTATAGGAGAGTTACAGATATTTCATCATATATAGACCTGTCACATAATTAAAATGAAACTATATAAAGCAAGTCTTTCATTTTCACATTGTTTTAAATGTATAGTTTCAGTGGTTTTTAAAAAAATACCTGCACATGACAATCAATAAATATTTAATGATGACACTGATGATCACGAGGATAAAAGTGATAAAATAAATAATATAAAAGGATGACACCACCAAGAGCTTCAAGTTGGCCTCCAAAGACTCTAAATGTGTTTCACGTGAAGCTCGTTTTCATAGCTGGACAACATCATGAAAGAAACTTCTAGTTTTAAAAAGAAAACCAATTCTGAAAGATGTTGTTGACATCTGTGACCCCGTGGAAATTATTTCAATCTGTGGGCAATTTGTTTTCAGTCTTTGTGTACAGCACAGAAAATTCAGCCAGCTCTCTATCACACACCACCCATCTCAGCATTCATTCTCTTTTCGTAGCTCATCAAGACACGAAATAATCTAAACAAAATGACTACACTGACATTTTCTTCAAATGCCATAATAATTGCTAAATTGGACTCAGAGACAAAAGGATATTTTATTTTCTGTTGATCACATACATCTTTTTATACATGAGACTCCACGACACTGTCATTCCCCACCACGCTGCTTCTGCCAATAACTGTGACAGATTGGGATTCATATAAAGCCCCCAGCCTCGTATGGAGCATGACAAGAGTCAAATTAGGTGGGCTGGGAGCAAAACAAAGAGCTCCAGAAAAGGAATTAACTGAAACTCAGCATTTTGACAGAGTCTTCTTCATGCCAGCGTGCATGCTGCCTCATTAAATGATGTGTAAAGGTCAGAGGTTAATCAACTTCAATTTGGCATGCATATTGAGTAGTTTTTAGTCATCATTCTATATTTCCAAATGAGAACAGGCAAGAAACACTTCAAGTTAGTGGAGCATTTTCTAATGACAACTTTTAACTCTTCAGAGACAGAATTTCTCATTTAACTTTGCGTATTTTTTCCCCCTTAAAAGCCCTAAAAGGGAATGTTTGTACACTGTTAGTGGGAATATAGACTGATGCAGGCACTGTGGAAAATAGTATGGAGATTTCTCAAAAAAAAAAAAAAAAATAGAACGACCATATGAACCAGCAATTCCATTCCTGATTAAATATTCAAAGAAAACACTAGCTCGAAAAGATACATGCACCCCAATGGCCAACAGGCATATGAAAATATGCTAAACATTGCTAATTATGAGAGAAATGCAAATCAAAACCACACTGAGGTACCNGAACGACCATATGAACCAGCAATTCCATTCCTGATTAAATATTCAAAGAAAACACTAGCTCGAAAAGATACATGCACCCCAATGGCCAACAGGCATATGAAAATATGCTAAACATTGCTAATTATGAGAGAAATGCAAATCAAAACCACACGGAGGTACCACCTCACACCAGTCAGAATGGCCATCATTAAAGTCTACAAATAACAAATGCTGGACAGGGTGGAGAAAAGGGACCCTCCGACACTATTGGTGGGAAAGGAAGTAGGTACAGCCACTATGGAGAACACTGTGGAGGTTCCTCAAAAAACTAGCTGCCACATATTGGTCATGTAACAGTAGTTAACTTCTGTTTATTTCTAATAGTGTTCCATTGTTTTGACGTACAACAGTGAACAGTTCATCTGTTCACCTGACAGTGGACATTTGGGCTGTTTACCAATGCTTAAGGTTGCTGCAAATAAGCCTGCCCTGAACACTTGTGTCGGAGAAGGCAATGGCACCCAACTCTGGTACTCTTGCCTGGAAAATCCCACGGACAGAGGAGCCTGGTAGGCTGCAGTCCATGGGGTCGCTAAGAGTCAGACACTACTGAGCAACTTCCCTTTCACTTTTCACTTTCATGCATTGGAGAAGGAAATGGCAACCCACTCCAGTGTTCTTGCCTGGAGAGTCCCGGGGATGGGGGAGCCTAGTGGGCTGCCGTCTATGGGGTCGCACAGAGTCGGACACGACTGAAGCGACTTACCAGCAGCAACAAGTGAAGATGGTGAGGATTTTTTCATGTAATTCTTTGTCATCATGTATCTTTTTCCATGAAATGTGTTTAGATATTTTACCCACTTTTAAAAATGGAGTTCTTCATTTCTTTACTGTTGCATTTTGAGACCTCTTAGAATATTCTGAATACAAGTCCTTCATCAGATATGTGGTTTGCAAATATTTTCGCCCAAACTGTGGCTTGCTTTTTCATTCTCTGCATAGTATCTCTTGAAGAGCAGAAGTTCTTAATTTTGATGAGGACCAACTTACCAATTTTTATTTCTGGTGCTTTATCTAAGAAATCTCTGTTTAACTCAAGATCATACCTATTTTCTTCTATACATCTTATAGATTAGGTTTTATATTCAGGTTTATGATCCATTTTGAATTCATATTGTTTATGGTACAAAGTATGGATAGAAGGGTTTTCTGTTTTTTGCTTATTTGTATACAAGTATCCAGTTATTTCAATGTGGTTTGTTGAAAAGAATATCCTTTCTCCACTGCATTACCTTTGCACCTTTGTTTAAAAAAAAAAAACTCTGATCTTTCCATTCAATTTTTCTGTAAACCTCAAACTACTCTAAAAAATAGTCAATTATTTTAAAGTAAATCAACAGATATTATATGTATGGGAGATTATCTTTAATTCCCACTCTTTTCTTCATGGGTTACTAAAGCAAAGCACTCAATAATGTATTTCACTAGCAACATTATAGCAAATACCTGGCCCTACAGTAAGTTTTAGTAGTTTTTATAGTCAGAATTTTCAAAGATTATGCAAAAGGTCAAAAAAGAAAATGGAGTTTTAATGGAAAATTTAGAAAAAGAAAGAGGACACTTCAGTTAAACATGGAGGGTAGAATACAAGCATTCACCTCTGCTTCTTTCTCAACACTATTAAACAAAATAAGAGAAATAAAAAGTCATGCAGCCCCATGGATAAAAACACAGGAGAGAAGACAATAGCAAATGAGAGATAAAAACAAAATTTTTGAATCTGAAAGGAGAAGGATGGATGACCCTGAATCCAGAGGACCAGAGAAAGTTAGAAACTAAGTACCTCCAGTAAGGAAAGGCAAGAAGCCAGTCAGTTCAACAGAAGACCCAGGAACTGGAGATACCAGTTACCTCTAAAGGCGGGCCAAAGGATGAAACTGAAAGAGGAAAAAAAGTTTCTCTGCACTCAGATCTCTCTCCATCTGATCTCTCTCAAAGGGCTGATTCAGGATTCCTCACAGCAGGGTTGTTGAGTTCCAAGTTGCAGCAAGTATCTCCCAAGAAAGAAAGGTCACTGGTGAAAGAAATCAAAGAGGACACAAATAGATGAATAAATATACCATGTTCATGGATCAGAGGAATCAATATAGTGAAAATGAATATACTACCCAAAGCAATCTATAGATCCAATGCAATCTCTATCAAGCTACCAACGATATTTTTCACAGAACCAGAACGAATAATTTCACAATTTGTATGGAAATACAAAAAACCTCGAATAGCCAAAGCAATCTTGAGAAAGAAGAATAGAACTGGAGGAATCAAACTGCCTGACTTCAGGCTCTACTACAAAACCACAGTCATCAAGACAGTATGGGACTGGCACAAAGACAGAAATATAGATCAGTAGAACAAAATAGAAAGCCCAGAGATAAATCCATGCACCTATGGATACCTTATCTTTGACAAAGCGGGCAAGAATATAAAATGGAGAAAAGACAATCTCTTTAACAAGTGGTCCTGGGAAAATTGGTCAACCACTTGTAAAAGAATGAAACTAGAACACTTTCTAACACCATACACAAAAATATATTCAAAATGGATTAAAAATTTAAACATAAGACCAGAAACTATTAAACTCTTAGAGGATAACATAAGCAAAACACTCTCTGACATAAACCACAGCAGGATTCTCTATGACCCACCTCCCAGAATATTGGAAACAAAAGCAAAAATAAACAAATGGGACCTAATTAAAATTAAAAGCTTCTGCACAACAAAGGAAACTATAAGCAAGGTGAAAAGACAGCCTTTGGAATGGGAGAAAATAATAGCAAATGAAGCAACAAAGAATTAATCTCAAAAATATACAAGCAACTCCTGCAGCTCAATTTCAGAAAAATAAAAGACCCAATCAAAAAGTGGGCTAAAGAACTAAATACACATTTTTCCAAAAAAGACATACAGATGGCTAACAAACACATGAAAAGGTGCTCAACATCACTCATTATCAGAGAAATGTAAATCAAAACCACAGTGAGGCACCATTTCACGCCAGTCAGAATGGCTGC
>SJYV01011359.1:25528-57286 GCA_006410875.1 Neotragus pygmaeus | reverse complement strand
GAGGTAGATGAAACTGGAGCCTATTATACAGAGTGAAGTAAGCCAGAAAGAAAAACACCAATACAGTATACTAACATATATATATGGAATTTAGAAAGATGTTAACAATAACCCTGTATGTGAGATAGCAAAAGAGACACAGATGTATAGAACAGTCTTTTGGACTCTGTGGGAGAGGGAGAGGGTGGGATGATATGGGAGAATGGCATTGAAACATGTAAAATATCATATGTGAAACGAATCACCAGCCCAGGTTTGATGCATGATACAGGGTGCTTGGGGCTGGTGCACTGGGATGACCCAGAGGGATGGGATGGAGAGGGAGGAGGGAAGAGAGCTCAGGATGGGGAACACATGTACACTCATGGTGGATTCAAGTCAATGTATGGCAAAACCAATATAATATTGTAAAGTAAAACAAATTAATTTAAAAAAATTTTTTAATTAAAAAAAATAAACGATTTCAGACAGTGAATTTTACAATATTACAAAAAGTAAGAAAGGTCAAGTAAAGCATTATTTTCTTATGATCTTGCCTCAGAAGTAATATAGCCTCAGTTCTACCATAGCCTAGTTCCTGCCCAGATTAAAGTGAGGGAGTGGGGAAAGGACGACATAGACCTCACCACTCAGCAAGCAGAATTTCAGTTACTTTGTAAGAATATGTGCGATCAGGTATAGTGATGTGCAAAGCCATCTTTGGAAAATACAATCTGCCACAGCCACTGACTACTTTAACTGTTATTTTACAGATAAGGAAACAGAGGCCCAAAGAAGTTTATAGTATCCAAATCACAGTCACTAGCAGAACAAGACTCTTCAGTTCAGTTGCTCAGTCATGTCCGACTCTTTGCAACCCCCTGGACCGCAGTATGGTAGGCCTCCCTGTCCATCACCAACTCCCAGAGTTTACTCAAACTCATGTCCATTGAGTTTGTGATGCCATCCAGCCATCTCATCCTCTGTCGTCCACTTCTCCTCCCGCCTTCAATCTTTCCCTGCATCAGGGTCTTTTCAGATGAGTCAGTTCTTTGCATCAGGTGGCCAAAGTATTGGCAGCTTCAGCATCAATCCTTCCAATGAATATTCAGGACTGATTTCCTTTAAGATGGACTGGTTCGATCTCCTTGCAGTCCAAGGGACTCTCAAGAGTCTTCTCCAACACCACAGTTCAAANCTCTTTTCAACCTGCCTAAAAGACAGTTTACACATGACCTGCTTAATTTACAAGCTTCCCCATTCTCCTTGATTGGACTTTTTCCATTTTTAAAAGACAACTTTCCATGTATGCCATAGTCTCTTTGGTATGGCAAGCTACTTGTTATCTCCACCCACCTCCAGTACTCACATGGGACAAATACATCTTCAGCTGCCCATATGGGCTTTAAAAATAGTTTAGACTTCTGTAAATTGCAAATGTTTCTTTAATGCCAACATTTTGTTATAAAATACCTTCTACAAAACTTGAGTACCATCACTATTGATTGACTTGGTGCTTAATTTCTTACCAAGACATTGTTATTACTATCACATAATAGCTAACCCACAAATTATTCTTCCTACTTTTGGTAATGGTTCCTTTCTTTCTAATAGCTTGTGGCAAAAATACTCACCAAACAGCTCAGTGATAGGTTCACCACCTTACAGTTCCCTAAATTCAGTGAATTTGGAAAAATAAAAAGAGCAAACCTTTCAGGTTTCCTGATGTAACTACAAAATACTCTAAAAGTTATAAATATACCATTGATTAAAAAGTAGACAATATGGACTTTCTGATAACATATTCTGGGCCAGGAGGTATATTAACTGTATAATGAGATTTTTTTGTTGTTGTTGGAAGAAACTAAGATTAAATCCTAATCTTCCTAATTCATGTTTTAAAAGGATTTGACTGAAACAACCACCCCGAGGGAGAACACAGCTGTTCTTGCTTTCTATAATAAATGGGTTCCTGAAAGTATGTAAATCAAAGATTTCAAAATCAAGTCACATTTTGAATTTTAAACATGCTCTGAAGTGAATCCTAACTCATCAGTATAATATAAGATTTTAAATCAAGGAATACAAAATTGGAAAAGAGAAAGATCTATCATTTATACAACATTTGCATTTCCCAATCTTTCTTTGGGGGACTAAAATATTATTGTTTGGGGTTTTTCTCATGCAAAACCCCAACTTTCAGAGTGAAGTGAATCTTGAAAACAAGTTTTCACTAGTTATAACCTCACCTCCCTGACTTTCTAAATCTGGGGTAGACAATACCTAAGTCCTAATTCCCCATTCACCGTGTCACCAGCTTCTTAAATCAAAGTATCTTAAGTCTTTATTAAAACATATTTCCTTCCGGCTTTTCATGCAAGGGTANTAGTTATAACCTCACCTCCCTGACTTTCTAAATCTGGGGTAGACAATACCTAAGTCCTAATTCCCCATTCACCGTGTCACCAGCTTCTTAAATCAAAGTATCTTAAGTCTTTATTAAAACATATTTCCTTCCGGCTTTTCATGCAAGGGTAAAAGTCAAGTAAATAAATGGTAAACACTCCAAGCAATGTAATTTAAAAACCACCTTATAAAGACGCTGGTTTGCCCAATCATTCACATTCACTCTTCTTTAGAGCTTCTAAGAAAATCAAGTCAGCTCCCTCTCAACCCAAATCAAATATTCTTTTAAGAATATTAAAATGTTTAAATCTATCTCTATTGCAAATGAATTTATTGCAATATCTGTGTTTGCATTGCCTTCTCAAAGCCATAGCCCAGGAAGAAGCTCTAAGTTCTGCAACAGCAAAAAGGATGAATGGCTAAATTCATGTCACATTTACTATTAATAACCTCAGATATACAGATGACACCACCCTTATGGCAGAAAGTGAAGAGGAACTAAAAAGCCTNACATCTATCTATCAAGCCCTGGAAAATTTAAGAAAATTAAAATTGTATCAAGCACTTTTTCTGACCACAACCCTATGAGATTATATATCAATCAAAGGAAAAAGAACCTTAAGAAAAATGTGTGGTACCTAAACAATGTGCTACTGAAAAACCTAAAGATCACTGAAGAAATCAAACAGGAAATTAAAAAAAATACACAGATTAAAATGACAACAAAAACACAATGAAGCAAAACCTATAAGACGCAGCAAAAGCAGTTCTAAGAGGGAAGTTTATAGTAATTCAAGCACACTTCAAGAAACAAGAAAAGTTTTAAATAAACAAATTCTCTGGCAAGCCAGTGGCCAGGACTCAGTGCTCCCACCATGGGAGTTCAGGTTTGACACTCACCCAGGGAACCAAGAGCCTACAAAGAAAATAAAAACAANGAGGGAAGTTTATAGTAATTCAAGCACACTTCAAGAAACAAGAAAAGTTTTAAATAAACAATCTAAACTTACACATCAATCAACTGGAGAATGAAGAACAAACAAAATCCTTAGGTAGAAGGAATTACACTATAAAGATCAGAGCAGAAAATACAAAATAGAATTGATGCAAGCAATAGCAAAGATCAATAAAACGAAAAGTTAGTTCTTTGAGACGATAAATAAAGTTGATAAACCTTTTACCAGACTCCTCAAGAAAAAAGGTAGACAACTCAAAA
The DNA here is from genome assembly GCA_006410875.1 of Neotragus pygmaeus. Taxonomy (NCBI): domain Eukaryota; kingdom Metazoa; phylum Chordata; class Mammalia; order Artiodactyla; family Bovidae; genus Neotragus; species Neotragus pygmaeus. Next base: position 53,685 of record SJYV01011359.1, on the reverse strand, counting down.
CAATAATATTAAAAATGAAAAAGGAAAAATTACAGCAGATATTACTGAAATACAAAGGATCATAAGAGCAGACTTTTCTTAATGATGTAAGATGCAAAACTTTTTGCCGGGAGCCAGCATGAGGAACTCCGCCCTTGGCAAAGGTCATGAGGAAGGAGGTTCGGCATATGCAAAGGCAGGATCGAGCCTCAGGAAACCCCCTGTTCCTGAGCATCTACCCCCAAAACCAGAGTCTAACTATTTTACTGTTTCATGCTCTCACCTCTCCAAGTCAATAAAAATTCCTGGGCGTGACAAGAGTGTTTCAACTTACGAACACCTCTGAAGGTTATCTAGCCTGCCTGTACAGGTTTGTCCAGCCACATGTGATTGTTTATAGCCTCCCAACCATGAGAGGCATGAGATGTTTTAGACTTCAGTTCAGTTCAGTTCAGTCACTCAGTCGTGTCCGACTCTTTGCAACTCCATGAATTGCAGCACGCCAGGCCTCCCTGTTCATTACCATCTCTTGGAGTTGACTCAGTCTCATGTCCATCGAGTCTGTGATGCCATCCAGCCATCTCATCCTCGGTCGCCCCTTCTCCTCCTGCCCCCAATCCCTCCCAGCAACAGAGTCTTTTCCAATGAGTCAACTCTTCGCATGAGGTGGCCAAAATACTGGAGTTCCAGCTTTAGCATCATTCCTTCCAAAGAAACCCCAGGGTTGATCTCCTTCAGAATGGACCGGTTGGATCTCCTTGCAGTCCAAAGGACTGTCAAGAGTCTTCTCCAACACCACAGTTCAAAAGCATNAGTTTCAGCTTCAGCATCATTCCTTCCAAAGAAATCCCAGGGTTGATCTCCTTCAGAATGGACTGGTTGGATCTCCTTGCAGTCCAAGGGACTCTCAAGAGTCTTCTCCAACACCACAGTTCAAAAGCATCAATTCTTCGGTGCTCAGCCTTCTTCACAGTCCAACTCTCACATCCATACATGACCACAGGAAAAACCATAGCCTTGACTAGACAGATCTTAGTCAGCAAAGTAATGTCTCTGCTTTTGAATATACTATCTAGGTTGGTCATAACTTTTCTTCCAAGGAGTAAGCGTCTTCTAATTTCATGGCTGCAGTCACAATCTGCAGTGATTTTGGAGCCCCCAAAAATAAAGTCTGCCACTGTTTCCACTGTTTCCCCATCTACTTCCCATGAAGTAATGGGACCGGATGCCATGATCTTCGTTTTCTGAATGTTGAGTTTTAAGCCAACTTTTTCACTCAACTAATCTTGAGGAAAGATCAAACTCTAGTTGACTTCTGAATGTTGAGCTTTAAGCCAACTTTTTCCTCAACTAATCTTGAGGAAAGATCAAACTCTAGTTGACTTCCAAGACCCTAGCCACTGTCCATCCCTCCGGCCACATCTTACCTTATGGTTTACACTCCGGTATATACCAGAGGCTCCATGCTGTGATAGGTACCTAGACAGATGACCACCCTGTCCCTCTTATGGCCTATTCATGTAGCCACCTCTACTAGGAAGCATTTCCAGATTGCCCTTCCCAGACAGAGCTGCCATCTGTTTTCCTAGGTTGAGTTACCTTTTTTTACTTGTCTGTGTCCCAGATGAATCGGCGCTCTGCCCCTAGGCCGTTTAGTATCCGGCATAGAGAGGGCTGAGGTCAGACCAGATCATTCTGGAATGAACTAAGCTCACCTTTGGGAGCACAAAAGGCACCCAGACCAGTAACTGTCAATTTTCCGGAGAGAGCACAGATGTTACAAGCACCTCTCGGCCTCAGCTCTGGCCACGCCCTCTTCCTCCGCTCCAGGCGGGCAATCTGGGGGCCCATCTCCAGTCCTGGCAGCAGGCAGAGTAGAAACACCTCTTTGCTCCTCGAGTGGTCGGGGGAAGGCTCCGAGAAGCAGGAGAGTTATGAAATTGGACTTTAGAAGATGAGCTGGAATCTGATCTTTAAAAAATAAAGTGTAGACACGCTCCTGAGGAAGAGGTCATTAAACCAAGCTCTTTCCCCGGCTGCTATTTCCCACACGAGTTGGGTAAAGACAGCAAAGCTGCGGAATGACTGTGTGTGTCTTCTCCGGCTCAGGGGCACCCACCCTGGCGCTCCCAGCGCGCTTGAATGAATGGGGGTGGGGGGGCGCGCATGAATGAGTGAGTGAGGGAGGGAGGGAGTGCGCGGGCTAGCGGGCGAGTGAATGGCGACCGCGCCGACTCGGCACGCGGCCGCGGGCTCCACTTCCCTCTCCCGCCAGCTGGTGGCCTCGGAAAGGTGGCGGCGCCGGCAGCGGCCCGAGCTGGGACGGGCCGGGGCGCGGGATGGTGGGGGAAGGGGCGTTCCCGGCGGCCGCGCCTTCCGCGGCTATTGGATTAGTGGCCTTCAGGGATGAGCTCAGCCGGATCGGCTTTCAGCTGCAGCCTCTGGGCCGGCCGGGAAGGCGGGGAGCGGGCGGCGGCGGAGGAGGTGGGGGAGGCGGCGGCGGCTGCAGCATCCAGAGCTGGCCGCGGCGGCCGGCGCGCCCCGCGCACAAAGACGCCCAGCCCCTTGGGGAGGGCGATGAGCGCACCGTAGCCCGGACCCGGGCCCCAGTTTCGAACACCAATGCGTGCGCCCAGGGCGAGGGGGAAGACGCCGGGCGCGCCAGGGGCGGGCGGCAGAGGCGCGGCCCGTGCGCCTTGAGCTCGGGACTCGCCGCCCTCCAGGTCCAGCGCGGAGCTTAGGAACCGCTGGAGCGCAGGCCTTGGCGCGCCCCCGGGATCCGCGCAGAAAGACGCTTCCCCTCTCCCACCGACCTCCTGCGCCCTCTTGCCGCGCTGGAGCGCCAACTTCCCCAAGAACGCTCCAACTCCGGGCCACCCTGCTGGGCAGAGGGGGCGCTGCTGCGGGGCTCTAGCCTTGAGGACGCGCCCCTCGCCCCGGGGAACAAGCCGGCATCTTCGGGGTCGCTCGGGCGCCCCTGAGCGGGTGGCAGCGGCCACAGACGTCTATCCTCGGAGTCCAGGACCTGCCAGCGCTGGCGATTCCTCCAGGGCAGGCGCTTGCCCTCTCTTTTATGGTGAGTATTCTCCATCTTCTGGTGAGAGGCGCGCGGGAGCCGAGGTCTGGCCGCGCGGACCTCGTGCGGGCCGGCACTGGCCACAGTCCGCGCTCCTGGCGTGGGTCCGGTCCAGATCCCCGGGCATTCCTCTCTGCGGACTGTGGCAATCCGAGCTGGTTGGTTTGCCTTTGGGCGTTTGGGGCCGGCCCCTGGTGTCATAGGTTCGAAGCCCGCTGCTTTTCTGCGTAATGGAGACAGCGCAAAAAACTAACCCCCTCGCCCCCGCCCGAGTCACCCTGCCGGGGTTTAGGTCCATGATCTGTCATTCACTGAATGAGTGATCTTGGACAAGGCGCCAAACCTTGATTTCTTCATCCGTAGAATGGGGGTGATAGTGGTACCCTTTTAATAGGGCTCTTAGTAGCATCTATGGGGTGGTCCTCGTAATGTACGTAGACCTGTTCCTGACACATAAGAATCACTCGATCAAACGTTAGCCAGCATTATTATTAGATGTGTGAGCCCAAGCGTGTCATCCAACTTTCCGGAGCTGCAGCAGTTCGTTCGTCGATGTATTGGGGACAGTAATTTCCAGGAGTCTGTTCGCCCGGGTTGCGGGGCGGGGGCAGTTCAGAGTGATGAAAGTCAAGTGCCTGGCACGCAGTGGGTACTGGTGAAATGAGGGCTGTTGTTACTGTTTACTCTAGACGCTGGATAATGAGGCTGGTCGCCCAGTCCGAGCGCTGCTTGGGGCCAGCTCCTGGCCTTGCTTGAAGACAAACTTGGCGATGCTTTGGAAGGGAGGGGGTCGCGTGCAGAGTGAGTCACGAGCAAGGGAGGGGGAGGGGTCTGGGAAGAAGGGAGGAGGCCAGAGCCTGGAGCGCGGCAAATGTGTCCGCCCTGGTAGCGCAAGACGCGCCACGGGCTCGGAGCCAGGAGGGGACGCCGAGCCCAGGACCTCTCCCTGAGGGAGAAGAGGGCTTGTGGGGAGAGGTGGGGGAGTGACCGCTCCCGCCTCCGGGATGGAGGAGCATGGGCTGTTGCGGACTGGCAGAGAGAGGAGGGCACTTGTGGGCCGTACCGCTAGGAGATGGAGAGCGCTCTGGAATAAGGCTTGAGTTCGAATTCTGCCTCCACCAGCAGCCCGCAATGTGACCTTGGACAGCTCAGTTTCCTCGTCTGCCCCAGCCTCCTCCTGGGGGAGTTCAGGGGTTCAAGGAGTTCTCTCCTCTCTAGGAATCAGAGCCTCCATCCACCTTCCGTCCTCCTGAATCGATGAGCATAAATCAGGAAGACGTGCCTGAGCTTGGGGGAAACGCTATTAAAAGGAGAATATGGGAGCTGCCCGCCCCTCCCCCCTCCAGGCGGTCATTGCACCTAAGAAAGAAGCGCCCATGCAACACATCTCTCCAGCCTCTGCCTCTCTTTCCCCCTTGATGCCCCTTTCCTCCAACCCAATTCTGCAGTCTCTGCCACTGAGACTGATGGGGGATCCTTCTTCATCCTCCACAACTCCATTTTTCAAAAAGTGCTGCAGATTAATGGAGTTTGTAGAAAGACACTGTGTTGGTAGCTTGATAGAAAGATGTTTGAGACACAAGACACCATCCTCCTGAGATACATAACCCTCTAATACATTCCATTTTACAAACTTCCTTTAGAAGTACCAATAAAAGGAATTTAAGCCACCTTAGGCAAACAACAAACAAAATTCTGCTTGCTGACCATTCTATTCAAATATCTCTCCAGGCTGTATTTCTGTTTTGCTTAAAAGACTGGTAAACTCAGTTATATGAGAAGAAAATCTACAGGGACATCACCAGAACCAGTGAGTGAAAAGATAGGACAAACTGGGAGAATTGTCACTCCTGTCACAAAGGGCTCATTTCTTTAATGTGTAAAAATGTCCTCAAGTCAACAAGAAAAAGACCATTCACGGTTCACATGCACAAAGTAAAACGGAAATAACAAGCATATAACAACTTGCTCTACCTCATTTTTCTTGAATAAGATAAATTCAAGTTCAAACTGCAAGACAATTTTCACATATCACATTAGCAAATAATAATCATTTATCAGAAACATCTTTTAAAAATATAAGATAGATCAAATCCCTCCTAGTCTTAGAATCTCCTTGAGGCTGCCCGGGAGTAAGATTAAGGTGCCTCCAAAGACCTACCGGTCTGGTTCCTGCCTCCTTTCACCCCTTTCTCACTGTTTTCCTCTCTTATTAACCTCTACCCCCTGACCTTTTTGGCTTTGCTCCAACACTTCAAACACTTTTTCCCTGGCTTTCATCAAACCTGGCTCCTCGTCACTTGGACAGGCCTGCCCTTGGGGAGCTTCACTTCTACTCCAGAAAGTGGCCAAGACCTGGGCCAGTGCTGAGTTCCCCTCCTCTTTGGGAAAAGACCCAGTTCCCTTCACCCTATAGGGGCTACTTGATTCTCCCAGAGAGAATGATGCCTGATGTGGTTACATCAGGGTCTGCAAGGGCCCCTTCTTTGTTGGTACAGGAAAGAAGGGTCTCAGGTAACCTCGCAGCTAGAACAGGCCACAGGGTGCAGAAAATCAGGGGTGTGGAGGTACCTGAAGCAAAGTTACCAGACGTCTCTGCCTCAGAGTCATTTTAAAACTAAGTACCTAAGTGCATACACACGACTGATGTGAACATGACCATACACACTTGGCAAGAAAGATCAACAATAAAAAACAAAACAGCAACACCTTTGATTTATTTTTGAAATTATTTATTTTTGGCTGCCCTGGGTCTTTGTTGCTTTCTTTGCACGCGGCTTTCTCTAGTTGCAGTGAGTGGGGGCCACTCTTGGTGTGGTACATGGGCTTCTCATTGCAGTGGCTTCTCTTGTTCCAAAGCACAGGTTCTAGATACGCCGGCTTCAGTAGTTGTGGCGCACAGGCTTAGTTGCTCCCTGGCATGTGGAATCTTCTCCAACCAGAGTTCGAACCTGTGTCCTCTGCATGGGCAGACAGATTCCTACCCACTGCACCACCAGGGAAGTCCTTTATTTTTAAAATATTTATTTATTTATTTGACACCTGGACTTAGCTGTAGCATGTGAAACCTTAGTTCCCTGACCAGGGACACTGAACCCCGGTACCCTGCATTAGGAGCTCAGATTCTTAACCACTGGACCACCACGGAAGTCCCCAGCAATACATTTTAAATAAAATATTTCAAATAAAATATGGTCCGTAAATAAGGCTCACAGAGGGTATCTGTTCTGAAGCTGTAGGAAAAAGTCATCTCTGTTGAGTCCTTTGGGAAAGAGGATCGAAGACCCAAATCAGGTGTCATGAACATTCCTCAGAAGAACTTTCCTGGCCGGTGTGGACTGTGTGTGATTTTTTTGCTATACATATTGAGTTAATCCCTATTTAAAATGTGTACTTTAATCATGAGAGAACAATGTTGTTTGTTGTTTAAAAAGGCAAACTGTACCAGAGGTGTGGAGTGGAGGTGTCTTCTTCAGCCCGATGCAGCCAGAGGTAGCAGGTGCTGGTAGGAGGTAGAGGCTGGGTGGGCAGGCGCTGGCCTCACCAGCAAGAAACAGAGCCCATGGTACAGAAGACAGCTGGGGATGCAGGAGAAGGCCACGGGGCAATGGAGGAATGCCACAGAGGGTGCCCAGCCCCACTTGGAAGTATGAGGAGAATGAATATCAGTCAGGCCAGGGAAGGTGAAAAGGCTCCCAGGAGAAAGGATGGGCAGGATAGAGGAGTCTACTGTGACTACTCTGATGAGGGCCGTGCTGGGAGACTGGTATGGGAGAAATAAGCAAGGAGAGGTCTTGGGGATTCTTATGTACGAAGGAAAGGAGTACAGCTTCTCCCTGGTGAAGCATCTGGAGAGCTGAACAAAAGGTGAGTGGGTGCCTCGGTCAGATTTACCCTGTGGCAGCACGGATGATGGCTTGCGGCACCACCGGGAGGCCCTTGTAGTAATCCAGGCAAGATCTGAGCCAAGGGAGAGCCGAAGGCACTGAGGGAGACGGAGAGACAGGGAGATCCACAGAGGACGAGCAGAGAGGAACCGGGTTTGCCAGAGAAGGAAGAGGCTGCTTTCAGCCCTGGGTGTGTAGATTCTGAGGTGCCTGCGGCCCCTAAGCCGCCCTATCTGCTATCTAGAATAGGTGCGCGTGTCCATGGGGAAAGAGGCCTCCTGGATTTACAGCGTCGTTTGAAGGAGCAGCTAGTCTGGGGTGATCTGGGGTGGCCAGAGGCTTCCGAGCAGGTGGGTCTGGTGCTGAAGAGAGAGAGCAGGGCTGGAGACCCAGTTTGAGAGAATCCGCAGAGGGCTGGGAATGCCAATCATGAGAGAAGAGGCACGCAGAGAGCGAGCAGTGGGGGAGCCCCATTTATGAGGCAGGCCAGGTGCACCCTGGAGCAGGAAGGCTGCAGGAAATTGCCCGGAGCTCTGCACCTCCGCGTGCTGGTGTGCGCAACAGGAGGGGCCCAGAGCAGCTCCCAGGTCCTCCACCCGGCTTTCAGGGAGGTGAAAAGNCCAATCATGAGAGAAGAGGCACGCAGAGAGCGAGCAGTGGGGGAGCCCCATTTATGAGGCAGGCCAGGTGCACCCTGGAGCAGGAAGGCTGCAGGAAATTGCCCGGAGCTCTGCACCTCCGCGTGCTGGTGTGCGCAACAGGAGGGGCCCAGAGCAGCTCCCAGGTCCTCCACCCGGCTTTCAGGGAGGTGAAAAGTCACTGATGGCTGAGCCTGGAGCTCTGCCTTCTCCAGAAACCAGTCTGTGGCTTTGTCCACAGAAACGTCTCGCCCGTCAGCCACATTCTGTGAGATGCCGCATTCTGTGAGATGCCACGTCACTTGGCTTCCTGGGGCCATAGAGGCCCTGCTCCCTAGCGCCCCCTGTCTCTCTCTCTCTGGGTCTCCCTGTCTCCCCATTTCCTTCCATCCCCTCTTCCTCTCTAGTCGCACACCCCCACCCCCCAGTATCTCAAAAATGCTCCCAGAGACACCTGAAGCTTAACAGAAGGACCTTCAGAAACTCCAGCAGGTTCCTATCATGGTCTCCTAGACCAAGCCTGGGGCATGCAGTTTGCGTTTTCATTCAGGCATTGAGATTTCAGACAACCAGTTACACCAAGCGAGCAAAGTTCGGTTAGGGAGATAAATGACAGGCTAGACATGAAGGTCACTGTGTTTTCTTCCTTGAAGTTTTTCCTTGAGGGTCCTGTTATGCCTCACCCACCCCCAGCTGCTTTCTCCTAGGTAGGTCTGCCGCAGCCTCACAGAGGCCAGCTGTCCCACAGAGCTGCCCACACATGCCTGGGGCACAGGGGCAGCTGGAGCAGGAACTGGACTCTGCCGAGAATGCACCTGGATGTAGGGCCTCTGGCCTCGCTGCCTTAGAGGTGTGTCTCTTTCAAATGACCTTGCAGAGCAAGCTGGCTCGGTCACTGCCTAGCAAACCTTCTTCGTCCCATCCCCTGCGCTCCTTGCTGACTGACAGCCTGAGCTTCCGCCCTGGGGGCTCCTGGCTCTGTCACGCGTGGGAGGATTCCCATGGAAACCCCACAAGAAGCAGAGGTGCAGGGAAGCCTCATTGATTCATGCTCCCGGAGGACGGGCGTGAGAGGGTTCCACCTGGAGCTGGACAGATGGCTCTCTTTGTGAGCTCCTGGTAAGAAAGGGCCTGCCCCAGCCAAGTGTTGCTTAAGCTCCATGCATGTCTACAGAGAGAAAAGCTAATGGATGCCAGTGAATAAAAGCTTGGTTCTTTGGCTCATTCACTATTGGCAGGTTCACTCTCAAGGAGCATCTTTTAATAGAATAGCCTCTTTGCTTCATGTATATACCAAGAAAATCTTAGGAACATCCCTGTCGAACCAGGTCAAAGTAGGTACCATTGGCACCATTAGGCAGAGGTGAAAACTGAGGGCTGAAGATGTAAGTAATTGACTCGCCCAAGCTCACAGTGCTCTGCTCTCTCAGTCATGCCTCAGTGGAGGCTCTTTCCAAGACAGCTGGTTGCTTTTATTTCTTTGCTCATGCTTTCGCGCCCATCACTTTCCCTCTGAGCCAGAGCCCTGTAGAGTCCGAGGACTCTGGTGGCGGACCCAGCCCCTGCTCTTGAGTTGTCCCCCATCTCAGAGGGAGGGAGGTAGCTGAGGAGACATCAGTGATAAGTCTGTGATGGAGACAGATGCAGGGTTCTCAAAGCACTGGATGATGAGCTCCCCAGAGGCACTGATACCCGAGTAGAATGAATTACCCAGGTGAGTATATGTGGGAGGGGTGTGCAAGGGAGAGTGAACGAGTGAAGCAGCAGAGGTTCAGGACACGAGTGTGTGGGCCCCTGTGGTGCCTGTGGGGAAATTTGCACAGCTTAGTGGGGATGCTGTGAGGGGTTTCATAGAGGGAGATGGGCCAAGAAAGCACTGTGGAGCTTTTGTGGGGGGAAGGGTTAGGAGGGGCTTCCATGGTGGCTCAATGGTAAAGAATCTGCCTGTCAATGCAGGAGAGAGCAAGTTTGATCCCTGGATCAGGAGGATCCCCTGGAGAAGGAAACGGTCACCCACTCTAGCATTCTTGCCTGGGAAACCCCATGGACAGAGGAGCCTGGCGGTCTACAGTCTATGAAAGAGTCGGACACAACTTAGTGACTAGACAACAACAATAACAAGGGTTAGGAATTTGTACTTTCTCCTGAAAGCCCTGGAAAGACTGTGGGGGATTTTAAGCAGGGTATATGATTAGATCAGCTTTGCATTTCACAAGGGCTGTCGTATATGTTTGAAAGCAATAGTCAGTCTATTATAGGGATTCAAGTGGTATCAAACTGCACTGCTTCTTACAGTCCTTGTCATTATTCAGACTTGTCACTGAGTCTGACCCCTCTGAGCTCTCCTGGACGGGAAGTGATCAGGTCTTACACTTTCCTGAAGCCTCACATCTCTAGGGAGGCACGGTTACTGCTGGTTAAATGAAGGAATGAAATCCACCCCCAACCCCTTCCTAGCAAGTCCAAAGCCAGAGGCCACATTGAGGGGAGGGCATTTCACCCAGTCATCATCAATCCTGCAGCAGTCCTGTCTCCTGGCAGACCCCATGCCTGTCTCCTGGCAGACCCCAGCGGACAAGACTCCGAGAATGGGATTTGGGGTCCTGGGCCTCTGAAGACTTGAGTATCACATTTTGCAAACAACTGAGGGTCCTTACGAAGTGCGACATCCTCGCTTTGTGTCTCCTCATTTCCCTCTCGGGCTGCAACACCCGCCAGGCTCCTGGGAAGGGCAACTGACAATTTGAGTTTTTGTTTTCTTGCTCAGCCATCACTGAAGCCCCGGGGCGGTTCCTTCCGGATAATGTCATTAAGCATCCCCATTCAAGCACGGCCTAAGAAATTAAGTTTGGTTTGAGGAAATGTGATGGAGGCACTGTTCAGTATGTCCTCCGCTTGCTGGTTGAGAGCTGATGTTACTCCTACCAGGGAGTGAGACNAAAAAAAAAAAAAAAAAATCAAAGGTACCATCACTTACATTTTGTTACTTTGTAATCACCTTCCCTGGCCCACCCCCACTAAAATGAACTGCTATATCAAAATCCAATTACACTTTGACAGTAAATAGATCCTTAAAGAGTGGTTGTGACTGAATCTTTGTTCCTTGGGATAGATATTAAATATATGAGAGTCTCAAGAGCTCTGAAATCTGTATTCCTAGCTTCATTTTAACTCAATTCTCTTCATCTGTGAAAAAATAATATTCCTTAGCTAGCTGTTTCTTAAAACTAGGAAAAAAATATTTCTTTTCAAGTATCTTCTCAGGATAAGTTATCTCATCCCCCTAGAAGTCTGAAGGGATGCTCTGAGAACCACTGATGAGAAGTTAGAGGCTCCAAGGAATCACTTCCTGGGGAAACAGCTACAAGAGCTTATAAAGGGTCTGGAGGTAGGAATCTGGATTTTTCTTCTTAACAGGAGAGACAGCTACCGACTGAAAAAATGCAGATAAGATGCATATATAAATACATATACAAGGAATGATGTCAATCTCCTGCACTCACTACAGCCTGGGCAAATTCTCCTCCTAGCAAACCAAGCAAACCCCACAATTCAAGGCCATTTATTCATTCATTTATCAATATTTATTTACTAAGTACATGCTACATTCCAAGCCACTCAAAGGCTTTTCAAACGTTACTAAATGCCTGATTGTACTCTTGAAGAGTTAATCTCTAATTCAATAAAGTCTTTTTTGGTACAGTCTTTATAGCTACCGTATGGAGAAATCTATTAAAAACAATAGATTCACAAGGTAATCATAGCTAGCAACACAAGCTCAAAGATAGTGTTTCTAAATACCATCTCCCACCAAAAGGAACAAGGTTTCCTTAGAGAAATGACTGATTCCAGAAATGATTGGGATAGGAAAAACACAAGGTAGACTAGAACATCTATTCAAGAAAGGAAGGAAGTGCTTAAACATTGATAAGAGTCATATGGAAATATCCTGGGGCTAGTTTGAAGAAGCTCCCACTGGCCACATCTTGGACAATTTGATCACTGTGAAAAATGACAGAACAGGTCATAGTACAATTGATGAAAAATAACTCCATGAATCCATCATGAAACTCAGAAGAAGGAGAAAACATGGTAGGGGTGGAGAAGGAAGAGGAGGAGGGAAGGGGTGGGGAGAAGAAAGCTCAGTTTTACAAAACACTATCTGTTATAATTGAATTGTCTCCCACCCAAAGTCCATATGCTGAAGCCCTAACTCCCAATGTAACTGTATTTGAAGACGGGACCTGTAGGAAGGCAATTAAGGTTCAATGAGGTCACAGGGGTAGAGCTTTAATCCTCCAGGACTAGTGTTCTGTAGGAAGAGGAGAGGAAGACACACCAAACGGGTCTCTCCCTCCCCAAGTCACACAGGGGACGCCAGTGAGGACACCTTGAGAAGATAGCTGCCTACAAGCCAGAAGAGAGGACTCACCAGAAACCAACCCTGACGACACTTTGGTCTTGGACTTCTAGCTTCCAGAACCATGAGAAAATACATTTCCGTTGTTTAAGCCACCCAAGCGGTGGTAGTTTGTTGTGGCAGCCTGAGGCAACTAATATACCAACTAATGAATGTCAAGAAAATGATAGAAATAAAGATTCTCTATTTTCAACCCACAGTGTAAAAAATCATAACAGATGCTAAAACCAAAGGGTAAAAAATTATTGGTCTTAAAATATCACCACACAGGTTAACTGTACAACAGGGACTTTAGGCATGACACCAACTTAACCAAATGACCAAACTTAGCATCACAGAGTTGGACACGACTGAAGTGACTTAGCAGCAGCAGCATCACCACCAGTAGTGGGACAATCTGATATGAACCTCTTGATGGATCCACTAAGAATTATAGACCAGCTGTCCAGTATCCTTGCCATGAATATTTAATCTGTATCTAATAATGAGAAAACAATCAAATAGGGATTTATACATCATTTAGTGTCCTATTCATTCAACTTTCCTGTGGTTTGGAATTTCTCAAAATACTCAGTTTAAAAATAAGAAATGTAAATGTATAAAAGGTTAAACATTTTATGGCACACAGCTCACCCTGACTGCTACTGACCAGGCACCTACCAAGACCAAACCATACAACTTAATGGTTAGAGAGCACGGATGCTGGTCCCCATAGACCTACCTTCCAAGCCTGTTGCTCAGACCTTCCACAAGTAACTAACACCAACCAAGCCTTAGTTTTCTGCAGTAAAATGAGAATACCACCTAAGTGATAAGCAGTTGAGAAGATGAAATGAGGCAGATAAACTATCTGGCACACGCGAGACAGTGATTATTATTACCCAGATGGATGAGGGTAGGAATTGGAGGCTATTTAGCCACCATTACATACTGCATACTCTGTGGTAACCTCTCTCACTTACCAATCAGTTACTAATAACAAGTGACCGCACTGCATTATTAGTAACCATTTTTGTGGCAGGAGTGTTTTGAACTACATTGAAAGGCAAGGTCCAAGTCTTAACTCTAATGTCTCCATCTCCCAAAGGACCTTGTACCATGTTATATGGCAATTTCTGATCTACATGCGGTGCTAGACCAGTGCTTCTTAACCCTGGCTATACATTGGCATCACTCAGGAAGCTTTTCAGAAAAATCTGATGCCTGGACTCTACCTCCAAATATTTTTATTTAGTTATTAGTCTGGGGTACAGACAGCATATTAAAAAGAGACATTACTTTGCCAAGAAAGGTCCATCTAGTCAGGGCTATGATTTTTCCAGTAGTCATGTATTGATGTGAGAGTTGGACTATAAAGAAAGCTGAACATCAAAGAACTGATGCTTTTGAACTATGGTGTTGAAGAAGACTCTTGAGAGTCCTTTGGACTGCAAGGAGATCCAACCAGTCCATNGTTTTTCCAGTAGTCATGTATTGATGTGAGAGTTGGACTATAAAGAAAGCTGAACATCAAAGAACTGATGCTTTTGAACTATGGTGTTGAAGAAGACTCTTGAGAGTCCTTTGGACTGCAAGGAGATCCAACCAGTCCATCCTAAAGGATATCAGTCCTGAGTGTTCATTGGAAGGGTTGATGTTGAAGCTGAAACTCCAATACTGCAGTCACCTGATGCAAAGAACTGACTCATTTGAAAGAATCCTGATGCTGGAAAAGATTGAGGGCAGGAGGAGAAGGGGATGACAAAGGATGATATGGTTGGATGGCATCACCGACTCAATGAACATGAGTTTGAGTAAACTCCGGGAGTTGGTGATGGACAGGGAGACCTGGCATGCTCTGGTCGATGGGGTCGCAAAGAGTTGGACATGACTGAACAACTGAACTGAACTAAGTCTGGGGTAGGACCCTGGCCTCAAGATTTTTTAAAATTTCTAGGATGATTGTAAAAGCTCATGTTTTGTTTGTGTATCTCCTTAGTGAAATGGCACCAGCCATTGCTGCCAACTTGCTACCCTTTCTGGAGAAAACTGGAGCGTATGGTAAAGCCAGGTTTGCATTTTGACGTCATCCTTCTCATACGAATGATGCTTAGCCTCGTGTCTCCTGAGAGAGAGTAGAAGCCAATTTCAGACAATCTGTCAGACTTTTATGTAGGTTGTATTAGTGAAGAAAAACATCTTTCTTCTCTACCCTTCTAAGTTCTTGACTGGGACCCCTATAATAAAAGACAGATTTAACAGGGACTTCCCAGGTGGTCCAGCAGTTAAGACCCTGTACTTTCACATCATGGGGCACAGGTTCAATCCCTAGTGGGGAAACTAAGATCCCACATGTAGGACAGTGTGGCCAAAAAAATTTTTTTAATAATAATTTTAAAATAAATAAATGCTATAAATCCATATTCAGTTCAGTTCAGTTGCTCAGTCGTGTCCGACTCTTTGCAACCCCATGAACTGCAGCTCGCCAGGACTCCCTGTCCATCACCAACTCCCGAATCCATATGAGTCATCCACAAAAAAAAAGAATATGGTAATGAAGTTTAACTCACACAGAAAAAAAAAAAATTTTTTTAAGATTGAAAAAAGAAAAGCATACAAATTTATTTAGCATACTTTTCATGTGACATGGGAAACTTCAAAGGGAAGACCCAAAGAAATGGTTAAACCTGAGCATTTTTATATTAGGTTTGATGAAGAGCAGAAAGTCATGAAAAAGCATCAGAGGACAAAGGGCATGAAGCAAGTAGATAGAGAAGCTTAGCAATGACTGTTCATTCAGAATGCTCTCTGGTCCCTAGATCTTCAGAGATAATGATGCTCCTTTCCTCCAGATATAATGAGGGCATCTCTAACATGAAATTTTTTATCTACTTCAGGGGAAGGTCAGAAAGTCCTTCTTACACATGCTGGTTTCTCAAATTCCTTCAGTTTAAAATACTCAACATGATAAAATACCGTATTTGGCGGCAGCATGTCCTGAACCCCATCTGTTAACCTAAAATGTGACATAGTTATGCTTTACTTTGTCAA
This sequence comes from Neotragus pygmaeus, assembly GCA_006410875.1. Lineage (NCBI taxonomy): Eukaryota > Metazoa > Chordata > Mammalia > Artiodactyla > Bovidae > Neotragus > Neotragus pygmaeus. Next base: position 38,655 of record SJYV01011359.1, on the reverse strand, counting down.
AATTTATAATTACACCTAATGTGGCTCTTTTTTCAGTTGATGAAAACTGTAAAGGTGACTTTTCCTAAACCAGAAGTTTGGGTGAGGTTTCACAGCAGAATAATCATCTAAACAACAGAAATGTAACCATAATATTGCAATGTTTGATTATTTGGACTTCTACAATTCAGAAAATATTTTCATATGTTTCCTAGAGAAACCAGAAAGCAGACCATTTGAACTCTAAAAGAAATGGAAATGCGTGGGATCACAATCAGTGAGCATCAGAATATGAGAATAAGAACATGTTAGCACATACATCTAGCCAGTGGCCAATGCTGAAGAAGAAATTCAAATAAAAAGTACCCAGGCATTGGTTGGAATACTGAGTATGCCCCTTCCCACAATCCTCCAGCCACAGTGGCCCCTGTGGCTGTAGATCTTAGCTGCAACCCTAGTAATATGACTTATCCAGGTACCACTTCCCTGCCCTTGGCTGTGCCCTTACAGACCTTGAACTGCTGGAAAAGCACCATGTGTCGTCAATAAAGTATAAAGGGAAAGACATTCACAAGGCATAGTAAGACATAATTACTAATGACGGTCTTGTTTATTCAAAGGAACCAGGTTTAGACCACTTCCAAAAACTACTCAATTTCCCACTTAATAGCCAGGTAACCATGGGCAAGTCACATAACCTCTCAAAGTTCAAGTTTCCTTGTCTGTCAAACAGAGATGATAAAGTACTTATTTTATAGGATTGGTATGAGGATTCAGTAACACAATGTATGTCAAATGCTTAACTCAGTTCTTCATACACAGTTTATCATTGGCTAAATGGAAANTCTCAAAGTTCAAGTTTCCTTGTCTGTCAAACAGAGATGATAAAGTACTTATTTTATAGGATTGGTATGAGGATTCAGTAACACAATGTATGTCAAATGCTTAACTCAGTTCTTCATACACAGTTTATCATTGGCTAAATGGAAAATTATTATTATATTATTAATATAATAAACCCAAACCCAGCAGTTTCTTACATGGAAAAGTAAAAAAACAGAAACCCAAACTAACCCTTATACCCATTAATCAATGTATGAGAAAGCTTTAACATTTCCATACAGTAATCAACTGATTCATCTCAACTTTGCTTTAACAGTATCTTCAAACAAAATTTAGATATCTAAAGCCATTGTCCTTTAAAACCCAAAGATTTTATTGCTTGTAGAAAAGATAGCTTAAGATTTTACAAATGAATTCCCATTCTTTTTACCATAAGACATGTCCTCCAAAAATAACAGAGGTGACATGATAGTGGGATCACATCCACTCATTGCCAAGAAATTTCTAACTAATAATAAGGCATTTGAGATATAAAATTTTTAACTGAAAAGAAAAACTAATCAAACTCATCAAGAAGACCTAAAGAGCCTCTTGATGAAAGTGAAAGAGGAGAGTGAAAAAGCTGGATTAAAAACATTCAAAAAACAAAGATCATGGCATCCAGTCCTATCACTTCATGGCAAATAGATGGCGAAACAATGGAAACAGTGAGAGACATTATTTTTCTAGGCTCCAATATCACTGCAGATGGTGACTGCAGCCGTGAAATTAAAAGACGCTTACTCCTTGGAAGGAAAGTTATGACCAACCTAGACAGCATAATGGAAAGCAGAGACTACTTTGCCGACAAAGGTTTTCCAGTAGTCATGTATGAGTTTGAGAGTTAGACTATAAAGAGAGCTGAGCACTGAAGAATTGATGCTTTTGAACTGTGGTATTGGAGAAGGCTCTTGAGTCCTTTGGACTTCAAGGAGATCCAACCAGTTTATCCTAAAGGAAACCAACTCTGAATATTCCTTGGAAGGACTTATGCTGAAGCTGAAGCCCCAATACTTTGGCCACCTCATGCAAAGAATTGAATCCTTGGAAAAGACCCTGATCGTGGGAAAGATTGAAGGCAGGAGGAAAAGGGGACGACAGAGGATGAGATGGCTGGATGGCATCACTGACTCGATGGACAGGAGTTTGAACAAGCTCCAGGAGTTGGTTATGGACAGCCTAGCATGCTGCAGTCCATGGGATTGCAAAGAGTCGGACATGACTAAATGACTGAACTGTACTGAACTGAAAAGGATGCAAATGAGAGGAAAACTGCTGGAGAAACTGGAGGAGAAAAAGCAATATGACAGGCTTGATTGGAACAGAAGAGAAAATTTAGTAATTACCTAGCCACCAGGGAAATCCCAATACGAGGTAAAACAGCTTCTTAAACCTAAGGATTCTAGCCTTTAACAAAGAAAGATCTATTACTGTGGTAATGAAACAATTCCCACGAGATAAAGTGCTACTTTTAAGTCCAGATACTAAGCGGGTCTCTGGCAAACTACTAAACCTCTGGAGGCCTCAATCATACTATGGCTACAATAGGCTACATGGACCCAGAACCCCCGACCCTCATAAAATTCTGCAAGTCAAAATCACCACAACAGAGATCCCATATGCTTCAATTAAGATCCAGTGCAGCAAAATAAATAAATAAATGTTTTTAAAAAGTGTGACTGAAGGAAAAGGAAGAATCATACCTTGAGATCATATCCATTGAATCACATACCTTTATATACCTTGAATCATATCCATTTATACTGAAACAGAATGTTCTCTACCATAGTCCCTCTGGCCTGCAATGCAAGGCAGACTCTTAACCATCAGACCAGAGAAGTCACTCAGTCACACTTTTTAAAATAGAATACTTCCCACATAAAAATCATTCCCTTACTTATGACAGGATTTAAAACACACACACACGTTCTTCTCAGCTCCTTTTATGGAACAAGATTACAATTATTACCAGGTTCCCCAAATCTCACAAAACCATAATTCTGAATATTTTAAAACATACTGCTATCTCAAAAAGTTGTAAAAACTCTAATCATTTTAATAAAGCTGGTTTGGAATAAAGTATTCATATAGTTATTAAAATATCATCTTGAAAAAAATTACAGAACACTTTTCAAATTTCACATGCATCTGAATATTAGTTCTTTAGACATTTACATTGATGACACATCTAAATACAGGACGAATGTCTCTCCCATAGAATTGAGAAGCAACAGTGTAGGGTTAATCAGTATTAAGCAAGCTGTTATTATAATTAATCATGTAGATAGATCACAAATGATTCCTTAAGCTTTTTCAGTTATTCTTTTGTGTTTCTGCAAAATTTCAAAATGATATATTTTTTATCCTATATCATAAGAGTAAAAATGAAATCTACTAAAATTATACTAAACATGCACAAATTCTGGTTCCCAAAGCACACTTTCTGGTCCCCTTTAGACCCTGAAAATAACTCAGAGAGAGTACCAGTGACATTGGGAATGCTGCCCATGATCACCTTTCACTTTTAAGCATGCTTTTTCCCGTTCAATTTTGCAATCCTTTCTTCTCATTCTAGTTATTGGGGGCATTTTCTAAGTACTGCCAAATAGGAAATTACCACAAAGACAAGTGGAAGGAAAAAACATTTTTAAAATAACTTCACACACCGCCTGCAATTCTGGTAAATGCCTTCCCCTCAGAGTGTGAGGGCATTTTTGAGATTTCAAATAGCTCTCGCGGAGCAGCCCCACAGGGATCCGTGTTCCCTTTGCAGCTCAGTAATCAAAAACTTTGACTGGCCCATGTCTGCTTTTGTCCACTTCTGACCTACATGTTCCTGTGAGGGATATCTTTGTCTCACTTTTCTTTGGTCACTGAGTTCATGTACCTCAATAGGCTAAGTCCCACAGTCCATTAACGAGAATTCTCAGCTCAGCCCCAGGCCACCCAGAAACCCTGGTTGCATGTTCTCGATGAATGGCTTCACTGGTGGCCCATTCAAATGTGCTAATGTCGGAAAAAAGGGTTGAATGGGGCACCAATGTACACCATTGCCCAGGCAAAGTGACTGGTCTTCTAATAAAGCCTCCCCCGGGGTGATGTTAAACAGAGTTATCAATGGTGCCGAGGCTGAGCCAGGACTAATGTTCCAATCATGCCATCAACAGGTGGCACAGATGCAGCCACTTCAATATGAAATCACAGTGCAAAGTTCACTGGCAATTCAATCCTCTCTCCAGCTTCCAACCTCCAGATGAAAGTGTAGTTAGGTCTCCTTCCCTTTCTGGTTCCTGGGCAAGCTTGCAGAAGACATTCTGGGTGGGAGAGGAAGTGGGTACCACTTGTTTCCAATTGTTCTGAGATTTACACCCTCCTCTGAGAAGCTTTCTTAAAGCCCTTTTCTCATAGAAGCAGATTAAAGCATTGCTTCAGGTAATACCTCCAAAGCACTAAAAGGGCATTTTAATTCAGCCCAGGAATATTTTGATTATGCAAAACAGATGTTACATTATGGCCCTGGGGTGCAAATTCTCATAAGAAAACATCTTGAATTGCAGCTCATTTTTGAAGGTATAATAACCAAACCAAGTCTGCAGCACCTCTTTCCCTAGTCAGGGCAAATGAAAGATAAAAGAACAAAAGTTGAAGTAGCTCCTAATTTTTCCTTCTAAGCAGGTATGTCTGAGAAGAAACTAAAGGAACCAACCAGTTAAGATGTTCACAACTTTTTTTCCAAACTCACTTGACGACCCCTGGATTTCCGAATTATTCACAAACACACAGCATTCCTACTCACCAGAATAGTCCAAAATTAAGTCCCACTATCACTCAAGCTTGACACCAAGATGAACCACAGCACTGAAACAATGACCCACAGAGTTAACAGAAGTTGATAACAGAAATTCTTAAGCTTGTCTTACAGAAGAGAGAAGGGAACAGCTTGTTAAAATTCTTTCTTCATTGATTAACCTCAGTTTACTTAGCCTTCCCCCTCGCCCCTTTTCTTTTTTCTCTTGAATTGCATACCTTCCCAGCTTCATACAGTCCACTCGGTTTACAGGAACCTGTAGTCAGCTCCTGTCCAATACAGGCCGGCTGGAGCTGGTTGAGACCACGGACCCTAAAACTGAGCCTGCGCGGACGTTTTACGCCTCACCTGGTGACGTCAGAGGGCTTGAAAACTCCATTCTCCAATCACGGCTCAGCGCCTCCATTTTGATATACAGAAGCATCTAACCTAGATACACCTGGGTAGAACACCAATTACCTCACCTTTTCCCCTGCCACCAATCACCTTCCCCCCTTCCCCTAAGACCACCCTGCTCGGTCCATAAATATCCCCACCCAACACCTTCAGGGAGGCAGCTCAGAGACTTGTTTTCCAGTCTCCTCGCTTGATTGCTTTGTCAATATACTCTTTCTCAGCTGTAAACCTCATTTTTAATTTGGGGCAGGTGGGCCAAATGAATCTAATTTAGTAACACCATGGGCCAAATATACCTAATAGTGGTAACACTGCTGCCTCCCAGATTCTTAATCCTTAAACTTTTGTGACAGTCTCCTGAGCCAGGACATAATCAGAACAACCTCAGCCTTGCAGGAAGGCTCAGCATTCTGCTTGGCCCCTCACTACAAATCAAACATAGGAAAACGCTTCAGTTCTTTCAAACCATTTTTTCACTCTTAAAAAATGAATAATCTTACCATCACATCTTCCCCGGTGTGGAACTCATTAATTCGTCCCTAATTTCTTACAATGGACATAGATTATTTTTATACTTGGAAAAAGTTATTTTTTTAATAATAAAGTCACTTAGTCTTCAATCTTCTATTCCTCAGAATTGGAATTTTTGTCCCCAGTTCCCTAAGAAAATACTTGCATAACATGTTAGTAAGAGAAGCAACTGCCTCAGTTTAAACGAAATGAAATACAAGTCCACTGAGAAAAAAATGTCCTGCCTTCTCTCTTCATAATTTCCCTCCTTCTCTATCACATTTAACACGAAGCTATTTAAGGTGTAAACTTAATTTTTTTTTTTTTAATCTATGGCTTCTTGTCAGAATAGGTGTTTCTAGAGTCCATACTCCTCTAACTGGGATAGCATTTGAGGGAACCTACTTAGGTCTTGGTCTGGACCACAACCATGTTATGGGGTGTGTGTCTGTGTCTTCGTGTGTGTCTGTGTCTGTATGTTAATCGCTCAGTCGTGTTTGACTTTGTGTGTGTGTGTGTGTGAATCACTCAGTCGTGTCTGACTCTTTGTGACCCCCATGGACTGTAGCCCGCCAGGATCCTCTGTCTGTGGAATTCTCCAGGCAAGAATACCGGAGTTGGTTGCCATTTCCTTCTCCAGGGGATCTTCCTGACCCAGGAATCGAACCCAGGTCTCCTGCATTGCAGGCAGATTCTTTACCATCTGAGCCACCATGTGAAACTTGTAGCTCTCCTGTTTTGGTTCCCTTGGTATACTTGCCAAATAGAGAATGTAATGGTCCCTTTAAAAAATAGCAAATGTAAGTGAAAATAGTGTTGCGTTCATACCTGGCCCACTGACTTGCATTATTTCTCTCATCTTTATTTCTTATGTAGATCAGCTTAAGGAGTCAGAACCTTTACAGCATTTTTAGAAAGATGCCTCTGAATTTTACTTTCTTCACTGCCTCCAAAGAGGCTTCACAGAATGCCCAGTAGAACCGGCCAATCCCCCAGCTGTCTCTTTGCTTACAATTCCTTCCCTCCTCCCTGTTGTCCCCTGCACTACTGCCCCTCCCCCAACCACGCAAACTTCGCTTTTGAAGGCATCCTTGACTTCAGAGAAGTTAGAGCATGTCACGAATGTCTTCTTTCTCTATTGCAGGCTAATAGAGATAATGGGCCCCTTGGGAGAGAGGAAGCTGAAGAAAGACAGAGATTCCTTTGGACACTTAAGGGACTTATTGACAAGGCTCAGCAGACTCAGGTTAACAAGTGAAAAAACAGAAAGCAGCTGAGGTCGTTCCACTAGCCCCTTTTTGCTATCAGGAAAAGGCTGCTGGGGGTTGCTCCTCTTGCTTAGCAAGGGGAGGGGAGATTGTTGTTACCAGGGGAGCAATTTTTAAAATTATCTTTAGGTCATTTATTGAAGACTCTAAATAAGTGTCTCAGACTATTGAGACTATTAATTAAGACTACACCCAAGAAAAGCCGTAGAGTATTTTTGCTTACTGGACAGAAATGGAACAAATGAATGAATTCTAGTTAAGTAAGGAAATTTCAATATCAATTATTTCAGAAGTTAGAAAAGCAAGTATTTAAATGCTGCTGCTGAGCAAATCAGAAAGAATTTAGCCGAAACCTTTTTTTCCCCCCTACCAGTCTACATTTTTCACTGGAGATAAAGGACAAAGTTACTCTCCCAATCTCCCTAACTTCAGTAAAGAACTCTTTATAACATTCCTTTGGTGTTAAAACCTGTCCCTTTCTTACATGAGCTAGATAACATATGTAGGGACTTTAAGAATGTGTCTACCAATCTGTCTCTTCAGAATAAAATCTGCCTCCATTAACCTTTATGCTGGAGCTCACTGACCATTGTTCTTGTTGGATCTTAACTCCAAAATGCACTCAAACTTGCCACCTCCTTTCCAAAGAATGACTAAACTGGAGGTTGCAAAAGAGAAACATTCCAAATAGGAATTAGACTTTACATTGGCTCTAATTCTTCCTTTGTGGTGACATGGTAGCCAGATGTTGATGATGCTGGTGAAGGCTGCATAACCATCCTTCACATAAACAGCCTAGTTTGGAAGGCAGAGGAAATAGATATCCCTCATCTCAAAGTGCAAAAATAGCATAGATCACATTTAAGGCATTAATACAGATACATAATGAACATTCTTCTGTGTATTCTGTTATTGTTGCAAGCAAGCGGTATTTATTGGGGAAAACTTGTATTTTGTTAACTTTTTCCCTTGTGACCCTAGAGCAGATTTAGCTTGGCATTGTGTCACCTCTACTCCTAAGGGGCAAATCCCTTTACTGAATAAAAATCTTGCTCCAAGAATCATATGCTCAGCTGCTAGAATAAGAGAACTAACCTAGAAAGATGCAAAGAAGGTATGGGTGCATGCTCAGTCATATCCAACTCTTTTCAACCCCATGGACTGTAGCCTGCCAGGCTTCTCTGTCCATGGGTATTCTCCAGACAAGCACACTAGAATGGGCTGCCATGTTTGCCATGCCCTTCTCCAGGGGATCCTCCCAAACCAGGGATCGAACCCAGATCTCTGGAATTGCAGATGGATTCTTTACTGTCTGAGCCACCAGGGAAGCCCCAAGCTCCTAATGCAGGGGACATGGATGGGTTCAGTCTCTGGTGGGGGAACTAAGATCCTGGATGCCACACAGTGTGGCCTAGAAAATAAAATAAAATAAAATTTTAAATAAGTAAAAATACATAAAAATAATGATAAATTTTAAAATGACAAGTCAATTATGCCAACACCCCTAGCAAATTTGTCTACATTTCCAGAGTTGGCCACAAGCTGCAGACGCCATTTTTCTGGACTGCCTTTGAAGTTCTGATGTTTTGCACTTCAAAGAGGTACCAAGACAATGGATGGGATGTAGAATGTGGGTCCTAGTTCCCAATTCAGAAAATGTTCGACTTATTTTATGAGCCTAAATGACTTTGTTTCATTGTCAAAATCTTCCTTCACCAAAGGATTAAAACAAGCCAGAACACAATAAATTGTTAATTATGTAGTCTATTAATTAAGACTTTCTACATAAAATAACTATCAATGAAGTCTCTATCTCAGCTGATTAGTGAACATCTTTATTATTGATGTGGCAAAAAAAAATAGGAGGGCCTTTAACAAAATTATTTCAAATCTACTGTCACTTCCCTTTCTTGTAGCATCCTTAAAGACTCTTTATGATCATCAAATGAACCTTCTGTTCACTTCAATTCCATTGACAAGAACTGCAAGTTCCTGTTAATTCTATGTAATAAATCAACACTTCTAAATAAGATTTATATATTTAAAAATGAATATTGGTAACGTCACTGCTCAGTACAACTTTCTATATTACAAGGCCACATAAAGTTTTTAATCTTTTAATGGCTTAAAAAGTAAGTGGTGACTGGCACTGAAACCTGAAAGAAAGCCAGCAACAGGTCTCATGAAAATTGTGCAGAGAGCCCATCAGACATTAGGTAAATATACTTTGCTTCTGTTTCCAATCCCTTTTTGTTTGGTTACCATGGCAACCTGTTTTGTGGGGGTCACTTGGAATGTATAAGAATTTACTGCAATTAGATGCTTGCATCCTATTGGCCAGTATGAGTAGTAGTGAAACTAGAAAGAAATAAAAGAGAGCAAAAGGCCCTGATGAATGTCGACAAAGCCAACATGAACTTTGGGAACCAAAGAAAAAATTTGTAAGCCTAATTATCTTTCAGAGCTATTTTCAAAGTTGTTCTTAATAAAACATCCACATCCTCTAGCCTGTGATTTCTCACCTTGTTGACCTTCCAAACTACTCTTCAGCTGTAAGACATATACTGCACTTGATTGTACTTTTGTTTTTCTTTAATTGTTTTATGCATATGGCTTATGCCTTTAAGAGATTGCAGAAGTCTGTTCATGGTAGGGGCCACATCTTAAACTTCTGAGGCGCAAAAAGGAGAAACCAATAGAAGGGAAATTACATGTGATGGGTTGGGGTCTAGGTTCTGAAACCAATGCATTGTACAGCATTAAGCCTTGTCCCTTTAACCTCAGAGTCTTGATTTCTTTTCTTAACTGATTTTATTGAATATAGTTGATTTCCAATGTTGTATTAATTTCTAGTAAGGTCCTACTGTGTAGCATAGGGAATTATATTCAATATCCTGTGATAAACCACGACGGAAAATAATATGGAAAAGAATATACATAAGTGAATCACTTTGCTATACAGTATTATATATATTCTTTTCCATATTATTTTCCATCGTGGTTTATCACAGGATATTGAATATAATTCCCTATGCTACACAGTAGGACCTTACTGTTTATCTAGTCTCTATTTAATAGTTTATATGTGCTAATCTCTCAGTTTCTATAAGAGTCACCATTTAGGGATGTCATTTTTAGATTATTTTCTTCTCTCTGCAGTGTTAGGCCTATGATATACTGTTTATTTCCTGAATTAAGTTTTATTTGCTCAATCTTTTCTTTTAAAATTCTGTCTTAGGCAATCCTAAATATATAAAGATAACTGACTTTTCTTCAATATTCACTTTGTTATGGACTCTTAGACTGTAAATTTTAAATTCATAGTTGGATGGAGTGAAGGTGTTCTACTTCTAAGATGAAAAGAGGAAGCAAGTTAAATGTCTAGTTATATTCAGAAAAACGATAGTAACAGCATCAGTACATGCTCAAAACCTTGCTTAGCCTGACTCATGAGAGGCAAAGCTACATTACTGTTGTATATCATCCAGGTCTAGAGATTCTGAATGACAGAAATTGTTTACTTACAATAGCCTCACTGTGGTGTGTGCGTGTTTTTTATTTGAAATAGTATCTACTAAAGTTTAGACCTATCACTAGACATATCAAATGATTTCAAATCTCAGCTTGATTGTTTACAATTCAAAGATTATCTAAACTCTCCTCCATTCACTATGATCACTCCAGATGCTTTAAGCCCTTGTTCAGCCTGCTCGAAGAGGTTATCCACTCAGGCTTTATTTCAACACCTTCAATGGCAAGAAACCCACCATGTCCCAAAGCCGTTCATCCCGTGTTCAAGCAGCTCTGTTAGATAATTCTTCCTTATATTAAAAACAAAATCCCCCTTCCCTGTTATTCTATACAAGTCTCAGGCTAGAACTGGTCTCATGACATTGTTTGGAATTCTTTTCCTCTGAGTACATGTACGTTTTCCAAGACTTTCTTCAAGAGGCACCCAGAGCTACACACAATCCTCTGTGCTAACTGACCAATGTTGTTGTTCAGTCGCCCAGTTTGCCCAAGTTCATATCCAGGATACTGTGCATGTAATAGATGACTATCACCTCCAACAAGCATGATTATGTGTCTGTTTAGGGCTCTGTGCTGGAGATACAAAGATAAATTAGACAACATCTCTATTTTCAGGGAGACAATGGTCTAGAGGAAGAGCCAAGAATATCAGCAAATATGTTCAACAGAAGCGATGAAGGCTAAGGTGGAGAATACAGTAACATTTCAAGAGTATGTTTTCAGTGCTCCATGGGGAGTAGGAAAGAGCCAGGAAAAGTTTCATAGTAGAGGTATTAGCAAGGAATCCATACAGTAAGAGCTTTCTGGGAAGAAGCAATAATATAAGCAAAAGCCCTAACATAAAGACTCAACATGATAAATTCAGGGAACTCCAAAAAGTTCATTATAACTGGGTATGAAATGCTGGGTATGAAGCATAGGAAGTATGAGCTCATATACATACTCAAAGAAGCATTTGAGTATGACTACTTCTATTTTAATCGATTTTTACCCCAAGACCTAGCCAAATATTAAGCATTACTAATATTTCACTTGAATTGACACTGGCACCCTCAACAGGTTTAAATGTCAAACTGTCACATATCACAAACAGTGACATGTAAGCAAAGCAACTTGAAAGAAAAATGGGAATTCCACACATGAAGCCCTGGACAGTTAGCCATCACCATTTTGTTTTTATTTAAAATGCTGCATATATTAGCTACTTTAAAGTAAATAACCCTCACAAAATAGACAAGTGACTTTTGAAAGATCTCATCAAAGAAAGCCAAAACTAAAAACTCTAATAAGATAAGCAAAAAATGAGAGTTTAAAAAAAGGGAGAGCTAATCCTTATACTCCAAGTAGAATCTAAAAATACTAGCAACACATTCAAATCTGTTAAGTCATTGACATATGACTTAAGATATGAATTTACATGTAGAACATGAAGACCTTACAAAGTTTACTAAACTCAATAAAGTTTATAAGCCTCTTTTGCAGAGTTTATACTTAATAACTTTGGTTACTTTCTTCCTGCCTTAGGAAACATGGTCAAAAGCATTCTGAAGGTCATGTGGAGACCTCAGCAGATGATGCAGAACTTTTTGTTGTTCAGTCGTTCAGTCATGTCTGACTCTTCTTGACCCCATGGACTGCAGCACGCCAGGCTTCCCTGTCCTTCATCATCTTCCGCAGCTTGCCCAAACTCATGTCANGGAGACCTCAGCAGATGATGCAGAACTTTTTGTTGTTCAGTCGTTCAGTCATGTCTGACTCTTCTTGACCCCATGGACTGCAGCACGCCAGGCTTCCCTGTCCTTCATCATCTTCCGGAGCTTGCCCAAACTCATGTCAGTTGAGTCAGTGATGCCATCCAACCATCTCATCCTCTGTTGTCCCCTTCTCCTGCCTTCAATCTTTCCCAGCATCATGGTCTTTTCCAGTGAGCCGGCTGTTCACATCAGGTGGCCAAGGACTGGAGCTTCAAGTTTAGCATCAGTCCTTCCAATGAGTATTCAAGGCTGATTTTCTTTAGGATTGAATGGTTTGATCTCCTTGCAGTCCAAGGGACTCTCAAGAGTCTTCTTCCTCCTATGGACATCTTACAGCAGCACCAGTATCCCTGTATCTGAGGGTTCCCTCTAGATCTGCAAATAGGTAGGCCAAAAGTGTGTGTCAGGTGTGTGCAGGCTCAGTTGTTCAGTCATGTTTTACTCTTTGCAGCTCCATGGATTATAGCCTGCCAGGCTCCTCTATCCATGGAATTTTATACTGGGTGATTAATGTTTAGCCAATGACAGACGAGAGTCAGAGAATATTTACTCTGCCTCAAGTGGAACAACTGAGAAAAATTCTTTTTTTAAAAAGAAATTATTTTTATTTTTGGCTGTGCTGGGTCTTTGTTTTCTGAATGTTGAGCTTTAAGCCAACTTTTCCACTCTCCTCTTTCACTTTCATCAGAGGCTTTTTAGCTCCTCTTCACTTTCTGCCATAAGGGTGGTGTCATCTGCATATCTGAGGTTATTGATATTTCTTCCGGCAATCTTGATTCCAGCTTGTGTTTCTTCCAGTCCAGTGTCTCTCATGATGTACTCTGCATATAAGTTAAATAAGCAGGGTGACAATATCCAGCTTTGACAGACTCCTTTTCCTATTTGGAACCAGTCTGTTGTTCCATGTCCAGTTCTAACTGTTGCTTCCTGACCTGCATACAGGTTTCTCAAGAGGCAGGTTAGGTGGTCTGGTATTCCCATCTCTTTCAGAATTTTCCA
>SJYV01011359.1:0-24239 GCA_006410875.1 Neotragus pygmaeus | reverse complement strand
CCCATCCATGGGATTCTCCAGGCAAGAACACTGGAGTGGGTTGCCATTTCCTTCTCCAGTGCCTGAAAGTGGAAAGTGAAAATGAAGTTGCTCAGTTGTATCTGACTCTTAGCGACCCCATGGACTGCAGCCCACCAGGCTCCTCTGTCCATGGGATTTTCCAGGCAAAAGTACTGGAGTGGGGTGCCATTGTCTTCTCCAGCCACCAGGGCAGTCCTCAGAAAAATTCTGTGCTGGCTCCTAAGCTCTCCACAGGAGTGCACCCTAGTTTCCCACAGCAGGAACTCGCTTGATAACATCTCCTTTATTGGATCATCCTCTCCTTTCTTTTCTCATATCTGCCATCCCCTATCCATGCTTCCTGGGATCTACTCCTCCCAAATAAATTCAGTTCAGTTCAGTCGCTCAATCGTGTCCGACTCTTTGCGACCCCATGAATTGCAGCACGCCAGGCCTCCCTGTTCATCACCATCTTGCTTCTATCACCAGTCACATGCATAACTGGGTATTGTTTTTGCTTTGGCTCCATCCCTTCATTCTTTCTGGAGTTATTTCTCCACTGATCTCCAGTAGCATATTGGGCACCTAATGACCTGGGGAGTTTCTCTTTTGGTATCCTATCATTTTGCCTTTTCATAATGTTCATGGGGTTCTCAAGGCAAGAATACTGAAGTGGCTTGCCATTCCCTTCTCCAGTGGACCACGTTCTGTCAGCCCTCTCCACCATGACCCGCCTGTCTTGGGTTGCCCCACAGGCATGGCTTGGTTTCACTGAGTTAGACAAGGCTGTGGTCCTAGTGTGATTAGATTGACTAGTTTTCTGTGAGAATGGTTTCAGTGTGTCTGCCCTCTGATACCACTCAAATTCTTGCCTCAAGATCAGCTTCTTTGGGAACCTAGCCTAAGATGGTGACTGGTTAAAATGTTAGATAGATAGATAAAGAGCTAAATATTTGAAGAAATAAGTACTAGAAAATTCACTAAACCATTGGATAAACTATAGATATTTCTAGCAAGTTTCTATTTTTAATGTTTGTTAGACACTGTGTCAATAATAAAATGTGTGAAGAACTTTTTTGCAAGCCAGTACAGTGAAGTGTAGTGGAGAATATATGTTCTCATTAGTAGTACCTACCTCTTTTAAAAAGGCTACATTAAGGAAATACTGAGTAGAAACACAAACTTTACTGAAAGAAAAAAAAAAAGGAAATCTTAAGATAAATGGAAAATGTTCATTACCTGCATCATTAAAGGCAAATTCAGGTACAAAAATGATGAATTCAGAAGAATATTTTGCTGATGGCATTAATTTTACAAGAACAAATCCTTTAAAATGTAGTCCATATCTTTAAAATATTTTAANTTACAATACTCTATTGGCTTTGCCATACATCGACATGAATCCACCACAGGTGTACATGGAGCTCCCAATCCTGAATCCCCCTCCCACGTCCCACCCCACAACGTCTCTCTGGATCATCCCCGTGCACCAGCCCCAAGCATCCTGCATCCTGCATGGAACATAGTCTGGCGCCTCGTTTCTTACATGATAGTATACAGGCTTCAGTGCCATTCTCCCAAATCATCCCACCCTCTCCCTCTCCCTCAGAGGCCAAAAGTCCGTTCTATATGTCTGTGTCTCTTTTGTTGTCTCACATACAGGGTCATCATTACTATCTTTCTAAATTCCATATATATGTGTCAGTATACTATATTGGTGTTTTCCTTTCTGGCATGCCCTAGAAATTGTGTAGCTAGTCATGCAAGTTTGAAGACTGACAAGCTAGGAAACTGAGAGCTGAGCGGGATAGAGAACAGAGGAGCCCGGTGGGCTACAGTCCATGAGGTCACAAAAGAGTTGGACAGGACTTTGTTCACGACTAAAAAACAACAGAGCAGTTAGGCCTAAAACAACATGATAGCAAGGGAGAGAGAGATGAACAATGGCTAACAGGAAAAACAAAGACAAAACACGGAAAACCAAATGTATGTGGGGATAAGGAAAAGATTTGAAATAAGGATGACTTGACTCAATAGTTAGGGGCATAAGTAATTTCACTGGTAGTGGAGTACTTATGAAGACATGCCCTCCCAGACAAGAAATATCAAGAGAACAGTAGATTTAGGAGAGAAAGCTCATATATCTGTTGAATCTGAATTGCTATGAGAGATAAGTATTGATATCAGAAGGCTGGGCTTACAGAGTTGAGTTTCAGCTTATATAACTATTCTTTCTTTCTTGATCAATGCGGCCTAAAAATGATTGTTTTGCTTTATTTGGGGAAGGAGAAGGGTCAGTTATTTCATCCTGTTAAATCATAGTGAGCTTAAAATTAACTAAACTCTTAAATTTTTTACATGTGGTAATGTTAAGGCATTTCTCTTATACTGTGTTTTTGTCATTGAGTCTTTGGACTTAAGAACAAGGCTTCCCCCTTGTGCTTATCCTATTTCATTTTGTTCAAGACAGTCCACCAGCTGACTCATCAAGTGCTGTTTGGATAGTGATAACTATCAAGCCCATCAGACAGAGTCTCCAATTTTATTTCATCACTTGCTGCTGCTGCTGCTGCTAAGTCGCTCCAGTTGTGTCCGACTCTGCGCGACCCCATAGATGGCAGCTCACCAGGCTCCTCTGTCCCTGGGATTCTCCAGGCAAAATAGCTTCTGTTAATTGAAAATTGTATTATTTCATTTTGCCCCTCCTGGCTCCCAGGCACCTGTTACTGAGTTGATTGGTTCATCGTATCCTATTATCATCAATATCTGCCCAGCTGCTTTTTATGCTGTTGTTGCTGTTGTGTGCGTGTTCAGTCACTAAGTTGTGTCTGACTCTTTGTGACCCCATGGACTGTAGCCCACTAGGCTCCTCCGTCCATTGCATTTCGCAGGCAAGAATACTGGAGTGGGTTGTCACTTCCTTCTCCAGGGGATCTTCCCAACCCAGGGGTCGAATCCACGTCTTCTCATTACTACGCAGGTTTTTTGCCACTGAGTCACCAGGGAGGCCCATTGTTGCTGGTACTCTCCCTTATACAACATTTCCAATCCCACTTCTCCTCCTTAAAGCTTCCCTCTACCGTATTGGAACTGCACTGGCAAAAGAAAGAATTAAGGGCTCTACAACCTTTACTTTCCCACTGATTACAAGGATATATCTCTTTGTTTATTCAGATTCATTCATTAATTCAACAAATATTTCTTCAGTGTCTACCATGTCTTAAACTCTCTTCTAAAAGCTATGATCAGGGCTTCCCTGGTGGTTCAGTGGTGAGGACCCAGTGCTTTCACTGCTGTGGGCCCGGGTTTTATCCCTCACCAGGGAACTAAGATGCCATGCAACATGACCAAATAAATATAAATAAATAAAAGCTGTGATCATCTTAGACAAAAGTTTCTTTGGGCCTTTTCATAGAATTTTAATATTTTTCTACAAGAATTTTCTACATTTTGTTAGATCACTTTCTAGATATTTCAAGTTTTGTTGCTATAATGAAGGCACAATTTCCATTATTTTTTTAATTGACCAGTGAAAATATAAAAGAACTCTGTTGATGTTTTTGTTATTGTTAGCGTTGGTCTGCTATCCAGCACCTCACTGAACTCTTCCATTTGGTTTAATACTCTGCTGGTTGTTTTAAAGTTTTCTGTGTCTTTCTTTTTTGTCCTTAATATTTCTTACATCTTTGTCTTGCCTTACTACATTGGCCAATGGCAATTACTTTTGCAAAAATTCACAAACCACTCTCTTGACAATTTAATACAAATCGATAGTGACTACCAATTTACAGTTTATAAATTAGCGTTTCTTCTTTTTCTGGGAAGAAAGTCTGTTAAATTTTCTAGAACCTCTTTCTCCTCAGAATCTTTTTTTAAAAAAATCTCAGTCCATATTGTACTGCATATGTGAAAGTTGCTAAAAGAGTAGATCTTAAAATTTCTTATCACAAGAAAAAAAATTCTGTAATTACGTATGGTGATGAATGTCAAACAGACTTATTATGTTGATCAATTCACAATATATACAAATATCAAATCATTATGCTGTACACCTGAAACTAATACAATGCTGTGTACCAATCAAACCTCAACAACAACAAAATCTCAGCCCAGATTTTAAACAATTTTCTAAGTGAGATTTTGTATACATTCCCTGAGACTATTTTATCTGCCTAATATCATGTTTCAATTTGTCTTAGATTCCAGTGAAGACTCTATAATAGCAGCTATAAACATAGGTTAAATATATTTAATTTATATCTAGCAATAGATGTATTCTTATCACATTATTATCCTCAGAGTTGGCCCCTCCAAAAATGATGAGTGGAAAAAGAATGGAATGCATCATAAGGACTACAGCATGCATGCACGCTCAGTCACTAAGTCATGTCTGACTCTTTGCGACTCCGTGGACTGTATCCCACCAGGTTCCTCTGTCCATGGGTTTATCCAGGCAAGAATACTAGAGTGGGTTGCCATTTCTTCCTCCAGGGAATCTTCCTGACCCATGAATTGAACCGATATCTCCTGCATCTCCAGTGTTGGCAGGAGGATTCTTTACCATTGAGTCACCTGGGTAATGACAAATTTTAATAAGACACCAAATATTGTAATAAAAGGATAAGGGCTCTGAAGCTGAAGTTAATTTAGTATGTCATGGTTCCTGCTGCTGCTAAGTCGCTTCAGTCGTGTAGACAGCAACCTACCAGGCTCCCCCGTCCCTGGGATTCTCCAGGCCAGAACACCAGAGTGGGTTGCCATTTCCTTCTCCAATGCATGAAAGTGAAAAGTGAAAGTGAAGTCGCTCAATCATGTCCGACTCTTAGCAACCCCATGGACCACAGCCTACCAGGCTCTTCCATCCATGGGATTTTCCAGGCAAGAGTGCTGGAGTGGGGTGCCATTGCCTTCTCCGATGTCATAGTTAGTTCAGAGTAAAATCAGTAGTTAGTGCCTGATTTGTGCATACTGTGTGAAGAAAGAGATAACCTCTGTATGATCATTTTGTTATTTTTCAAAAGCACTAAATTTTTGTTCAGTTGAAAATATTTTCAGAATAAACCTATCTGGTCATTTCATGGACATGACACATTTGTTTATAAATCAATTATTGTAAACGAGATTGAATTATTACACTTTTCATTATGCAAATTCTCTGTATCATTACACTTTTTGGTTTGGGGGTGCTGTATTTCAGTGTCTGGTTATATTGACACTAAAACAAATACTTGGCATACATTTGGAGTGTACTCAGAATAAAATTTAAGTGGTTTGTTGTGAAGTCAGGAAAATTGTTGAGACAGCAAACACATAAAAACAGATTTACTCAGCTAATACATGTTACTAGCCATTGCTTGGGTAAAGAAATTTACTAAGAAATATTTTATATATAGAGAGAGAGAGAGAAAGAGAGAGAGAAAGGAAAATATTTGAGCAGAGTTCAAGGTAACAATTACAGAAAAGCTGCCATATTAATAGGAATCAATAAACTGACCAACATTTTTCTCTCTACTTTCTTCCAGAGAGGCTATTATAAGCAAAATGACAGAAATGGAGAAGGGGAGAAATGCACACACTACATGTAGAGTATATTCTCCAGGATTATATTTCATTTTTTAAGTGATGATGTACTTTTTCATCTCCACAAGTTCGAATCACCTCCTCTAATAAAGTTTATTTATCATTTGCAATGACCACTTCCATACTCAGTCAAAAATAATGATAATTACATCAAGAAAATAGCAGGTGATACTCCTTATTTTAGTGTTTGCTTTCCAAGAGATGTAAACCATTCATTTAATTTTTTTCCTGCCATCAATTTAGTTAATAATTTGGATCATTCAATATCTCCATTAAAAAACCATAATGTGACTATAAAAAGGATAAGAAAAACTCACACTAAAAGGAGAGGCAAGCAGCAGATAAGAACAGAGCTGGTTAAAAGCACTAAAAGCAGAAATATTTACAGATCATTCATCTTCAGCTTTTTCTAGAGCAACAAATCCAAACAGTGCTATGCCTTCTGTTGCTTTCTTTCACTTTACAGATGCTGAAAACTTTCAAGTTTCTATCTCCTAGAAGTGGGATAGGAAAAAAAGCTGGTTATTATTCCTAAACCCATTGAAATTGTATTTGTGGCATCAAAATGGATTTTTNTTTTTCTAGAGCAACAAATCCAAACAGTGCTATGCCTTCTGTTGCTTTCTTTCACTTTACAGATGCTGAAAACTTTCAAGTTTCTATCTCCTAGAAGTGGGATAGGAAAAAAAGCTGGTTATTATTCCTAAACCCATTGAAATTGCATTTGTGGCATCAAAATGGATTTTTTTTTAAAGCAGGATGTTGGATTGACAGTAAAGCAGCTGCTCTGCAGCAAACGAAAGCAAAAATTAATAAGAGACCTTAGCAAAAGAAAGACTATTGGTTTTGCACACCCAGAGCAAATTGGCTGGATTTAGAAGAGCACACTTTGATCTTTTCCAGACTAATTACTGCTCTGTGGTTTGACTGTTTTGTGCATTAGTTGCCCTTCATACAAAACCGAAACTGCTGTGGTACACAGCTGTAATACAAATGAAAATTTGACATTCAGTAAACAAAGCATGGCAAGGGTCATTCTTTTAGCACAATAACTGCATAATGCAATTTTAGAATGCCTTTTGTATACAAAAAATTACACATTTTAAGGCAGTTTTGAACTCAGAGTAGGCAGTCAAGGCTGTTTGTAAAGGATAGAGAAATTGCTCCCAACTCTAATCTATAAATACAGATTGAAAACAGTTTATTTCAACATTGTAGAAATGCTGAGGAATTTACATATTTACAGAAATAAATGTGTCTGTTTTTAGAAGATGGTTTTTCATTTGTCTATAAGGTTAATTGGGAGCAGATTTCTTAAGTAGCTGTTTGCAGTGGCAATAATGGTGTTGATTCACCAGTTTGATTCTAGATTTGCTTCTGGGAAAGAATTCAGATTATTTTATGTGTAGACTCTATATTAAATTATTTAATGCTTTCTTTATATGTTTCAGAAAATATAATGAATTAACATTTTCAACAACTACCAAAATTGAAGAACTTTCCATTTTTCATTATGTAAACATCACTATAATTATTAAAGCATAAATCTCTATCTGCATAAGAAATACATTTACCTTATAACTGAGTTTTCCTTCAAAAAGGGCCTGACTTTATGTAGTTTGTATTTTTAATGTATTTTGACAATCACTCTAACAAGCTGTACAATAACTTATCATCATATTCCCAAAAAATAGAACAAATATATTGAAAGGCTTTTATAATACCTGACTCGGTTTGTATTTAAGCCAAATTAACCTTTGGAGCTAGCTATACAAATGTTATACAAACTNCTCTAACAAGCTGTACAATAACTTATCATCATATTCCCAAAAAATAGAACAAATATATTGAAAGGCTTTTATAATACCTGACTCGGTTTGTATTTAAGCCAAATTAACCTTTGGAGCTAGCTATACAAATGTTATACAAACTTTTTTTCCAACACACATATTTATGCAACTTTGAGAATATCTATAAAGTCAAACAATTTGCAATAATCCCATTATTTAATGCTGAAATATTTGATTAAAGAATTGACCTATCAAAAAACATTGCTTTTTGCTTTTTTATGCTTTGTTTCAAATGTTTCAAACATTTGAAAAGAGGTGATTTAAAGAAGATTAATGATGTAGTTTACTCAATTAACTGTTCATTAGAGACTGAAAAAAAAATTTATCCAGGATTGATTAATAACCAGTAACCATAACCAAGACAGTATACCATGAGTGTTGAAAATACTGAATTCTTCCATTCAACCATTTAAAAATACCACACATTAGATGTTGAGCAAGTTTTATTTCAGTCATTATTTCTTTAATTGCTACATGATTTATATAAATGTTATGACCTTCAGAGCCTCCCCTTTTTGCTTTCAAAATTTTGCTGGATACATTCTTCATAGACACACAAAGCTGCTTTATAAATGCCTGTTTCTCTGGCTTATTTACCTTTACCTCACAGAACAGCTATCTTGGGTGGGGGTTGGGGGGGTGTAGTTACCTATTCACAGCAAGACTTAAGAATTCAGCACAATAGATTTTCACAATATGTTTAGGAGAGGCCCAAAGCTCCAGAGCTAAGCGCCATGTGGAAAGGTAGATAAATACATAGAGGCAGAACCATAGACTTTAGCCAAGTGGCTTGAAGAATAACAGAGAATCTGTAATGCTTTCTACTTCAGCGGCAATCAAACTCAACCTCTGCAAATTAATCAGCCTGCAAAACACCATGAATGGAGAAAAGAGGATATTGATTCCTGAAGAAGTCACCTATATTTTATTTTCCCATTAAAAATAGTCACAGAATGCTATTCTAAAATGTGAACATTTTCCCCCCCTGAAGTATAAAACAGACCAGTTCCTTTTTGATAATATTTCAAAGATTATCTCAGAATGACTCCATGAAACACTTTGGTTTTAATTTTTATCATGGGAGAAAATTATTAAGTATAGCCATAAAAGCATTATTGGCCATGCTCTTTTTTCAAGGCTGTAGGTGTCCTGGGGTTATAGTAATTTACTGATGACACTGTTCAGTGTGCTTTCTTTTCTGTGACCATTGACTCCTTAATGTCCCTTTCCATTTACTTTTATCTTCAGTTGTGCCTTCAGGTTTGGAAACTATCTGCAAAGAAACAAGAAATTTTAAATTAGTTTTATTTTTTCCTTTTCAAAATAAGTTTCCTGGTTAAACACCCAAATGAAAGACCCCCTTCTGACTTACCTTAACTCATAGATTTAAAGCAAATATGTTCATTGGGTTAAAAATTTTTACAACAAAACTTCTAATTCTGAAAAACGGAAGTTGGGTTTTACTTAGCAGTGGAAGCTGTTTTTCATGTTTCCATAATTATCCTGTAAAACAATAAATATTTCTTTCATGTGCTATGCAATCAATTACAGCCTTGTGATTGAAAGACTTTTTGAATACCAGCCCCCACAATAGTTAATGTCCCAAGTTTGTGCTTGGGACTTATTAGACTCACAAACACTGTTTTAAATTTTAAAAACACTTAATTAAATGGAAGCCATTCATAAATAGCAACAAGCACAAATCAGAATGAAATAATAAAGTCTCCATGTCTGTCCTCTTTTCCCACAAGACTCTTAGAACATTTTGTCCCCAGGAAAAAACTGAAATTTGTCAGCTAACTAGACATCTTTGTTGAGTAAACTGGCCACCACCGTCACTAGCATGTTTGGGTGTAAAAGAATAGCAGCAACTGTCATCCACAGCTAGAAATATTCCCTAAAGCAAGATGTCCCCCAGGTCATTCCGAGACCAGGTCATATTGGTCATGCCATTCTGCTTCCTTCTGGCAAGAACTTAACTCCATCCAGATCAAGAGAGGAAAAAAACTCTCAACCTCTGGGTGAAATGTGTTTGCAAGAACTCTCATTTTAAAAAATTCTCCTCATTTTCTTAAGGTTGGAGGTTACAGGATAGTTTTTAAATGGACTTAACACTTGCTGATTACAGAGAAGATTAAAGGCAGAAATGGCCAAGACTGGATGGCAGGGTCGCTGCCAAAGGCTTCACACCACCACTCTCTTTTAGCCTGCTTTTCACTCCTGTGTATTCAGATGCTCCTCAACTAGATTTGAAAATTTCGGGATTTATCAAGAGCCAGACGAGAAGATAACAACATATTTCAAACATTTCATCATCAAATGAAGGTTGGTTATAGAGCTGATTGGCCTTTCACCTTAGGGAAATTATTTCACATTTCTCTTCCTCATTTATAAAGTGGGGTAACAGACAGTTTGTGGAATAAAGCCTCACAAGGGCAAATGAATGAAATTGTACATTTAAATGGTTTAAAGTCAGGAACAATTTGAGTAAAAAATACTACTTTTCATACGTTGCAATCTTACATCAAAGCAAGGGGAATATGCTGCTTTTTCATTTGAATAAATCCAGTAGCAATCATGCTTATTAAATCCTTGTACATAGTTCTATGACAAAAGCTGAAAGTAGCATATAAAGTATAAAAATATGAAATACTACACTTGCAATAATAATAGTAATAGTATTAAGTGCTTGTGTGTGTGTGCTAAGTCATGACCGACTCTGACTGCAACCCACCAGGCTGCTCCATCCACGGAATTTCCCAGGCAAGAATATTACAGTGGGTTGTCATTTCTTCATCTAGGGGATTAAATACTTAACCTGTACCAAACAGTATATTCTACAAGGGTTTATTTACCATCTCAGCAACCTTGGGAGATAAATGCTTTTGTGTGTGTGTTAGTCACTCAGTCGTGTCAGACTCTTTGCCACCCCATGGACTGGGGCCCACCAGGCTCCTCTGTCCATGGGATTTCTCAAGCAAAAATACTGGAGTGGGTTGCCATTTCCTTCTCCAGAGGATCTTCTCGACCCAGGGATCAAACCCAGGTCTCCCTCATTGCAGCCAGATTCTTTACCATCTGAGCCACACCCTAGGGCTGAAATGTTTTTATCACCATTTTAAAATTTGTACACATAAGACCAAAGGACCCCGAGTCACTTGGCTGCTTCACACAGCAAGAAGGAGAAACTAGGGAAGAGAGAAACAAGGTCTGTCTGATTTCCAAACCCCAGCACATGGAATACCCTGCACTATGTACAGGATGGCTCTGGCAATGATGTTTACCTTTTTGCTATATTAGATGGCAATATGGTGGTTTTGTCATGATTGACAATTTATACCTTTGAAAATGCAGATGCTGTTATTAGTTAAAAAGTTGAAACGTGGCATGTTTTGTTCATAAAAGTTGTTTTTTTTTTTTCTCTAAATTACTCTTCTAGTGCAGCATTTACCTTTAGAGGAAAGGAAGTAAACAATGGATCCCAGAAGAAATTACTTTTGTTCTTATTTTGCTGTTTATATGAGTACAATAAGTGCTAGAAACACAAACCAATTACATCATTACTTGTTAACTAACAGTCACATTTTTAAGTGTTTAGTGCTAACCTTTAAGGCACCAGAAAATATTGCTGACAGTGGCACTATAATCACATCATTGTGTATTCAAATAAACATATAATCGCCAATTCTGCATATGAAATTTCTAACCTGGAAACTTCCTGGTATGAAAATAACTGCGCCAACAGTAATTCACTAAGTCATCTGAGTCAAGAATTTATAGTTAGTCATAGTTCAGTCGCTCAGTTGTGTCCAACTCTTTGTGACACCATGGACTGCAGTGTGCCAGGCTTCCCTGTCCAACACCAACACCTGGAACCTACTCAAACTCATGTCCATTGAATCAGTAATGCCATCCAACTCTCTCATCCTCTGTCATCCCCTTCTCTTCCCACCTTCAATCTTTCCCAGCATCAGGGTCTTTTCAAATGAGTCAGTTCTTTGCATCAAGTGGCCAAAGTATTGGAGTTTCAGTTTCAACATCAGTCCTTCCAATGAGTATTCAGGATTGATACCTTGATGGACTGGTTGATCTCCCTGCAGTCCAAGGGACTCTCAAGAGTCTTCTCCAACACCATAATTCAAAAGCATCAATTCTTCGGTGCTTAGTCTTCTTTATAGTCCAGCTCTAATATCCATACATGACTACTGGAAAAACCATAACCTTGACTAGATGGACCTTTGTTGGCAAAGTAACGTCTCTGCTTTTCAATATGCTGTCTAGGTTGGTCATAGCTTTTCTTCCAAGGAACAAGTGTCTTAATTTCATGGCTGCAGTCTCCATTTGCAGTGATTTTGAAGCCCCCCCAAAACAAAATCAGTCACTGTTTCCACTGTTTCCCCATCTATTTGCTATGAAGTGATGGGACCATATGCCATGATTTTAGCTTTCTGAATGTTGAGTTTTAAGCCAACTTTTGTACTCTCCTCTTTCACTTTCATCAAGAGGCTCTTTAGTTCTTCACTTTCTGCCATAAGGGTGGTGTCATCTGCATATCTGAGGTTATTGATATTTGCCCTGGCAACCTTGATTTCAGCTTGTGCTTTCTCCAGTTCAGCATTTCTCATGATGTACTCTACATATAAGTTAAATAAGCAGGGTGACAATCTACGGCCTTGATGTACTCCTTTTCCTATTTGGAACCAATCTGGTATTCCATGTCCAGTTCTAACTGTTGCTTCTTGACCTGCATACAGATTTCTCAGGAGGCAGGTCAGGTGGTCTGGTATTTTCATCTCTTTAAGAATTTTCCACTGTTTGTTGTGATCCACAGTCAAATGCTTTGGCATAGTCAATAAAGCAGAAATAGATGTTTTTTGGGAACTCTCTTGCTTTTTCATTGATCCACTGGATGTTGGCAATTTGATCTCAGGTTTCTCTGCCTTTTCTAACTCCAGTTTGAACATCTGGAAGTTCACAGTTCACGTACTGTTGAAGCCTGGCTTGGAGAATTCTGAGTCAAGAATTTATAAGAATCCTATTTTTCAAATATACATTCTATCATTTTGATTATGATAACAACAAACTATATTCTTTACAATAGAAGAAACTGACAAAGAAAAGCTATAATAGATGGTGAAACAAAGTGTTTTAGTTTCTTCTAAAAGGAAGTGAGTGAAGTCGCTCCGTTGTGTCCGACTCTTTGTGACCCCATAGACTGTAGCCTACCAGGCTCCTCTGTCCATGGGACTTTCCAGGCAATAGTCCTGGAGTGGATTCCCATTTCTTTCTCCAGGAGATCTTCCCAACCCAGGGATCGAACCTGGGTCTACCGCATTGTAGACAGACGCTTTACTGTCTGAGCCACCAGGCAAGCTGTACTGAAAGCGAAGTATATCTTAAACTGGTTCAACCACTTAAGGCTACTTCTAACTTTTAAAATATTTTATAAGAAAAAGTCAATTCCAAAGACTCATTCACCACAATTTATACTTCAGACTATTGTAATTAATTTTGGAAAGTGGTATATAAAAGAAAAAAGGACTAAAAGTTCATCTACAGTAATATAAATCTTGCTCAAATCGTGAAAATGATAACTGGAAGTTTCATTATGAGGCAGAGGAAATATCTCCTAATATCAAATATTTTCCTTATTCTACCATTATAGATCTATGAAAAGCTCAGAGAAACATTAGGAGCTATGTTTTGAAGAAACTTAGTGTGAACTTTGCTAACAATGATCCAAATAAGTTTTTTGATTACTCTTTCAAGAAATTGCAGTATTTCATGCAAAATGGTATCACTTTACCACTAAGGCAATTTTTTTTACTCATCATGAAATAAAAATCTATATTTTGTTCTTCCTTGCATGTCTCTTTAAAACTTCAAACCAGAAGAATGAGTCATATTTTAAACCATTTTCTTTTTTAATCTTCTTCACTCTTTTGTTTCTAAAGGGATATTTAGTTTTAACTAGATTGCAATTTCATTTGAAAAGACCTGAACAGGGTTTCTAGAAGGTTTTAAAAATTACCCACTGATGGTATTTTTGGCAGCTGCTGCCGCTGCTAAGTCACTTCAGTCGTGTCCGACTCTGCAGTCCCACAGACAACAGCCCACCAGGCTCCTCTGTCCCTGGGATTCTCCAGGCAAGAACACTGGTGGCGGCTGCTGCTGCTGCTAAGTCACTTCAGTCGTGGCCAACTCTGTGGGACCCCATAGACAGTGGCCCACGAGGCTCCTCCGTCCCTGGGATTCTCCAGGCAAGAACACTGGAGTGGGTTGCCATTTCCTTCTCCAATGCATGCATGCATGCCAAGTCGCTTCAGTCGTGTCCGACTCTGTGCAACCCCATGGACAGCAGCCCACCAGGCTCCTCCGTCCACAGGATTCTCTAGGCAAGAATACTGGAGTGGGTTGCCATTTCCTTCTCTGGTATTTTTGGCAGCTACCTTTAAAGATGCAAGGAGCTGTAAAAAATGGTACATCTAGATTTAATACAGATAATATTTGGTTCTTTGAGATAGAAACAATGTAATGGTGATATTGCAGAAAAGATAGGTAAAATGTGCTTTTACACCTAACATCTCTTTGGACAAGATGAGTGTTCTTTGTAGAATTGTATTATATTGACAATGCTAACTACATGAGTGAATTTCTCATACAATGACAACAGAAACATCTGATATTGTTTTTAATTCAAATAGTTAAATATACACAATATTATTTCATGTACTTACAATGAGAGTATGAAACTCAAGGCATGTGGCAAAAATTATTGCCATATCATTTCTATGAAAAATAAAGGAGGAAGTATTAAACTCCTAATTTTTCAAACAGACACTTAAAGCTAGCTAAGAAAAGCTAAAAGTAAATATAAGAACTAATAATAACAAATTATAAATAATTAAGAAAAGTTTTTTCTTTTTTTAATTATATCTATATGAGATGACAGATGCTAATTAAATTTATTTAGCAATCATTTCACAATATGTAAATCAACCATTAAAAAATTCATTGTTTTCCTTTGTCCAAGTACTGTGCTATTTTACAAAAAAATTATTTAGTTAATGGGGCTTCCCAGGCAGTTCAGTGGTAAAGAATCTGTCTGCCAATGCAGGAGACACCAGGGACACAGGTTTGATCCCTGGGTTGGAAAGATCCCTGGAAGCAGGAACTGGCATCCTGCTCCAGTATTCTTGCCTGGAAAATCCCATGAATAGAGGAGGCTGGAGGGCTACACGGGGTTGTACAGACTGAGACACGACTGAGCACACACACACTTAGTTAATTCCTTATAACAATCACGTGAGGTAGGTAGGCATCCATTTTAAAGATGAAGATAAAGAAGCTTAAAAAGATAAAACAACTTGTCAAGGTCACAGGCTGACTTTAAGTCTACTAAAATCTTAAATATAATCTAGTAACTGTCCCTCATTGTCCAACAGCTATGAAATAATGAGAAGCATAACTTTCTCAAACACACTATAAATTATGCTAACAAAATACAAATTGGGGATTTTTGCGTGGAAAACGTAGAAATCAGGATTTCTGCAATATATTAATAAACACTTATTAGCAAATATACAGTAAATACCTTCTATGTTCTAGGCACTGGGCCAGGTGTCTATGATACAACGACAAAAAAGAACATAGTCCTTGCTATCCAAATAAGCACTGTCTAAACAGACAAATATTTAACAGATGATTGCAATACAACAAGAGAGGTGCTATAATAATTAGAATACATGTGTGTGTGCTCAGTCATGTCCAACTCTTTGTGACACCATAAACTATGGCCTGCCAGTCTCCTCTGTCCATGGAATTTTTCAGGCAAGAATGCTGGAGTGGGTTGCCCTTTCCTTCTCCAGGGGATCTTCGTGACCCAGAGATGGAACCTACATCTACTACATCTCTTGCATTGGCAGGAAGATTCTTTACCACTGAGCCACCTGGGAAGCCCCAGTGATGAGAATACCCAATCCTTTTTGAAGACTTATATGGTTTTTCCAGTGGTCATGTATGGATGCGAGAGTTGGATTATGAAGAAAGCTGAGCACTGAAGAATTGATGCTTTTGAACTGTGGTGTTGGAGAAGACTTTTGAGTCCCTTGGACTGCNCCATCCTTTCATTCTTTCTGGAGTTCATTCTCCACTGATCTAGCATACTGGGCACGTACTGACCTGGGGAGTTTCTCTTTCAGTATCCTATCATTTTGCCTTTTCATACTGTTCATGGGGTTCTCAAGGCAAGAATACTGAAGTGGCTTGCCATTCCCTTCTCCAGTTGCATATCCCGACAAGAGGGAGTGACATATCCATCAGTATAACATAAATTATCCCCCAGGAACCCCAAATCCCCAAGTCTTGATGGCTTATAACAACAAAGATTTATAGTTGCTCCCAAACCTGTCAGCTTGGCTTGGGGACCCTTCACGTCTCCTCACTCTGGGACCCAGACAGACAGAGTCTCCTTTGTCCGGAGCACCACTAAGTACTATAGCAAGAAAAGGGGATTTCATAAATTATTCAATGGCTCTTCAAGTCCCTATCTATGATATATTTGTCACTTCTGCTCTGTTTTCAATTGCCAGAACAAGTTACATGGTCATACCTACATTTATTGGAGAAGGAAGTGCCATCCTACAATATACCCAGAAGTAAGACACAGGAACACCAGGAAATAATCCTATAGCCTACAAGGGGGTGGAAAGGATAAGCAATCCAAGGAAAAGGACACATGCAAAGGCATGGGAGTGAAAGAGTGTTTGGCACACAGTGGTTTCTACTATAAAAGCACAGGATGCACAAGAGAAGTGTATGGAGGAGAGGAAAAGGTAGGTGAGTTTCAGGTCAGGAAGATTCTTAACACACTTGGCAAGTGTCAACATCATCTTTTAGACCATGGGGAGTTATTGCAAGATTTTACACAGAACAGAAATCTCAATGCTACCAAAATTTTCATTCAGAAAAATCATGCTATCTGAAGCATGAAAGAAAAATTAGAAGAGATTAGAGACAAGGAGACTGTATGAGGTCACTGTTGTGTAACAAGTTACCACAGACTTAGCAGCTACACAAAACACACATCCGTGACCTCACAGTTTCTACAGGTCAGAAGTGAACGAAGTTGAGCCTTCTGCTTTCAGGGCTCACTGAGGTGCAATCCAAGCATCCACTGGGTCATCAGAGGCTCGACTGGGCAGAGTTCCACTTCCAAGCTCCCTCATACTATCAGCAGAATTCTGTTCCTTGCAGTAAAGAACTGAGAGTTTTAGTTTCTTGCTGAAGGCCACCCTCAGCTCCAAAGGAGTCACTCACAGTTCTTTGCTATATGGGCTTCTCCACATGACCACTATTTTGTGACAGCTTATTTATTCAAAGCCAGCAAGAAAGAGAGTCTCTCACCTCAGGGAGGGTCCAGACCAGCTTTTAAGAGTCTCACCTGGTTAAGCCAGGCCCATTCAGGATAATCTTGATGATCTACTGATTTTGAAGTCAATTGATTGGGGACCTTGAAAAGATATTTCAAGATTCAAGGTGATAAGTATGAGATCCCAGATTGTTAGATTCAAAAATGTTTAAGAGATTCACATACGCTTTAAATTTATATAATTTGACTTTTTATTAAACTTTAATTATCAGTTTGTTCCTTTTTCCTTATATGTAGAACTGAACTCTGATAATTCTTAAAGTAAATATTCTTTTTAAATATTTTGATCTTTAGAAGAAAAAAGCCACAAATATTTCAAATATCTGGACATTCTTGCTGTTGTTTTTATTGTTCCATTATTAAGTCGTGTCCAACTCTTTGTGATGCTATGGACTGCAGTATTGCTGAGTTTTCCAAATTTGCTGCCACATTGAATATAGCACTTAAACAGCATTATCTTTTAGGATTTTAAATAGCTCAGCTAGAATTCAATCACCTTCACTATCTCTGTTCATAGTAATGCTTCCTAAGGCCCACTAGACTTCATACTCCAGGATGCCCAGCTCTAAGTGACCACACCATCATGGTTATCCAGGTCATTAAGATATTTTTTGCATAGTTTTTCTGTGTGTTCTTGCCACCTCTTCTTAATCTCTTTTGCTTCTGTTAGGTCCTTATTCGTTTCTGTCCTTTATCATTACAGGTAAGCTATTTAAAATCTTAAAAGATGATGTTGTTAAAGTGATACACTCAATATGTCAGCAAATTTGGAAAACTTAAATAGTGGCCACAGGACTGGAAAAGGTCAGTTTTCATTCCAATCCCAAAGAAGGGCAATGCCAAAGAATGCCCAAACTACTATACAATTCGGTTAATTTCACATGCTAGCAAGTTTATGCTCAAAATTCTTCAAGCTAGCCTTCAGCAGTACATGAACCAAGAACTTTCAGATATACAAGCTGGGTTTAGAAAAGGAAGAGGAAGCAGAGATCAAATTTCCAACATTCACTGGATCATAGAGAAAGCAAAGGAATTCCAGGAAAACAACTACTTCTGCTTCATTGACTACACTAAAAGCTTTTCACTATGTGGATCATGACAAGTTGTGGAAAATTCTTAGAGATGGGAATACCAGAACACCTTACCTATCTCCTAAGAAACACGTATGCAGGTCAAGAAGAAGACATGGAATAACTGACTGATTCAAAATTGGGAAAGGAGTACCACAAGGCTGTATATTGTCACCCTGCTTATTTAATTTATATGCAGAGTACATTATGTGAAATGCCGGGCTGGATAAAGCACAAGCTGGAATCAAGATTGTCAGAAGAAATATCAACAACCTCAGATACACAGATGATACTACTCTAATGGCAGAAAATTAAGAGGAACTAAAAATTCTCTTGATGAAAATGAAAGAGGAGAGTGAAAAGAGCTGGCTTAAAACTCAATTCAAAAAACTAAGATCATGGAATCTGGTCCCATCACTTCTTGGCAAATAGAAAGGGAAAAAATGGAAAGAAACAGTGACAGATTTTCTTTTCTTGGGCTTCAAAAATTACTGTGGAAGTCATGAAATTCAAAGATGTTTGCTCCTTGGAAGAAAAGCTATGAAAACCTAGACAGCATATTAAAAAGCAGAGATGTCACTTTGCCAACAAAGGTCCATATAGTCAAAGCTATGGTTTTTCCAGTAGTCAGGTACCGATATGAGAGCTGGACCATAATTGATGCTTTAAAATTGTGGTATCAGAGAAGACTCTTGAGAGTCCCCTGGACAGCAAGATCACACCAATCAACCCTGAAGGAAATCAACCCTAAATATTCATTGGAAGAACTGTTCCTGAAGCTGATGCTCCAATACTTTGGCCACCTAATGCAAAGAGCCAACTCACTGGAAAAGACTCTGATGCTGGGAAAGATTGAAGGTGGGAAGAGAAGGGGACGACAGAGGATGAGATGGTTGGATGGCATCACTGACTCAATGGACATGAGTTTGAGCGAAATCCAAGAGGTAATGGAGGACAGAGGAACCTGGCGTGCTGTAGTATGAGGTCATAAAGAGGGGGACATGTCGTAGCAACTGACCGACATTATTGTAGCATTTTCACAGCTTCCTATCAAAATGGTTGTTTTAAAACATAACATATATATGCATAGGCTAACTTATACATATTTGTGCTATTTTTAAAGGGTATAATAATTTAGAGAGTATTGTGCAAAACTTCAGCTTATATAACCAGAATTCTGATTCTAAAAAAATGAAAACCAAACATATTAAAAGGTGTTAGTTGGGCCAAAGGCATGCATGTCGGGCTTAAATGCAGAGACATTTAATAGCTACGTTAGAAAGTGATGAACCATTTGCTTCAATTGGCTCTAACTAGAAATATCAGATAAGTGTGCTCATTATGAGCCATAAATGTACATAATTGACAAAAGGGAGAGAAAAAGCCAGGTAATGTCAACTGATGTCTGCACATCCACTGCCCTGTTTCACTTTCAGAGATGTGAAATGTGACAAAAATGACCAATGCAATTATTTTAGATTCTATGTCAGGTACCATATAGTTTAGCTGAAATTAGAAATAGCCAGCAATTGAGGGAGATCAGTTGAGAACAGATGTAAAACTCACTGTAAAGAGGTTGATTTCACTCCTTTAGGAGTGAAAAACACTAGTTAAGAAAGTTTTGAAATAATCTTTAAGTTAAGATTCAGTCTCTCAACTAATCTTTACACTTGGGGGTAGGGGAGAAAAAAGTTCCCAATTGTCACTGTTCTTCAAAAAGAAAGTTCACGAAGAATCTCTGCTCTCCAGAATTTCTAGGAATCCCAAATACTTACTGTTCAGAAATATTTTTTACATCCTGAGATTTGAAAAATGTCATATTATTTGTACCAAAGACGAGAACTTATTTCATAGAAAACAAACTATACATAAAAATTAATTTAAAAAAATAAAGTGTTTCTTGTAAGCAGCACATAATTGAGCTTTACTCTTTTAATCCAATCTGGTAATCTATACCTTGTAATTATTAGAGTGTTCAAACATTTACATTTCATGCCATTATTGGTATGGTTAAAGTCTATCATGTTACTATGTTTTCTGTATGTCCCATTTGCTTTTTTTCCTTCTCTTTTTTGTCTTATTTGAGATTAAATAAAATATATATATTTTGATGGGTATCGAATTCTAACTAACAATTTTTTCCCTCAGTACTTGAAAGAGGCTCCTCCACTATTTTTTCATTTTTATAGTTTCAGATGAGAAATATACTGTCATTTATTTATCTTGATCTACTTATTCTCATTCCTCAGTATGTAACATGTATGTGGCAGGCAGAAAAATCCCCCATACATGATTTAGATGATATTTGTGATTTTTAGATGAATTTTTTTATTTGTGTTGATGCTTTAATTGGAGATCTTGTGATGTGATGAATATATTTTACACATGGGATATGTATTGGCATACTTAGGGTCCAGAAGATAGACTATGCTAGGCAGAATAATGACTCCCAAAGAGGTTCATATTCTGTTCCTGGAACCCTTGAATATGTTATATTACACCAAAGAGTAATTAAGGTTGCAGTTAGAATTACAGGGAGATTACCTCATGTTATCTGGGGCAGGGAAGGGAGGAGGTCCAATTTAATCACAAGAGTCTTTAAAAGTGAAAGAAGTAAAAGAGAGTCAGAGAAAGACTGTGGCTCAAAATGGATTTAAGACCTAAATGTGAGACTAGAAACAATAAAACTCCTAAAGGAAAACAGAGGCAGAGCACTCTCTGACATAAATCACAGCAATATCCTTTTTGATCCATCTCCCAGAAAAATAGAAATAAAAACAAAAACAAACAAATGGGACCTACTTAAGCTCAAAGGCTTCTGCACAGCAGAGGAAATAATAAAGTGAAAAGACAACCCACAGATTGGGAGAAAATAATTGCAAATGATGTGACTGATAAAGGATGAGTCTCCAAAATTCACAAACAGTACATGATGCTTAACAGCATCAAAACAAAAAACCCACTCAAAAAATGGGCAGAAGACCTACGTAGACATTTCTCCAAAGAAGACATACCGATGGCCAATAGGCACATGAAAAGATTTCAACATTGTTAATTAGAGAAATGCAAATCAAAGCCACAAAATATAACCTCACACCAGCCAGAATGGCTATAATCAAAAAAATCCAGAAATAATAAATGCTGGAGAGGGTATCGACTGAGTGACTTCACTTTCACTTTTCCCTCTGATGCATTGGAGATGCAAATGGCAACCCACTCCAGTGTTCTTGCCTGGAGAATCCAGGGACAGGTGAGCCTGGTGGCTGCCATCTATGGGGTCGCACAGAGTCGGACACGACTGAAGCGACTTAGCAGGAGCAGCAGTAGAGAGGGTATGGAGAGAAGGGAACCCTCCTACACTGTTGGTGGGAAGGTAAATTGGCACAGTCACTATGAAGAACAGTATCAGTCAGTCAGTCCGTTCAGTCGTTCAGTCGTGTCCAACTATTGGCAACCCCATGAATCGCAGCGCGTCAGGCCTCCCTGTCGATCACCAACTCATGGAGTTCACTCAGGCTCACATTCATCGAGTCAGTGATGCCATCCAGCCATCTCATCCTCTGTTGTCCCCTTCTCCTCCTGCCCCAATCCCTCCCAGCATCACAGTCTTTTCCAATGAGTCAACTCTTCGCATGAGGTGACCAAAGTACAGAAGTTTCAGCTTTAGCATCATTCCTTCCAAAGAAATCCNCCTCTGTCATCCCCTTCTCCTCCTGCCCCCAATCCCTCCCAGCATCAGGGTCTTTTCCAATGAGTCAACTCTTCGCATGAGGTGGCCAAAACACTGGAGTTTCAGCTTTAGCATCATTCCTTCCAAAGAAATACCAGGGCTGATCTCCTTTAGAATGGACTGGTTGGATCTCCTTGCAGTCCAAGGGACTCTCCAGAGTCTTCTCCAACACCACAGTTCAAAAGCACCAATTCTTCGGCGCTCAGCCTTCTTCACAGTCCAACTCTCACATCCATACATGACTACTGGAAAAGCCATAGCCTTGACTAGACAGACCTTAGTCGGCAAAGTAATATCTCTGCTTAAGCTCATAGTAGAGTATGAATCTAAACTGTTCAGGCTCAATCTAAATAAGAAATGGTTTCTAAGTGCTAAAAATGCAGCCATGTAGATGATTCACGTTCTTATCTGACAAGCAGTTGGGATATAAACCAAATGCCCCCAAGCTCTACCAGCGTATGGGTTCTGTGGGGATGGTATTAATGCTGAAAGCCCTCACAAGCCCCCAGCTGACAAATTCCAGACCAAATATTGAGGAGACTCCATATGTCTACAGACAGATCTCATGTTCTTCTGTGAAGTTCTCTCTTTGTTGACCTTCTTCCCCACACCCCGACACACGTGAGTGCTCCCTGATCACAGCTGGTAACCCTGGAGGACGAAGCTTTCCTGACCAGGGGTGACACAGTGCTGCAGCCTCAAAACCATGAACATGCCCATTCCCTCCAGCCATCACAGAGGCATCATTTCCCCACAGAAAAGCTAGAACTCCCCCTGTTCAACCCTGTTGCCCTTGTT
This sequence comes from Neotragus pygmaeus, assembly GCA_006410875.1. Lineage (NCBI taxonomy): Eukaryota > Metazoa > Chordata > Mammalia > Artiodactyla > Bovidae > Neotragus > Neotragus pygmaeus. The sequence goes on along the minus strand of SJYV01011359.1, from coordinate 1,781 downwards.
AACTGAGCGCTGACAGAACACTGTCTGTGTCCTCCACAGAAATGAGTCATTGCAGAGATCAGATTCGGTGCTCATCAAGCCTCCTTTCCTTTCCCGTGACTGCATTCCAAGCTGCTCTTGCAATTAAGTTGGGACCATGTTCAGGTTTATAAGGGGCAATGATGTATGTGCAACTTCTAGGCCAAATCACCAAAAAGGGTCTGTGATTTCCCCATGCCCTTTGTTCTCTCTCCAAGGACATGGTGCTACATGTTCCAAAGGTAGAGTAGACACAAATGACTTAGATTCCCAAGACATCTTATAGACAAGAGCAGCCTTGGGGAAAGACAGTCAAAGTTGACTTAGTTAGCAATGAACCTTTGTAATTAACCCCTGAGTTTTACCCCACAGCACAGGTTAGTCTAATCTGAGACTCTTTTTGCTTTGCTTACTAGTCCACATCCTCTGTGTGTGTGTGCATGCTAAGTCGCTTCAGTCATGTCTGACCCTTTGCAACACTATGGACAGCAGCCCACCAGGCTCCTCTGTCCATGGGATTCTCCAGGCAAGAATACTGGAGTGGACTGCCATGCCCTCCTCCAAAGGATCTTCCAAACCCAGGGATCGAACCTGTGTCTCTTATGTCTCCTGCATTGGCAGGCAGGGTTTTTTTTTTTNAAGGCATCTTGGTGTTCAACTGTGTGGTGTGTGCATGCTTGTGTGCTGTGGGTGGGTGTGCACCTAGGTGTCCATGTGTGCAGGAAGCCTGGTAGCCCCGGGCTTGATTTCTCTCCCTGCAGTCAGGAAATGCCTGTGGTTCACACAGTCAGTCAGTCCTCTTTGCACTTCAGTGGGGGCTCAGGCAGGCTTTTATTAGCTCTCACTCACCTGACCACGTTGACTTCCTTTGTGGGAACCAGAAGGAGTGAGTTTGCAAGAACCCTACTGAGACTGGTTGATGCCTTGATGCTGAGTATTTGGGGTGGGAGCTCCTTTCCTTCTGGGTTCTGGGGGCTCCCAGATCCTCCACTGGCCAGACCCTCCCCCAGCCGGGGGAGCCTCAGCCTTGGGAGCAGGATTGTTTAAAGGACAAGAGATTTGGAGCCAGACACCCTAGGTTCAAGGTCTACTCCCACTCTTGGAATAAATAGGCTTTGGTCAAGTTGCTGAAACTTTGGAAGGTTCCACTTCCTTGACAACACGATAGGATACCAAGGTCAAGCCCTTCCCATTCCAGTGACCATGAACATGTACAGTGGAGGTTTCCAGAGTCTACCCAGGTCTCCTTCATGCCCACTGGTGCCCTTGGCTTTTTTAAATTTTTGTTTTTAAAATCATATTTAACTGTATGTCATCCATTATTCTTTTCCCTTTTGTTTAAAAAGCTGTACATTTTGGCCCCACCAAACGGCATGTGGTATCTTATTTCCCTAACCAGAGATCCAACCCAGACCCCCTGCATTGACAACACAGAGTCGTAACTACTGACCACCGGGAAAATCCCAGGATTGGCTTCTAAAGTCCAGCTGCCCTCTTCTTATCCTCGGCCAAATGGAAGTTGTTTGCTTAGGAGGTCAGGTCCCTCTCAGAGCAACCAGCAACCAGTGACTCCTGACTGGTCTGGGTTACAGAAAGCCAGCCCTCTTGTTGGAAGATGATACAGTTCCTGCTTCAGAGATCCCCAAGTTCAGCTCAGTTCAGTTGCTCAGTCGTGTCCGACTCTTTGTGACCCCATGAATCGCAGCACACCAGGCCTCCCTGTCCATCACCAACTCCCGGAGTTCACTCAGACTCACGTCCAC
>SJYV01011356.1:0-11282 GCA_006410875.1 Neotragus pygmaeus | reverse complement strand
TCAACAGATGAATGGATAAGCAAGCTGTGGCATATATACACAATGGAGTATTACTCTGCCATTAAAAAGAATAAATTTGAATCAGTTCTAATGAGATGGATGAAACTGGAGCCTATTATACAGAGTGAAGTAAGCCAGAAAGAAAAACACCAATACAGCATACTGACACATATATATGGAATTTAGAAAGATAGTAATGATGACACTGTATGTGAGACAACAAAAGAGACACAGACATAGAGAATGGACTTTTGGCCTCTGAGGGAGAGGGAGAGGGTGGGATGATTTGGGAGAATGGCATTGAAGCATGTATATTATCATGTAAGAAATGAGGCATCAGTCTATGCTTGATGCAGGATGCAGGAGGCTTGAGGCTGGTGCACGGGGATGATCCAGAGAGACGTTGTGGGGTGGGAGGTGGGAGGTGGGAGCTCGTGTAAACCTGTGGGGGATTCATGTCGATGTATGGCAAAGCCAATAGAGTACTGTAAAGTAAAATAAAGTAAATAAATAAATAAATAAAAATAAAAATAATGGCGGTCTCAACTACTTACTGAATCCTTTTATGCTTTTAGTTTTAGTTGTGATAACAATTGTAACATAACAGTGTTTATTAAATGTATTACACGCTACACTAAGCCTTTCACAGGCATTCCCTTATTTAATCTTGGCCTTAGTCTTAAGGCAAGTCCTTACTATTTTAAAGGTAAAAGAGCTGAGACCCAGAAACATTATTTTCCCAAAGGCACACAACTAGTAAGTGCTAAAGAATCTGAATCCAATGGATTAAAGATCTAAAATGGGAGACCAGACACTATAAAACTCTTAGAAGAAAACACAGGCAGAACGCTCGATGACATAAATCAAAGCAAGATCCTCTATGACCCACCTCCTAGAGTAACGGAAATAAAAACAAAAGTAAACAAGTGGGACCTGATTAAATCTAAAAGCTTTTGCATAGCAAAGAAAGCTATAAGGAAGGTGAAAAGACAATCCTTGGAATGTGAGAAAATAATAGCAAATGAAACAATTGACAAAGGATTAGTTTCCAAAATATACAAGCAGCTCATACAACTCAATACTAGGAAAACAAACAACCCAATCAAAACGTGGAAAAGAGACCTAAACAGACATTTCTCCAAAGACATACAGATGGCTAACAAACACATGAAAAGATGCTCAACATCGCTCATTATTGGAGAAATGCAAATCAATGATATATCACTTCATACCAGTCAGAATGGCCCTCATCAAAAAGTCAACAAACAATAAATGCTGGAGAGGGTGTGGAGAAAAGGGAACATTCTCGCACTGTTGGTGGGAATGTAAATTGATACAGCCACTATGGAAGATAATATGGAGATTCCTCAAAAAACTAGAAATAAAACCACCATATTGCCCAGCAATCCCACTCCTAGGCATATACCCTGAAGAAACTAGGGTTGAAAAAGACACATGTATCCCATTGTTCATTGCAGCACTATTTACAACATGGAAGCAACCTAGATGTCCATTGACAGATGAACGGATAAAGAAGTTGTGGTACATACACACAATGGAATATTACTCAGCCATAAACAGCAACACATTTGAGTCAGTTCTGATGAGGTAGACGAACCTAAAACCTATTATAGAGTGAAGTGAGTCAGAAAGAGAAAGATAAATATCATATTCTAATGTATATATATGGAATCTAGAAAAATGGTACTGAAGAATTTATTTACAGGGCAGTTCAGTTCAGTCGCACAGTCATGTCTGACTCTTTGCAACCCCATGAATCGCAGCACGCCAGGCCTCCCTGTCCATCACCAATTCCCGGAGTTTATTCAAACTCATGTCCTTCGAGTTGGTGATGCCATCCAGCCATCTCATCCTCTGTCGTCCCCTTCTCCTCCTGCCCCCAATCCCTCCCAGCATCAGGGTCTTTTCCAATGAGTCAACTCTTCACATGAGGTGGCCAAAGTACTGGAGTTTCAGCTTTAGCATCAGTCCTCTCAATGAACACCCCAGACTGATCTCCTTTAGAATGGTCTAGTTGGATCTTCTTTCAGTCCAAGGGACTCTCAAGAGTTTTCTCCAACACCACAGTTCAAAAGCATCAATTCTATGGCACTCAGCTTTCGTCACAGTCCAACTCTCACATCGATACATGACCACTGGAAAAACCATAGCCTTGACTAGATGGACCTTTGTTGGCAAAGTAATGTCTCTGCTTTTTAATATGCTATCTAGACAGTATGTAAAATAGATAGTCAATGGGAATTTGCTGTATGGCTCAGCAAACTCAAACAGGGGCTTTGATTCAACCTAGAGGGGTGGGATAGGGAGGGAGATGGGAGGGAGGTTCAAAAGGAAGGGGATATATGTATACCTATGGCTGATTAATGTTGAAATTTGACAGAAAATAACGAAGTTCTATAAAGCAATTATCCTTCAATAAAAAAAAAATTAAAAAAAAAAAATCTGAGTCCAGGCAGTATGATTACAGATCCTAACCTCTGAACTCTCCTCTAATTTTGGCACAAGTCAACGTCTATCTCCTATACAAAGCCTGTCAATGCCCATTCACAGGGAATTCTCCACCGCTCAAAATTCCTCTGTTTTCTTAACCTCTTGTTTGCCAGAACAGTTTATAATCTCTCTCTCTCTATGCTAAGTAGATTCTGAATATCTTAATTGCTCTCCCGGTGTTTAGCAGTGAATCATGAGATCTGGTTGGAGTCCAATAAATCCTTGATGAATGATGCTACAGATGAAGCTGGATCTTCATCTGTCGACTGCCAGAAACAAAGGTTGAGATGATGTAGTTCATTCAGTGTCTTAGTGGGAACTGTCAAGGTTAGCAATCCAGATGTGTGGCCGTAATTAAGCTTCGTAAGCCTTACTTGCGCAATGGTGTTGTACCTGCAATGGTGCTACACCATACTGTGGGTCAGGGACCACTGTGAAGGTTAGAGATATTGCTGATTGCCAAGTATAGGGACGTAAAGAATTACCACTACGTAGAAATGCAAAATAAACTTGGATTCAGCTGGAGCAGTGGTTTTCAACTGTGTTACCTGAGCTGAACTTAAAAATAGCTATCCAATGCTATACATAACCCAGAGGGAGGAGTAAGAAGGGATGATTAGTAAGTGGATGCAGGGTCATGGATGGGGCTCCCAGAGGCTGCTCTGGAACTACAAAAACCTGTTCTCATAGATTTCATACGCAAACTCACTCCATGAACTTTATTTGGCAAATAAAGAATTCAGTTATGAAGTTAGTTTTAACAACACTGTTTGATCCCACTCAGAAAACTACAGACAAAAATGTTTTCAAGTCAATAAAAAGTTGCTCCGTTAGACACAGGAGGACTTATGAAGGTAGGAAGTGTGTATTATTAGTAAGACAGATTGCCCTTTGGAGAATACAAGCAGCAAAGAACACAGTGCAGAAGACAATGCTCAGCCTCCTAAGCCATAGAATTTCTTGACCCTTGCCTCCCTGCCTTTCTGAGAAGTGGATACTACCTAACTTCTGCCACATTCACAGTGAAAACTCAGTTCTCAATACCCTGCAGAAATCAGCTCACTTTCTTACCTACATCCCTTAGCACTCCAGGCCTTGGATCTGTACATGTCTCAATTCCAAGGAACTCCTCATTTCTTTCTCAAGGACTGTGATCCATGGATGTTTCTTTATCTTCTAATAATCAGACACTAAGAGATAATGCAATCCATCTTGGACTTCCTGGGCTCTCTTCATGAATGAAATCAATGACCACCTACACCAACTCGAAAGGACCTTTTCCACGATTGGTCCAATGGACTGGATTTAACTATCAGTGAAAAACATTCCCCTTATTCAGATATCACCCACTCAAGTGGTTCTCTTAAATACATCCATACACATTTGTTTTCTCATTTAATCCAAACCACAATCATGAGCAAGAAAAACAACAAAATCAAATAAAACTTTCTCTTTGTTCTGTTTTCCTACCAATGTGCTAGCCATCAAAGCCAAAAAATCTAAAAGTTATTCTTGTTAACAACGTGGCCCAGCAGCCCATGATTTTTTAAATTTTTCCTTCCCTCTCAACCTATTCTTTTAATGTACCTCTCACTCTTCTTCAAAAGAATATGTTAATAATCTGCACAATGTTGATACTCTTGCTGATGCTGTTTTACTGAAAAATAGAAAAGTAACTTTTCCTAAGTATCTCTGCTAGACAGCAACAAAAGAAGGGAAAAACTTACAGTGACAGCAAGAATAAAACTGCTTATTATGGTGTTCAACATTTTCTTTTAAATACTTCCACACAAACAATCTGATGCATGGAGAGTGTGATACGGTTAGGTTGAAACAAATTCAGCACCCCGAGGGTCCAGATCAGTGTTCCTCAACTTTAGATCCATAAGAATCACCCAGAGGGTTTGTTTTACACAAATTAGTGTGCCCTACTCAAAAAATTCTGAATCAATGCATGGAGAATGCCACAGATTTTGCAAGTACCTAAATGATGTTGATGGTTGCCATTGCAGGGATCAGTATGATAAACATTGTAATAAACATCTGAAGTTCCCTAATCAAGAGTCTACATTTTATGCATAGAGTAGTAGGCAAATTGCAGGCCTGATTCAGAAGTCTACACACCGGGAAAGAGGAAAGGAGGGGTGCCTATAGCAAAAGTTCTCCAAAGAGTGCTACCTAAATTTGTCAGAGGATTTATAAATGAACTAGCTTTAATGGACTCTACAATCTTGTCACCATTTTCTCATCTGAAAAATGAGAAACAGCCTGCCTCACCTATTACATTAGGGTATTTTGAGGAGGACATTAAAGAATGACTGAATGACAGGCTGGGAATTATAAAGCATACACATCATGATTACTTAGAAATTTATCCAGGCAGCAAAGGACATCCTATAGACACAGTAAGTATTTCAGATTCACCAAAGAATTGCTGAGATTATGTTTCTTCTAGGCAGAGGAAATTAAAGGGAAAAACAAAGGCAAGCACCTTTGACATGACTCAATATTTTTCCTTGTAATATGTTTTCAATGTATAAAAATATTTCTTAAAATTTATTTTTTTATTCATGCTCAATTTTTTGAATTGCTCTGTATTCATAATTCCTACTTTAAAGAAATTCATTGACTTAGGTTTATAGAAAAAGCATATAACTACTTAGTGATGTCTCAAATACGGAATAAAATTTCACTCCATGAAACACTTATTAAGTATTTCAATGAAATGCATAAATTAAATCCTTTACTTGGTTTTGATTGTTCATTACGTGTCTCTAAGATTTTAAGCTTATGATCCTTTCTTTAGTATGTCACACAATTCATTATTTTGATAGCAGAGGTACTTAATGTGAATCCATGTGTTACAATTTGAAAATTAAAAAATAAAACAATTGTGACTTGTGAATTGTAATTACTGTGTAACTTTCCATGAAAATAGAGTCCTAAGGCCAATGGGAATAATCCTATGGATGTACTTGTGCTTTAAAAAATGTAAACTACAGACCAAATTTTAAAGTTTGTTTCCACTACATCACATCAAAGTTCTGGCCCTCCCTCTGAAACTAGCTCTGGGTCTCAGTTGCTTCAGTAATAAAATGGAGTTAACACATACCATCACCCATCCCCAAATCTCTGAGTCTAGTATGATGTTAATTGCACTTGTTATCCATCTTTACTACTGAGCATTCATTGGAAATCCATCTCAATGTAGGAAAGATTTAAAGAACAATTACACAATATGTAATATTGATCTTAGTATTTTTCTTTTTATTCTTTCACTCAGTTGAGTAAATACTAAAATTACCTCTGATCAAGTTATGGAATGAATGAATGAATGAATGAAGGTTTAATATGTCTAAGACTGACACAAACTTTGCACTGTGTGGAAGCTCTTTTATGATGCAGGTCTTTGTGGGAAAATTAACAATTCTGCAGGATTACAGAAATTGTTAAAAAAAAAAATCAGCCTTCCTTGCCCATCGTATAGAATTTACTATTAAACTACCCATGATTCTTAAAAAATAATAATACCCTAGTTACAGCCTGACTATTCACTCCATATAGGAAACAAAGTATTCAATGACTGACTAATGAAAGGATGGAACAAAAGAGTAATCTATCTAACTTTAGAAGGAATTAGGGGCTTCTCAGGTGGTATTAGTGGTAAAGACCCCGTCTGCCAATTCAGAAGACAGAAGAGACATGGGTTCGATCTCTGGGTTGGGAAGATCCCCTGGAGGAGGGCATGGCAACCCACTCCAGTATTCTTGCCTGGAGAATCCCATGGACAGAGGAGCCTGGCAGGTTATTGTCCATGGGATCTCAAAGAATCAGACATGATTGAAGCGACTTAGCATGCACCCATGCAAGAAGGAATTAACTATGAGTGCCTTCCTTAGACTGTGAGAGGGTTTTGTTTTTATCCCAAGAAGTACTGCTAATATATGCCTACTTGACAGGCCTAGTCAATACTAGATTTAGATTTTTTTCTGGAAATGGTTAAGTATAAATCATAAATCAATTCTAATCATAAAAATTGCCATCAAAAGAAACTAGAAAAACAGCTTCAGCCTCTAAAAGAAAAGGATTATAGTTTAATAACTGTTAATGAAGGCACAGAATAGCTTTTGCAGGTCTATTTGTTTATGCTTATCTGTTATATCATCATTGGTACCTTGTGAGTTGCTTTCCTTATTAAAGAAATTTATTTCTTAGGGATTATTGGATTTATGTTACTAATTTTCTCAGTATTCTTTAATAGACCAATGTGATAGAAAATTATACTAAGAAGAAGATTATCGAATTAAGTCACTAAACAAGTGTACCTGCTTCTTCAAGATGATGCCATAATCATCTGCTTGTTTCATTGTCCAGGATGGTGACAATAATGACAACTCCTGGGAAGTTACTGAGCTATTCTTTCTGCAATCAGGGTCATATTTCTAGTCTTTATCATCTAAGCTGATGTTGTGTCCTCCTTCAGGGTTCTTGGTATAAAGCATTCATCGGGCTGGGAGAAAGCAAAGCATGCATCTTTTTAATCTGCCTCTTGAAGATAAAACAGAGACTGTCTCATTAACACAGTTATCTCCTCTGCCTTTGCACTGGCCCACGGGGAGCATCACAGTATGTGGTTGCTCCCGGTCATTAAAACCCCAGGTAATAACTGCACACATGCCAACTGCTTGTACTGGAGACAATGTTGGTTCATTTTTACAACATAAAAATCATTATCATAAAAATGGCACTTTATGGAACACTATAATGGCATTTCCTAAAAGCTATGTAATTGCTTACTTCTTGATATAGTCATCTTAAGAAACTGTCAAGGTTTACAGCCACTCTAAGAGCTTCATCTAAGATTCCTTTATATCAGTAATAAAACTGGCATTCATTCCTTGCATTTCTTTACCAATAAAAAGCACCATATGTTGACCTGAGAGGTGTAGGCATTACATTTATAGTGCACAGAGTTATTTGAGCAAGAAATTATAGTCAAATTCCTTTTACTTTTTTTTCCCAATTCATCTTTTTTAGGGTTTTGACAGTTGGCAGATTTTCTTAAGTCAGGTTGAATAATGCAGTGTTTGAAACAGACCTGCAAGGGAAAACACAAGCCATTTTACTGCACACACTCAACTCTATTTTAAAAACAAAAATAAACAGAAAATCTAAACCTTTCAACTTGTTCTTAAAAACATCTTGGCACAGTGAAATATCTTAATTGCTCAGCTTCCCCCCTTTACAAATATCTCAGGAAGGTTAAAGTATGGAAAGTTGAAAATATTTACATTAAATCAGATGTTATTCATTATTCAAGTCCCAGTTTGTCAGATTTCTTGTAAAGATATTTAAGGTTCTTTTGTGTTAGTACTGTAGTACTGAGGAATTTTAAAATACTCGTATAAATAGTCTAAGGAGAAAGAATTATTCAGATATTTTGCCCAAGTCCATTCATAAAAGAGCTTTTACACCCACCAAACCCATTCTGCAGGAAACTTGTATATGGTAATCACCCTAATCTGGTACCAAGATGTTTTCCTACAAAGAGAGAGTTTTTAGTCTTGGATTTTTATCAGAGTCTCCTTGAATGAATGAGGTGAATTATGTACTGGCTAAGGTTTGGGGCACTTTCAGTGGGGCACTCAAAGTAAGAGGAATAAGCTTCAATTCAGCACCTTCAGGCAAAAATACAAATTCATGGACAACTGAAGTCTGAGCAAAGAGCATGTGGTTCAAACCTCAAAAAATTCTTGTGTAGTTGTGAGAACTGGCTGCTGGAAACCCAGGTAAAAATAAGGCACGTTTTATGCAAATGAACAAACAGGGTATGTACTACTTAATCTCTCTCTCACTGTACAATAAGTGCCTTATCCATCTGTTTCCAGTAACGTCTCCATTTTTGTGATTTTAGAGAACCTTGGGCATAGACGTAGGGTAAGAGGCCCAGGGTGAGTGTAAATTGATATTGCCTTAGCTGTGAGGGTAGTAAAGGTGAAATCACAGCTAGGAATGACACTTTGAAAAACATGATAATGATATGCTTCTAGGTATGGGAATTGAGTAAGCCATGGGTATTGAATGAATGTATTAGAAATTCCTATTCTTCATGGCATTTGAAAATGGATGGTAAAATGCTCCTTTGTTTATACAACCTTAAAATATTTAGACAAAAATGTGAAATTCAAACAACACTGTTTGGTGTTATAGAAATCAAATATAACAACTGATTTTTTTTCCTACTCACGGTATCTAGAATGTTTGTAATTGGATATATGCAATCAAAGTGATTATTTTCATATCACAATTAAAAAAAAAAACTTGAACTTATTTAAGGCATGAATGGGCTTCCCAGGTGGCACTAATGGTAAAGAACTCACCTGCCAATACAGGCGATATAGAGATGAGGGTTTGATACATGAGTAGGAAAGATCCCCCAGTCGAGGAAATGGCAACCCACTTCAGTATTCTTGCCTGGAGAACCCTTTGGAGAGAGGAACCTGGCAGGCTACAGTCCATAGTGTCACAAAGAGACACCACTCAAGTGACTTAACATGCACACAAGTCATGAATAATCCAGGGCATCTGTTAGATGCTATCAATATTATTTTTATATACTTGTATATTCTCATTCCTCAGAGGAAGAATCAATGGTTTATAAGATAAAAGCAGACTACTAGTATAGATTTTCTGTAACATAACATGGATTTCCCACCCCATCCCCCGTATCACTATGGTTTTTGCTCTAAAAAAAATATTCTTCTTGGTGCTATCAGATCTTCCTCCTGGTATGACCATAATAACAAATGGTATACTTTTATTTAGTCTCAGAAGAATCCCAGAAGATTTTTCCCAGGTGAAAAACAAACAGCCTGCTTCAAACTACCATAGCTCTTTCAGTTGGATTACTATGAACAGTCTTATAATCATAATTTAGAGCATATGTCAATTGGTAGCTTTAACAGAAAACATCTTTTGGATTAAAGACATGAAAGTAAGACTTGAAACCATAAACTCCCAGAAGCAAATGTAAGTGGTAAATGCCTTGATATCAGTCTGGGAGATGATTCTTTGGATTTAACACCAAAGGCAAAGGCAACAGAAGCCAAAACCAGTAAGTGTAGCTATATCAAACTAAAAACTGTTTGCAGAGTAAAGAAAGCCAATAAAATGAAAAGACAACCTTCATTCAGAATGGGGAAAGAAATTACTTTCAAATCATGCATCTGATGAGTTAATGTTATGACCAACCTAGGCAGCATATNATATACACTTGCTTTTGTTTTGAAAATAATAGTTGTGTGGTGTTTACATTTATGACTTGATTCATTTCTTTTGAAAATCCTTTTACTATTTAACTATGGATTTGCTTACTCAGGTTGTTGGCAAAGTGTGGAATTGCATCAGATCTTGCTATATGAAATAAATGGAAATATTGGATGCCAGAATTTTTCTTAAGTGATTCATGGCTTTTGTGTTCGTAGTCTGTATAATCAGCTTCATAAGGAGAGTTATTTTTGAAACAATATAAGCTCCTGATAATTTTTCTGTGGTTATTTGTGTCTAGTCTTCCAAAGGCAGAAGTGGCCATTTTGATTCTGATTTAGTAATCTGCTGTGACTTGAGTAGTTTCAATCCTTCTCTCCACTACCCTTTCCTCTTATTTGTAGATAGGGGCACAGTTCCAGCATTTAGCTTTAGACTGTAGAACAGATAAAAGCATAATAGCTTCATAGGTGTCTTTTTTTTTTTTNTTCTGATTTAGTAATCTGCTGTGACTTGAGTAGTTTCAATCCTTCTCTCCACTACCCTTTCCTCTTATTTGTAGATAGGGGCACAGTTCCAGCATTTAGCTTTAGACTGTAGAACAGATAAAAGCATAATAGCTTCATAGGTGTCTTTTTTTTTTTTCTTTTTAACCAAAGTGGGTTTGAACAAGTCTGAGTCTGTGATAGAATGAATAATAAAAGATGTTTAGTACATTATAACTGAACATATGTAGTTTCATATACATTATTTCTATATGTTGTTTTCAATTGCTTTTGAGGACTGATTTCAGAAATGCATTTCAAAATAGAGTAAAATGCTTGAGCGAGTGAGGGGACCAATCTTATGGATCAGAATTTGCCTCTGTGTAGGAAATCAGCAGGACCAGATGCCCTCTCTTCTGGCTCTGTAGGTATCTGGCTCTGTTAACATATAGATGATAAATTTCGGCCAGCTTTGAAATTACGTTCTCTAGTAGAGGACACATACCATTAGCTCTGGAAATTAGCCTTGTGGTATACAGGGAGTTTAGTAGGTGCCTGGCCCCAAATGATAAACAGCGTTTGTAATTTTTATTTCGTGTAATAGGTGATAGACATATTTTAAGATGAAAAAAAGTGGTTTAGGCAACTTCATGAATTGATATGATTGTTATATCAGTTTACCTTTTAAAGATTGGTGTTTTCAAAAAGTAGTACATTATACAGTTACACCATACAGTATAGTATCAGAAGGTTTAAAATAGAACAGCAGGTCCCTTCCCTCCACCCTCAGTCCTGATGTCCACAGACAACCTGTTTCAGCTCCGTTAGCTTTCTCCCTCATGCTTACCCATACTTCTAAGTAATACACTGTTATTTTTCAATTTATCCATTTTAGGTAGCATCTCTTGACATCTTGTGTTGGTACGTGAGGACACTAGTATTTCATTACCTGCCCCCTCTCCATTTCTCAATATGACCAGACCACAAATTTTTATTAATATTGTGATTAGTTTTTTTTTT
>SJYV01011351.1:0-36754 GCA_006410875.1 Neotragus pygmaeus | reverse complement strand
GTAGCACCCTCCCCCCCAAAAAAATCAATAGAAATGATAAATTCTGAAGAACAGAAAAAGCATTGAAGAAAATGAACAAAGCTTCCAAAGCCTGGAGTTAAATAGAGATCAAGGAATCTAACACATCTGTAATTAAAGTTCCAAAAAGCAATGAGAAAGATACTGGAATAGAAAAATAGATTTGAAGAAATACTAGTTTAAAGTGTCCTGAATATTTCAAAAAACATCAAGTTTACAAATCAAGCAACCTCAAAGAATTCCAAGTAGGATAAGAGAAGAGAAACCCAAACTGCAGACCTGTAGGCATGTCATAGTTAAGTTCCTGAAATCCAAGCATAAATATGAAGTTGAAAAGCAATTAGAGGAAAATGGCATGTTATGTAAGGCAAATGGCAATGCAACCACAGAGGTCTCTTCTGGAACAGAGACCAGAAGACACTGGAATCACATTTTAAACCGAGGCGCTGAAAGCATCTGCCAACCTAGAATTCTATACCCAGGAACCTAGTCTTCAACACAGAGCACAGAGACATTCCAGGGCTCAGCTGCCCAGCACAGTGGCCACTGGCAGAAGCTGTTGAACTTACATAGGACTAGTCTGAATACAGGTGAAAAGTGCACACATATATATAGTTCATAAAAATGCTGGTGGTGGTGGTTTAGTCACTAAGTCATGTCCAACTCTTGTGACCCCCTGGACTGTAGCTCACCAGGCTCCTCTGTCCATGGGATTCTCCAGATAAGAATACTGCAGTGGGTCACCATTCCCTCCTCCAGGGGATCTTCCCAATCCAGGGATTGAACCCTGGTCTCCTGTGTTGGCATGTGGGTTCTTTACCACTGACCCACCAGGGACTCCTATATATAAAAATAGATATATAATATATGATATAATATGTAATATATATAAATAGACTTTGAGGCAAAACATATCACCAAATATAAAGAAAACCACTTCATACTAATGAAGGTCTATCAGCAAGACATAACCATAAACACTTTGTACAAACTTTAGGATTAGAGGTTCAAAATAACTGCACCGAAAATGACAGAATTTACTAGGCTTAGTAAACCTGTGTTGTCAGGAATCTATAAAATAACTAGACAAAAAGAATCAGTAAAGACAGAGAGTCTCAATTATGAATTACGATTATAAATCTATATGTTTATAAATTTATCCACTTAAATTATAAACCTAAATTATAGGATCTCAGTGGCTTAATTGACATTGATGGAAACTCTGCCCAAGTCTGCAGATTTCACATTATTTTCAAGCATACATGGAATGCTTATCATGATAATTCATATGCCGGGCCATAAAATGACCCTTAATCAACTTCAGAAGATTGAAATATTACAGAATGTGTCTTAACAGCAACAATGGAATTGCATTTGAAATCGATAAGAATAAGAGCTCCAGAAAAGTTCCAAATGTTTTTATGTTAAATGATGAACTTGAAAAAGCCCCATATGTCAGAGGAGAAATCACAATGTGAAAGAGAAATAATTCAAATTGAATGAAAATAAAAATACTGTATATCCCATTTTATGAAATGTAGTTAAATCAGTGTTCAGAGGGAAATTTATAACTCCAAAATGCTTATTTTAGAAAGAAAGTGATTTAAATCAATGATCTAATTTTCCACTTCAAGAAACTAGAAAAAAAGAATGAGTACATGAAACCCAAAGTAGCTGGAAGGAAGGAAATGATAGAACTGGAAGCAGAAATAAACCAGGAACAGCCCATAACAGCTGGGAACAGGACAACGCCCAGTGAGGCCTATTGAAAATATTAATAAAGTCACGAACTCCTGGCAAAATAATTCAGCAGAAAAGAGAGAATGCAAAAACTGATAGTATTAGTCATGAAAGAAGGGTGATCATTACAGATCCTGTGGGCATCTGCAGGAGTAAAATAGGGAAATATTACAAACAGGTTTATGCCCATAAATTTGATAGATCTGACAGTTTGACTTTTGTCTTTTGACATTTGTCAATAAATGAAAATTGACAAATGGACAGATTCCTCAAAAAACATACAGCTTATGAAAAATTACACAAAGTGAAAGGAAAAAGCCAAGTAAGCTTATAACTCTCCAAGACCTTAAAATTCGTATCAAAGTAATTTCCCACAAGAGAATCCTAGACCCAGAGGGTTTCGCTGGAGAATTCTTTCAAATATAAGGCAGAAAAACCATCAATCCTACAATAATCTTTTAGGAAATAGAGAAATGAAACTTTTAAACTCATTTATCGAGGGTGGCATAATTGTTAATACCCAAACCTGAGAAAAAGAGTCACAGAAAAAAACAAATTATAGACCTGTATCTTCTAAGAACATTGATGCTGAAATCTTTAACAGAATGTTAACACATTGAATCCAACAATACATGTGAAAAATACATCATGACCAAGTGGGCTTTATTCTATGAATGTAAAGTTGGTTTAATATTTGAAAATTGGAGACCGTAGAAATTGAAAATCATTGAAATTGAATAAAAAAAAGAAAGTAATAGATTCATAACAAAATTTGGTAAAAATTAAAACCCGTTCAAGACAAACATTCTCAGGCATCTAGCAACTGAAGGAAAGTTCCTCAATCTGATAAAAGTGTGTGTGTCAGTCGCTCAGTTGTGCCTGACTCTTTGCGACCCTTGGACTGTAGCCCAGCAGGCTCTGCCCATGGAATTCTCTAGGCAAGAATACTGGAGAAGCCATTCTTTCTCCAGGGGATCTTCCTGACTCAGAGATCCAACCCTGCACGGCGGACAGACTCTTCACCATCTGAGCCACCAGGGAAGCCATTTACTAAAACCTTCAGGTTATTGAGACACTGTTGCTTTTCTCTACAGTTGGGAATGAGGCGGGGATACCTCTTACCATCACTACATTCAGCTTCGTATGGGGGTCCCACCCAGTGTAGGAAGACAAGAAGAAATAGAAGTAAGGAGGTAAAACTGTCCTGTCTCAGACAAGCTGATTATTTACAGAGAAAATCTTGTTATTGACAACAACCTCCACAACAATATCTTATTAGGACAAATCTGTACATTTAACAAAGTCTCAGGATGAAGGACCATATTCAAAAATACAATTGAATTTCTACAAATTAGCAGCAGCCAGTTGGAAAGTAAAATTTTAAAAAAATCAATGTGTAAAAGCATCAAAAAAGCACAAAGTACTTAGAAATAAAGTTAACAAAAGACATACAGAGTATGCCACACTGAAATGACAAAGCTTTGATGAGAGAAAATAGGGACTACCTCAGTAAATGAAGAGGCATGTACCATGTTCATGAAAGGCTGGAAGGCTTAGGACTGGTAAGCTGTTTCTCATCTCCAGTTGGATTATGTTTTCAATACAATCCCAGTCTTACACAGTAAGCATTTAGGTAATTGAGTCTAACACTGATTTAGAAGTCTAAGAAAGATAGACCAGCCTCAAGACTGCGAGAGAGCTTGTGATACTTGACATCAAGACTTATTGGAAAGTCCAGCAGTCAAGCAGTGAGATTTTAGTCTGAGAATATAAAATAGACATTAGTAAACAGTGGAGTAAGATGGAGGTTCCAGAGACCACCCTTATATGGCTGATTGGTTTTGACAAAGACATCTAAACTGTTCAATGGTAAAAGTAAGTTTTTTAAAAAAGACAAATATTACTGAAATGACTTGATGGCCATATGGGGGAAAAAACAAACTTGGGACTTCCCTAGTGGTCCAGTGGACAAAAATCTGCCTGCCAGTGCAGGGGGCATGGGTTTGACCCCTGGTCTGGGAGGATCCCACATGCCGCAGAGCAGGCCCGTGAGCCGCGACTGAGAAGCCCGTACCCTGTGACCGGAGAAGCCGCCGCAGCGAGGAGCCAAGGCGGCACTGTGGNTCTTCACACACAGTAAATAACAGGGAATCATGTCATTATTTTCAGACCATCTGAGAGAGTGAGCCCTGGGGCCTTCTCTCTCCCAGAATGGCACCAACCTTCCCTGGTCCTCTTTGCTCCATGCAAATCTCTCTTTAGCTCCAGATAATGACAGCCTGGGGTTTCCAGAGGCCGTATGGAATGTCCAGCCACTGCCTTGCATAACCACAGAAACTGGGAACACTGGGTTGAAAAGGACCCTCCCAGTCCATTATATTCAACAGCGTCCCCGTTGTGAGACAGGTGAAGCAAGGCCCAAACAGTGAGTCAGCATCCACAGGGTATTTTAAAGACTTCTCACAACAGCCCTCTGCTCTTTCAGTCCCTGTTTCTCTTTGCCTTCCTTTATTTTTTGTCATAACACTTACCTTACCGGACATCATACATTGATCCTTTTTTTGGTTTATCATCCAATTCAACACCAGACATAACCTTCATGAGAGCAGGGAAGTTGTCTTGTCCACAGAGAGATCCTTAGCCCCTTGCCCAGGATCTGGCACAAATGGATGTCTGATGACTCTTTGCTGTGTGGATAAAATGATGAATGCTATTTGGCTTTTTCTCCATAGGGGCTTAGGCACAGAAATTCACTCATTTGGTCATTTATCCAATAAACATCTGATGAACATCTTCTATGTGAAAGGCCTTTTGAAAAATCAAGAGATCCCATCCCTGCTCTTAAGCAGCTCCCTGTTTAGTGAACAGTAGCCACCAGGTGCCAAGAACCTACTGTATGCCAAGTTCAAGGCTGGCAACTTTATATGCACCTTCTCCATGTTAGCACAATGCTTCTAAGTGCAAAGCCCAATGCTTCACTCAGGATTCCTTAAGGAAAAAAAAGGGCTTGGGGGTTGTTAGAAGGATATAGGTGGGCTAAAGACTAAAACTGAAAGGAAGATATCAATAGCTGAGATGACTCCAAGAGCTGGCAGACTTATCTCCAGCTCTTGAAAACTGCCCAGTATTTATTTGAGGGTATCTCTTCTTCCTGGAGGTATGCCGCTGTCTGTTTTACAGACTTACTGGCTCTGTCTTCTGCGTTGCATTTGGGGGACAGCCAGTCTGATTGGCTTGGCCAGTTGCTTTCATTGTCTCCTTCAGGTCAGACCACTTCTTGGATTACGAACTGGCCTAGAGGGTGAACACCATCTAGCGTCTATCATATCCTAAGCAAAGGGTATGTTTAGTTAAAAGGGAGGGTGGAACATCATCCTCACTCTGACTCTGTAAAGTAATATTACTTCTATTTTACGGAAAACAGGCTTAGAGAGGAGAAATGACAACAAAGCTGTAGCAAATCCAGCATTGAGAAATACACAGTATCGTGGATTGCCCCTGAGATTTAGTGGTTGTTTGTTATGCAGTAACAGCTAACTAATACAGGATTGAAGTCAGATTTCTTTGATTCTGTCTCACTGTGTTGTCCCATTGAGTTTTCAGCACTCATTTCTGTTCTCCCCACAAAATCATCTTTGAAGTATCTTGTCCTCAAAGGAGCAGAGAGGAAGACTCTGGGAAAGAGGTTGGTCCCTGAGAACTTCCCTCATAATAAATTTGTGCTTTCCCTGTGGTTTCCCACTCTGACGGCTGAAGAAAAGGACAGATATTAGCAATTCCAATATTCACAGAAAGCTGTGTAGTTCTTCAGTGAGATCTGTGGGGTTCCCTGGTAGCTCAGCTGGTAAAGAATTCACCTGCAATGCAGGAGACCCTGATTGGGAATTTCTCCTGGAGAAGGGATAGGCTACCCACTCAGCATTCTTGGGCTTCCCTGGTGGCTCAGATGATAAAGAATCCACCTGCAATGCAGGAAACCTGGTTTCGATCCCTGGGTTGGAAAAATCCCCCAGAGGAGAGCATGGCAACCCATTCCAGTATTCCTGCCTGGAGAATTCCATGGACAGAGGACCCTGGTGGGCTACAGTCCATGGGGTCGAAAAGAGTCAGACACAGCTGAGCATGTAAGCACGGCACAGGACAGCACAATGCGTCTGTAGGCTTTCCCTGGTGGCTTGGACAGTAGAGAATCTGCCTGCATTGCAGGAGACACGGGTTCAATCCCTGGGTCGGGAAGATCTACTGAGGAAGGAAATGGTAACACACTCTAGTATTCTTGCCTGAAAAGCTCCACGGACAGAGGAGCCTGGTGGGCTATAGTCCGTGGAGTCTCAAACAGTTGGACACAACTGAGAGCATCTGTACACCACAAACAGTCCTAGAGGGCACCCATGGCTGGCGTTATTACAGTCATTTACAATAAGAACAAAAACTCGAAGAGATGATGAGTTGGCCAGGTTGCAGAGCTTTGTCTAAACCCACGTGCTTTGGTGTCTAGCCCTGGGCTCTTTGCCATCACACCCTGTTGCTTCTGAGTCCTTGGTAGAGAGCGTCCTCTGGGCGCTTCGGTGTGGGTGGCACAGTGCCATGTGATTCCCACCCCGCAGCACCGAGGGCTGGAGTGCAGTGGAGCAGGGCGCTTCCAACCTTAGCCCATCACTTCCCTTCACCTATCATTCAGCTCAGCTTGTTTGGCTCTCCTGGTTCCTGTGCGGTCCTTTTCCCCAGCCTCTGGCCACATCTGGTCAAGGCAGAGATAGCACAATTATTTCCCAGATGCCACGGCAGTCAGAATCTGCTCCTTGCAAACAGCCATCGCTGTTGGTGCAACAGAAGGTAACAGGGCAGTGAGGTAAAGAACCTCCAGCTGAAACCTGGGTTGGCCATTTGATTTGTTACACGGGCGATTTTTACATCCCGTGTCTCAGGTCTGCTTTCTCCTTCAGTGAGTGAGAACAAATGTGTGACGACACAGGGGTGGTACTAAACGTGCTGACGCATCTCATGCTGGCTAGCACCATTCATCTTCCAAGGCTACTCCTTCCATGCTGCTTCCTCAGACAGACATTCCCCCGAGGCCAGATTATGTTCCTGTCCAAGTTCTTTAAGTGGCTTCCTTCATTGCGTTCACTGCGTCTGAACTGAACTGAAACTGCTGTGCTGGGTCTTGGTTGCCGTGTGGGCTTTGCTCTCGTTTCGGAGAGCAGGGGGCCTACTCTTTGGTTGTTGAGTTCAGTTCAGATACTCAGTCGTGTCCGACTCTTTGCGACTCCATGGACTGCAGCACGCCAGGCCTCCCTGTCCATCACCAGCTCCCGGAGCTTACTCAGACTCATGTCCATCGAGTCGGTGATGCCAGCTCTCTAGTTGTGGTGTGTGTGTGTCTCATTGCCGCAGCTTCTCTTGTTGCAGAGAATGAGCTCCAGAGCACTTGGACTTCAGCAGCTGTGGCTCCCGGGCTCCAGAGCACAGACTCAATAGTTGCGGCACACAGGTTTGGTTTGCTCCACGGCATGTGGGATCTTCCTTGATCAGGGATGGAATCCTGATCTCCAGCACTGGCAGGCAGATTCTTTACCAATGAACCACCAGGGAAGCCCTATTCAATTATTTCTTGATTTTCCTGCTTCATTGTGTATCTTCCCTGCTAGAAGCTCCCTGAAGAGAGGGACTGTCTATTTTAATCACTCGACCACCAGAGAAGACCCAACTATGTCTGTTTTAAATACCTAGATATTGGGACTTCCCTGGTGGTCCAGTGGTTAAGAATCTGCATTTCCACAGCAGAAGGATGTGAACTTAATCCCTGGTTGGGAACTAAGATCCCACATGCCACAGCCAAAAAAACCAAAACAAAAACCCAGAGGCTAGCACAGTGCCTGAAACATAGCAAGCACTCAATATTTGTGAATCTGCCCCCTTTTCCCCATTCTTCCCATCTACCTCCACCAAGCAAACCTGCTTGCCTCCCGGGGGATTGGAAAGTGAAAATAAACTGTAAGCCGGCAATCATTGGGTGAGGCTGATGGTGTCACCTCCATCCCTCCCATTGTCCATTCCTATCCTGCTACACTGGTCTCTCTGCTCTCCTGTGAATATGCCAGTCTCATTCCTGCTTCAGTGCTTTGCGCTCGAGTTCCCTCTATCTGGAATATTCTCCCCAGTTGGCTTCCTCCTTCGCTTCCATCCGATCTCTGCTTAAACGGCACCTCTTTGGAGCCGGCAGGAGCCCGGTATGCACCACGCCAGTTGAGTTCAGCAACAGGTTCAAAGGAGTTCCTCTGTGACCAGAAGTACAGTGATGAAGACAACCTGCCAGAAAAACTTGCAGCCTTTAAAGAGAAGTACAGGGAGCCTGACCTGAACAATGAGGGCGAGACTGACCAACTGATGTCTGGGACTGTGCTGGGACTTTGTTGCTGGGTGGGCTGAATAGGGCTTCCCTGGTGGTCCATTGGTAAAGAATCTGCCTGCCAGTGGACAGAGGATGGATGGTGGAGAAGCCTGGGGTCCCCAAGAGCCACCTGGAAATGAAGACTATAGTGACAGGCGGGGTCGGCCACACCATGTCTTGCCGAGACTTTGTGAACAGGAGACTATCATGATGTTTGAAGGAAAAGCCAATGAGAGAAGCCCCAAGCCCGTTGGGCCCCTCCAGAGAGAGACATTGCCAGTCTGCCCTTAGAACCCGCCTGGACCTGCCTACCCCCCCTCCACACCCCCCATCTCCTTCCTCCCCTCCCCATCTCACTGCCGTTCTTGACTCATTGTGATGTTTTATTCAATTTTTTTTTTAATTTAAAAATAAATGCCACCTCTTCCAGGAGGGCTTTGCTGATGGCTGTTTCTGAAGTGATTGTTCTCACCTTCCATCCTCGACTATCTGTCCCCTGACCCCCCGTTTTTTTACACTCTGCTTCTTACCGCTTGATGTTAAATTTTATATTGCTGGTTGATTTGTATATTGTCTGTCTCCTGGATGAGAAAATACATTCTGGGAGGTCACAGATCTTCTGTCTTGTTTTAAACGAGTAATTTTATTTATTTATTTATTTTCACCTCTGCTGGGACTTTGTTGCTGGGTGGGCTTTTTGTGGTGCTTGGGAGCTACTCTTCAATTGCCGTGCAGGGGCGTCTCATTGCGGCGGCTCCTCTCGTGGAGCACGGGCTCCATGGGCTGCAGCATTTGCAGGGTGTGGGCTCAGTATTGTGGCTCCCGTGCTCTAGAGCACAGGCTTAATAGCTGTGGTGCTCGGGTTTAGTTTCTCCGCAGCACGTGGGATCTTCCCGGATCAGGGATCGAACCCATGTTTCCTGCATTGGGAGGAGGATTCTTTACCACTGGGCCACCAGGAAGCCCCCAGATCTTCTCCTTACTCATTTTGATCATTTCTATCTGTATACTCAGAGGTAATTTTTGCACATAGTAAATGTTGAGTGAAATTTTATTGAATAAAAACATCTTTCTTCCTTAAAGCCCTGAATCCTTCAAGGTCAGAGCAAGGAGCAATTTCTAGGGAGGGGCAGAGAGTATAGTACAGGGTGGGGTCAGAAAACCTGAAAGGCTGGGGCGACTGATTCAGAAAATTTCAATTCTCTGCAAGGTGTCTTTGATCTGGGTAACCAATTGTTGGAAAAGTGTTCTTAAAAAAAAAAATTTATTGCTGGATTGATTTTTGGCTGTACTGGGTCTTCATTGTTGCTCAGGTTTTTCTCTAGTTGTAGTGAGCCTGGGCTACTTTCTAGTTTCTCTGTACGCAGTAGCTTCTCATTGTGGTAGCTTCTCTTGTTACGGCTACGGCTCTCAGTTCAGTTCAGTTCAGTCGCTTAGTCGTGTCTGACTCTTTGCGACCCCATGAATCGCAGCACGCCAGGCCTCCCTGTCCATCACCAACTCCTTGAGTTCACTCAGACTCACGTCCATCTAGTCAGTGATGCCATCCAGCCATCTCATTCTCTGTCGTCCCCTTCTCCTCCTGCCCCCAATCCCTCCCAGCATCAGAATCTTTTCTAATGGGTCAACTCTTCGCACGAGGCAGCCAAAGTATTGGAGTTTCAGCTTTAGCATCATTCCTTCCAAAGAACACCCAGGGCTCATCTCCTTCAGAATGGACTGGTTGGATTTCCTTGCACAGTAATGGCAGCATACAGACTTAGGTGCTCTGTGGCGTGTGGGATCTTCCTGGACCAGGGATGGAAACCACGTCTCCTGCATGGGCAGGCTGATTCTTTAACACTGAGACACCAGGGAAAGCTCTGGAGAAGAGTTCTTGATTCAGGAGAAACACCACCCTCTGCTAGGAGGCCCAGCCCCCCATGGCATGTTTGTCACGGTCCATCCTTCACAGAGAGGTGATCTGTACAAAGCACTGATAGCGGGGCACAAAACACAGAAAACCAGCTCCTTGATTGCCTCTGAAGTAAAGACGTGGGAGGCTGGAGTGGAAAGATGAGCACTCCAGAGGGTTCTTTACTCTGATCATTCTAACTGACAAGACCAACCACATCCCAGCTGTGTATAGAGTTGCATCACTTCCTTCTCTGAGCCTCGGTTTCCTCATCTGTAAAATGGAGAAAATGTGTATACCTCCCTCCCCATGGCTGTTGGGATAATGAGATCAAGTAAGTGAAAGTTCTACTGGTCTAGTAGTTAAGATTCATGGTCTTAGTGGTTAAGACTACGCACTTCCAATGCAGGGGGGCCCAGGTTCGATCCCTGGTCAGGGAACGAAGATCCCACATGCCGTGTGGTGTGGCCATAAATACATAAATAAAAATGAAAGCTCTGTGTAAACTACAATGTTCAGTGCACTTTCCGTTGTACACTGGGAATAGGTGTGCGTGGAGTCAAGCTGAGCTGGGTTGGAGTGCGTGCTCTGCTGTCACTGGCAGTGTGGTCTTGGGTAAACAGGATCCTTTTTCTCAGCCTCAGGCTCTTCATCTATTAAATGGGACTATTCATTGTCTCTACAGTTCACAGGCCTGTTTTGGAAATCAAATAAAGATCACATGAGATAATATAAGTGTCTGGCACACAGTAGGCGCTCAGCACACATCCTTCCCCAGCAACAGAGGAGCACGCAGCCCATAAAACCCTGGAGGTAACAAGGGGTTCTCAATCCAGAAGAAAAACAAGCAGGTGGTGAACGAGCCCTCTCCGGTTTCTCTTCTAAGAGAGTGACTCACTGGCCAGAGTCCAGGTTGATCACCGAGGCAGAGGACAGACAGCCAAACACTAGCCTCCCACGTGGAGTTTCCAAAATATGCAAGCGCAGAGTTGCATAACCTGAGACACTTGTCTCCCTGAAGTGTTTTCCCGCAAATCTTCCCTGAAAAAGATCACGTGCTGGGGGGCTGTAGGGCAACCTTGGGGAGGAAGAAAGGAGAAAGGGAGGGGCTTGGAGACCTCTGGGGTGGGGTGGGATTAGAAAGAGAAGGTATCACATTTACTGAGCTCCTGCTGTATGCCAGGTACTGGGGCTCCCTCAGGGCTCATTCTGTCTGTTATCTACTTAGATCTTTGCCATAAATCTGGGAGAACAGCTTTTACCACTCCCGCATTCCAAGGGAAGAAATAATAACAATAATTAATATCGCTGATGTTTACATAACATTGACTACGTATCCGGCAGTGGGACACTGCCTGGCACACATCTGATTCTCAGGACAGCTCAGCACGTGAGCTCTGTTTGTACTCCCCATTTCACAGAGAAGGCCGCTGAGACTCAAAGAGATAAAGTAACTTCTCCAAGGTCACCCAACTAGACAGCAGAAGGCCTAGTATTCAAAGACTGCCAGAGTTCCAAGGTCCACAGACCTCTAGGAGGGCATTTCCCAAGGGACTGACAGAGGTGGAACTGGAAAGTGGATCCCAGCAGTTGTCCTTGGGTCCCCACAGTGGGAGCCCAGTGTGAGAGTGACATCAATGACCAAGTGACCAGAGGCTCTCTCTTCCTCTGGGCCCGGAGGACAGTTTGTTCCAGCTCGTGGCTATTTGTCATTCTGCCTCTGACCTAAAAGTTTAACATTTCATTCATAAGTTTGGAAACTACAAACTTGGCAGTGTGGGAAAAGTCCTTGGAGATCAGCTATTTTAGTCCATATTACAGACTCAGGGGAGAGAGTGGGGGACAAAACCCCCCCTGAGGCCCAAAGGGAGCTGTGGATAAGGCAAGGTCACAGCGTAATTTTCTGCTAGCAGAATTAGTTTGAGGTCAATGACAGATCGTCTCGTTGTGTAATGATCGAATGTGGGTATACCTCTGAATCACCTGGGGAACTCTTACAGGTTTCTACACTCCTTCTGGAGATTCAGACTTCGGTTGGCAGCAAGGCTTGGGGATCTGATTGTATGCGTCCTTCAGGTGACTCAGATGGCACAGGGCCATGGACTGTTTGGAAGTTGGAGTCCAACGCCCCCCTTTGATTTGACAGTTTGGGATACTAAGACTCAGCATGGGACTTGCCCAACGTCATGGGGCAAGTGAGCGGGGCCTTTGCACAGGCTTTGTGGTCTGAACCCAAAGGTCATTCTCCTTTTCCAAGCCACCTATAGTCAAATTATCAAAATGGGCCAGGAAGCCTGGCCAAGAGTATGACTGTGGTTTTCCCCAGCTCTTGGTTTCCTTCTCATACCCAAATTATAACTTGGGATGGTGCCCGTTTCCGGGGCTTGGAGAGGGAGGGATTCAAGAGCTGAGATTCTACAGGGAAAAGAAAACTGCAATGGGCTGTTCAGCAGGTCCGCGGGGGTTTCCCAGTGGCGAGCTCCAGGATCCAAGGATGACTCAGACACTAGCTTCATTTTCCATTTCAAGAGAAAGGGGAGGGAACACCTTCCCTCCAAGGGAGGAGACAGAGTGGAGAAGGGCCAGTTGTCACTTGAGGAGGCCTGACTCAGGAAGAGCCACACCATCCAGCACCCGCAAGATAAAGGAACCAAAACCAAGTTTGAATCTCTCAAGCATTTTTCTGGAAACTCTGCTTCAATCTCTTCTTAACCCCACACTCCCAGAACCACTTAAGCCTAGGGATTCACTGCTCCTTTCCCCGCTTCAAACCATCCCCTCACATATTTCACTGCCTCCTTCCTTCCTCTCTTTTTATCTGTTTATTTGTTTGATTTTATTTTTGGTCGCACTGGGTCTTTGGTGCTGTGCATGGGCTTTAGAGAAAGCCCATGCAGTGAGTGCGGGTTACTCTTCGCTGAGGTGCGCAAGCTTCTTTTTATGGTGGCTTCTCTTGTGAAGCACAGGCTTTAGGGCTAGCGGGCTTCAGTCTTGCAGCACACAGGCTCACTATTTGTGGCCAATAGTTGTGGTTCACAGGCTTAGGTACTCTGAGACACGGGGAGTCTTCCCTAACCAGGTATCAAACCCGGCTCCCCTGCATTGGCAGGCAGATTCTTATCCACTGTGCCAATAAAAAGGAAGTCCCCTTTCTTTCTCTTTCTCTCTCTTTTTTTTAAAAGTCTGGAATGGTATCTTGGTATTTGGAGTCAGATATGCTAGATTTGAACCCCAGCTCAACCTCTTATGAGCTCTGACCTGGGTAGAGTCACACCCTATCTTGGAACCTCAGTTTCCTCACCTTTAAAGTGGGATAATATCTACCTTCTCTGATTACATTGTTATTATTATTCTGGCCATGGTGGGATCTGAGTTTCCCAACTGGGATTGAACTCAGGACCTTGGCAGTCAAAGTGCAGAGTCCTAACCATTGGACAGCCAGGGAATTCCCATATCTTCTCTAATTATGAGGATGAAGAAAGGTCACATAGATACTTAATAAACAGAAGATGTTTTCTCCGAAGCACTAGATCATATGAGTCATTAATAGACCAGAGAGATTTGTTGAGCTGAAACAAGGTGCTTGAAAGAACTGTTGAGCTGGAAAGCACCTCAGAAATCTTTGAGCCTTAACGACTTCCAAAGCGGAGTCCAAGGGAACTGCTTACAATATTTCCAAATGATAAGGGAGGTCACACGTCTACTTTTGATAGAGTCTCAGGTTTCTTTACCTTTGTCTGGAATTGGATCAGCTCAAAGTGATAATATGGTTATCACATGCTGTATAGAAGTTCTGATTGGCAAGTTACATGGGTCTTTGAAAAGTTTTTTTTTAATGTGAAAATAATTAGCAGAGGGTAGATTAAATGATGGAAAACATTAATCTTGTCCAACTCCTCATTTCATAAACAGGGAAGCTGAGGTTTAAAGAAGGAAGTGACTTGCTAGTCACCCAGCTAATATGGCAAGCTCTCAAAAACCTGAATTCTTTTCCTGGAACCAGTTACTTCCCTTCTTTCCATTCCAGAGTAGAACCCACGATCAAGAAAATCAAGGGGGTTTGGTTGGCTGAGGCAGGAGTAAAATGACTCATCAACTTGCTGTTGCCCTTTCTCTATTCTTGACTTGTTCAGCAAATATTTACTGAATGTCCGCACTGTTGGGACTCAGAAGAGGTTAGAGAGGAAAGTTATGGTGGCAGACAGCGTCAGGATCTGCTTCCAGGTATGACTCCGGAACCTGGGCCTCCCCCAACCCTCACCCATTATAAATATAAATGGATATACAGCTATAACTGAATATGTACATTATAAAACACCCACTACTGTGTCTTCTAATATAGCTAAGTTGTGTCTGAGGACAAGGACGGTCTCATTTCAGCATGTACAGATCTTCCTGACACTCATCAGTAGGGCATAAAATCAGTGCTGCGGTATTGGAAGTACCTGAATTTAAAACAGGTTGTTTGATTTTGGCCGTTTCATGTTGCAGATGGGATCTTAGCTTCTGGACCAGTGACAGAACTCCTGCCCCCTGCATTGGAGGCTGGGAGTTTTAACCACTGGATGACCAGGGAAATCCCCACCTGAATTCTAACTGCCACTAACTATATCTTTGAGACAGTGATGTTACTTTCCTTCTCTGGTCCTTAAGTTTTAATTATCTATAAACCAGAAACAGTGGCAAAATCATGTGTGGACTTGCTAGCTGGTTCATTTCAAGCTATCCTAGCCTTTAACTAGGAGAAAGAAGATGTTGGGAGTTTAGGCTGAAAACGGAATGGACGTTATCATTTCGTTAACTCCCAAACATCTTTCCCGCGCCCTTTGCCACTCGTCAACTGTCTGCTCTCGCCGCCCTCTTTTTTTTTTTCTTCTCTCAACATTCTCCTCTAGAGGGCAAGCAAGCTCTACGTTCTGTTGCCATACTTCCGTTCGCCTTCCTTTTTTCTTGCGCGCATGTGCACACTTCATTTCCGGGCTGCCCTACTTGTTCGGCACCACGCCTGCGCAATCTCAGCCCCGCCCCCTCCACCCCGGAAACGCTTCCTTCCTACGCAGCCGCTACAGCCGCTGCAGGCGGTGGACCTTTGCCTCTCTAGGCTGGTAGGGCTTCTCCTCCATGGTCCTGACTGTCAGCACCGTTTCCGAAGCCAGTCGGTGCCGCTGGGCCGCGCTCGGACGCTTCGGATCCTCGAGACCGTAACCGGTGAGCGAACCCCACAGGAGCTCGAGGACGAGCGGGGCCCGTGCAAGCTGGAACGGGCAGGGTTTCCCCTCGCGCTCGGAATGGGTCTGTCCGCCCCGTCCTCCCTCCCGCTCCCGGAATGGGCTCGCCGCCTCCATCCCAGTCCCTCCTCCCGGGCGGGGCGACGTTGTCATGGTGACGGCGGGCTGGCTGAGGCCAGGCGTGTGTCCTCGCAGGTGCAGGGGCGGCCCGGGGCCCATGGCACGGCGACGGCGCTGACCCAGGCCTGGGCGGCGGCCGGGCCCC
Organism: Neotragus pygmaeus; assembly: GCA_006410875.1. Taxonomy (NCBI): domain Eukaryota; kingdom Metazoa; phylum Chordata; class Mammalia; order Artiodactyla; family Bovidae; genus Neotragus; species Neotragus pygmaeus. The sequence goes on along the minus strand of SJYV01011351.1, from coordinate 21,215 downwards.
GGGGGCCGGCATGGCGGGCCAGTTCCGCAGCTACGTGTGGGACCCGTTGCTGATCCTGTCGCAGATCGTCCTCATGCAGACCGTCTATTACGGCTCGCTGGGCCTGTGGCTGGCGCTGGTGGACGGGCTGGTGCACAGCAGCCCCTCGCTGGACCAGGTGTTCGACGCTGAGGTAGGATCCGGGGCTGGCGCGGGTGGCGTTTCGGCCTCACCTGGTGGTCTGACACTACCAGGCTCTAGACCTGGCTGGACCACCTGACGCTGAGGAAGTGACTTCCACTTCTCTAAGCCCCAGGATCTCGGGTGCCAAATTGCGGAGGGGGGAATGGGTAAAAGAGCATTCGTGGAGGTANTTCTTTTCCTGGAACCAGTTACTTCCCTTCTTTCCATTCCAGAGTAGAACCCACGATCAAGAAAATCAAGGGGGTTTGGTTGGCTGAGGCAGGAGTAAAATGACTCATCAACTTGCTGTTGCCCTTTCTCTATTCTTGACTTGTTCAGCAAATATTTACTGAATGTCCGCACTGTTGGGACTCAGAAGAGGTTAGAGAGGAAAGTTATGGTGGCAGACAGCGTCAGGATCTGCTTCCAGGTATGACTCCGGAACCTGGGCCTCCCCCAACCCTCACCCATTATAAATATAAATGGATATACAGCTATAACTGAATATGTACATTATAAAACACCCACTACTGTGTCTTCTAATATAGCTAAGTTGTGTCTGAGGACAAGGACGGTCTCATTTCAGCATGTACAGATCTTCCTGACACTCATCAGTAGGGCATAAAATCAGTGCTGCGGTATTGGAAGTACCTGAATTTAAAACAGGTTGTTTGATTTTGGCCGTTTCATGTTGCAGATGGGATCTTAGCTTCTGGACCAGTGACAGAACTCCTGCCCCCTGCATTGGAGGCTGGGAGTTTTAACCACTGGATGACCAGGGAAATCCCCACCTGAATTCTAACTGCCACTAACTATATCTTTGAGACAGTGATGTTACTTTCCTTCTCTGGTCCTTAAGTTTTAATTATCTATAAACCAGAAACAGTGGCAAAATCATGTGTGGACTTGCTAGCTGGTTCATTTCAAGCTATCCTAGCCTTTAACTAGGAGAAAGAAGATGTTGGGAGTTTAGGCTGAAAACGGAATGGACGTTATCATTTCGTTAACTCCCAAACATCTTTCCCGCGCCCTTTGCCACTCGTCAACTGTCTGCTCTCGCCGCCCTCTTTTTTTTTTTCTTCTCTCAACATTCTCCTCTAGAGGGCAAGCAAGCTCTACGTTCTGTTGCCATACTTCCGTTCGCCTTCCTTTTTTCTTGCGCGCATGTGCACACTTCATTTCCGGGCTGCCCTACTTGTTCGGCACCACGCCTGCGCAATCTCAGCCCCGCCCCCTCCACCCCGGAAACGCTTCCTTCCTACGCAGCCGCTACAGCCGCTGCAGGCGGTGGACCTTTGCCTCTCTAGGCTGGTAGGGCTTCTCCTCCATGGTCCTGACTGTCAGCACCGTTTCCGAAGCCAGTCGGTGCCGCTGGGCCGCGCTCGGACGCTTCGGATCCTCGAGACCGTAACCGGTGAGCGAACCCCACAGGAGCTCGAGGACGAGCGGGGCCCGTGCAAGCTGGAACGGGCAGGGTTTCCCCTCGCGCTCGGAATGGGTCTGTCCGCCCCGTCCTCCCTCCCGCTCCCGGAATGGGCTCGCCGCCTCCATCCCAGTCCCTCCTCCCGGGCGGGGCGACGTTGTCATGGTGACGGCGGGCTGGCTGAGGCCAGGCGTGTGTCCTCGCAGGTGCAGGGGCGGCCCGGGGCCCATGGCACGGCGACGGCGCTGACCCAGGCCTGGGCGGCGGCCGGGCCCCGGGGGCCGGCATGGCGGGCCAGTTCCGCAGCTACGTGTGGGACCCGTTGCTGATCCTGTCGCAGATCGTCCTCATGCAGACCGTCTATTACGGCTCGCTGGGCCTGTGGCTGGCGCTGGTGGACGGGCTGGTGCACAGCAGCCCCTCGCTGGACCAGGTGTTCGACGCTGAGGTAGGATCCGGGGCTGGCGCGGGTGGCGTTTCGGCCTCACCTGGTGGTCTGACACTACCAGGCTCTAGACCTGGCTGGACCACCTGACGCTGAGGAAGTGACTTCCACTTCTCTAAGCCCCAGGATCTCGGGTGCCAAATTGCGGAGGGGGGAATGGGTAAAAGAGCATTCGTGGAGGTATAGTGGGAACTGTCTGGACTTTGGAGTCAGGCCTCTGTTTAAGTTACACCTATTAGCTGTGTAATCTGGGGCAAGTGTTATCCTCTCTCTGAACCATCACTTTTCCTGTGTGCAAAATCATGAGACCGCTAGCACGGAGGCCGTGGACTGCAGTACACAGAACTTGGCTTTGGATTCGGAATGCTTAATGTCCAGGCCAGGCTGAAACATACCAGCTGTGGGACTTTGGGCAAGTTGCTTCATCTTTCTGAGCCTGTTTCCTCTTCCAGAATAAAATAATCCTCAGCAAAATGTTATGAGACCCAGAGGGGCCTGGGAATAAGAAAGTGCTTTGTAAAAGTGTAACGGAAGGCGAAGTGTTAGCTTCACAGAGGCAGATGTAGTATGTAGTAATAAGAACAGTTCTTGGAGCCAGGAGATTTGGGATGGAATCTTTTGTCCTGCTTATCCTCTGTGTAGCCGTTGGGCAAATTACTATCCCAAAAGAAGTAATAGTAAGCAAGTTATTATCCAAAAAAGGTAATAATAATTCTATGAGGTTATCGTGAGGATACTATGGAATAATGAATGTCACTGTTGCATGCTGAAAGAGTGTAGATGTTGGGTATTTGGTAGTACTGTAACAATAGTGATGGAAGCTGCATACCCACCTGGTACCTAGTAGTATCCTCTTAGGAGGTTGTGTCCTCCTGAGAAGGACATGTGGAAATCTGAGGCTTTGTTGAAGAGCTATCTCATGCACACTACCTGAATTCTAGACCAGTAGTTGACAGACCTTTTTGTAAAGGGCAAGATTTTAGGTCAAGCTACTCAATTCTGCCATCATAGCACAAAAGCAGCCATGGACAATACTAAGTGAATAGGTGTGACTGTGTTTCAGTAAAACTTTATTTACAAGAATAAGTGTCTGGCCCCTGGGGCCATAGTTTGCTGAAAACTGTTCCAACTTTTATGCTGTTTACTTACTGTATCACTTTGGGCAAGTTACTTAACTTCTTGGGGTTTTTATTCCTTCTTTGTAAAATGAGGATAGTGATCCTTTCCTGGCTACTGTGATGGATGTCTGTAAAAGCAGCTTTTTAGAAATAGGCCGCCATACAGATGAAGGGGCGTATTGGCTTCTGTGGCCCCGGCAGGATGTTTGTTTCTTGGAGGGGGCTCCTGGAGCGTAGGGGCTCTGCCAGTTTTCTCCTCCAGCATATGTCCATTTGTGATTTCCCCTTCAGATCCTGGGCTTTTCCACCCCACCAGGCCGGCTCTCCACGATGTCCTTCGTCCTCAACGCCCTCACCTGGTGAGTATCACCAGTTTTCCTGTCCAGCTTTTGGGGTCTTAGCGCTGGAACTAACTTTCTGAATTTGGACCTGACACAGGCTGGGACTTGTTCCTGGATAGAGGTAGACTAACGTGGGTGGCGGAGACCAGTTCTGGGACTGGCTCCATCATAGGATTTCTTCCACCACTGTTTTGACTTGGCTGGAAAGCTCTTATGTCACTCTGAGGATGCTGCCCAGGGACAGCTTCCCTCTCAGATCACTTCCCTGATGTGGAATGAGGTGAGGGGAGGATTGAACTGGGAGTCAGGAGAACTGGATTCTCTTCTTGGCCCATGTGCCATTAGCCAAGTTCCTTCCCTTCTCTCTGGGCGTCAGGTCCTCGCTTGTTCGCTGAGGACTTGGACTGAGAGGCGGTTTAAGTGAAGTGATTACGAGCTTAGGCTCTAGAGGCTGACTCACTCGGCTTTGACTCTCAGCTCGCTGCCACTAGTCTAGTGACTGTGGACAAGTTAATCTGTCTAAGCCCCAGTTTCTTCACCAGTAAAATGAGGCTAATAATATTACCCACCTCATAATGGTAAGGGTTTCACGAGTTCATTCACAGGAGGTACTTAGAACAGTGCCTTGCACATTGCTATTCTTGACCTTTCACTGGAGGTTGAGAACTGGTGGGGTGACTGTGACCTGGATTTGGCTCCCAGATATGTTCTGTTTGACTTACCCAGTTGTCAACCCACGCAGGGTGTTTAAGATTTTTTTTCCCCACTTAATTGAAAATCAGGAGATTTTATATTAAAAATCTAGATTTCTGGGGTCTCTTAAGAAAATGGGATGATCAACCGATTCCAGGCCAGCCTTCTAGCCTGGCGGTTTGTCTCGCTTTAGGCCCCACTTTGAATGGGACATGTCTGCTTCGTGGTGCCACAGCGCTCCCCAGGCTCTCAGAGCCCCTTGAGTGGCAGCTGCCCTGATCGTCACGCGCATACTTTTTCCTCCTTCCCCACCCGACTTACTCTCAGCACTACCCGCCGGGCTCCTCTGGGCATCTGACAATGTAGCCCCTGCCTCCCACTTCTCTCGCTTGCTTCTGACCCCGGTGCTGTCATCCTGTCCCCCCACACTCCCCCAGATAAGCTAATCGAAGGCCAGGACAACCCAGTGACAGCTCACTGCCGTCCTCTCCCCACAGTGCCCTGGGCCTGCTGCACTTCATCCGGCGAGGGAAGCAGTGTCTGGATTTCACGGTCACTGTCCATTTCTTTCACCTCCTGGGCTGCTGGCTCTACAGCTCCCGATTCCCCTCGGCGCTGACCTGGTGGCTGGTCCAGGCCGTGTGCATTGCGCTCATGGCTGTCATCGGGGAGTACCTATGCATGCGGTCGGAGCTCAAGGAGATCCCCCTCAACTCAGCCCCGAAGTCCAGTGTGTAGTGTTGGGTCCTTTGGACACCCTGCTGGGCACTTGACCGCCCCTCCAACCCCTTGGGCTGCTTGGACCGCCAGATAAGGTCCAGCCCAGGCTGAGAGGAACCCGGGAAATGTGAAGTCTTGGTTGGTGTGGGGGAGAGAGTGAGGCCCCCGTCAAGAAGGTGGGTAGCTGGGCAGGATCAGAGCTGCAGGATCAATCTGTCTGTGGAAGCCTTGGTGTCTGGGAGGTCGACGTGGGCACCTCTTTCAGGGCAATAGCAGAATCGGAACCATGTCACTCTTGAGCCACCATACCTGTCACCAGCCTGTTATTTTAAAAAGGAAAAAAAAAAAGATAACTGATCGGAGCGAACCACTCTTTTAGCCAATCTGTCTTATCTCCTGGGACAGCAGTTACATACCTTTTCCACGTTGCCCGGACTGTGGCTGTTCAGTTGGAACAACCCTTGGTTTCTGGATCCAAAGCCACAGAAAGAGATCTAGATGCCCAGTAAGTAGCAGGCTGCTGTCAGGCAGAGAATGGCAGGTGGAGGCATCAAGGAAAAAGAAAAAAACCCCCAAACGCACAACCTGTGTTCTGCTGCACGCATGCGCGCACACACCCCTGAACCCCATGACTTCTGGTTCTCTCTACTGAGTCCCCACCCTGCTGCCAGCTTTCCACATAGCAGGCCAGAGGACCCAGAGAAGAATCCCAGCATCGTTGCCCATCTCGTGTTTGACCTGGAGTCACGACCTGTTCTCTAGGAGTGACCAGGCACTCCAGCTCCCACAGGACCTCCGTTTTGGTGGTAGTTCCCTTTTCCTGCCTTATTTGGAATCCCACAGTGGGAGGGAACCGTGAGCACCCCAGACCCAAGGAGCCCAGCCTTCCATCTTGAGGTGTACTTGATTGTACCGAAGGAGATAGGAATTTGCTACCAAGGTATTTCTTTGAGGTGGAGTGTCCTCTGTGAGGGGGCTTGCAGCTGCCCTTCCTGTGTACATAAATACAGTATTTTCCACGGTTCTGCCTGCGCTTTATTTTATAACGCCATGCTTGGGACTGGGAGGGGTCAGGAGAGTCAGACATTCATTAGAGCCAGGAGCTATTAAGAATTATTAGGCCACCTTCTTTTTTTTTCCCTTCTTGAGCCCAGGTGTTCCTCTAGTTGGTTGAAACATGGAGTGCAGGGAACTCCTGTGTCCCACCCCCACCTGTAGCCTTCTCCGCTTTGCCTTGGGTGACCGCCATGACTCAGGATGCCTTTCCCACTTGCCAGTGATTTCTGACTGTGCCCAGTGAAACGCACCGGTCTAGACCCACTTCCTCCTGGAAACTGCTGCTGCTCCCCTTGGGCCCTCCATAGCCTCCCTGAGCGAGCTGACGGGGTTCCTCTTTCAGAGTTAGGGCTCCGTAGATGGGAACTTGTGCCATCTCCCCCAGAAGCCTTTCCAGCCTCCTGGCTCCCAGCCCCGCAGGATAGGAAGTGGAGGCTGACAGGATGAAAGCTGAAGAGTGAACATGCCCAGGCAGAAGCTGGGCAGAAGCTGGGAGAAGGTTCGGGTGCGGTGCCTCAGAAACAGGGTGCCCTGGCCAAGCAGGGAGGGAGCGAGTTGTTAATGGGCCGCTAATCCTGGCTGCAGAGTCCAGGAGGTGAGACCAGGCTGAGATGGCTTCCCTTGTGTCGGTGGGTTTCCCCCAGACACCAGAGACCCCAAAGGCAGGTGACTCCCTTTATTTTGAGGAAAGCCTCAGAGCCCTCATGTCCGCTGTGGTGGTTGCTTCAGCTGTGGTGGCACACCTCTTTGGGACTTTCCCACTAGGGCTTGTGACACCCCGCCGCATGATGATGGGTCTCTGCCCCCAGAGTGTCAGTTGCATCTTTTTTGGAAACTGGCAAAAGTCAGGGGAGCCAACATTTTTTTTTTTTTAATAATATAATGACTAAGTTGCTACTTTACTGAGATGTTGATGAATTCTAAAGTGACAAAGCAGTGTCTAGAGGCAAATTCCAGAGAGGAAGTAATAGCATCCACTGAGTACAAGAGATGTCCAACAGTAGACGAAGTGCTGTACGTCTCCTTGCTCACTTAATCTTCCCGACAACCTTCCGAAGTAGGAAGTATTGGGACTTTCCCTGGCGGTCTAGTGGTTAAGACTCTGCACTCGCAGTGCAGAGGGCACTGGTTTGATCCCTGGTTGGGGAACTAGGGTCCCATATGCTGCTTGGTGTGACCGGAAAAAAAAAAAAGAAGTAGGAAAACCATCTGTGTCTTACAGGTGAGGAAACTGTAAGGAAGTTGCCCAAGGTTACATTAGGAGCTGGCAGACCAGGATTTGGGTTTCAGTAATGAAATTAGTAAACTCATTCTGAATACATTACTAGTCAAGAATGTTTACGTTCTTACTGGTTAAACAATCTACTTTGTAATCGTATTTTCTCATCCTACTGTATTGTTGTAAATGCTAAGGATGTGAAAAGCATTGTAAATATTACTTGTTTTCCAAGAAAAAGGAATAGGCAGTATATTAAACATGGCCACAGATTTTCAAGTGAACATGAGGATATCAGCAATGTTTTTATTTCCAAAGGATAAAGAAGAAGACCTAGATCAGAAAGTTAACCTCCACCCGCCCACTGAGTTGGTGTAGTAGCTCTTGACTTTGTGGGTGTGATGGCTAGACACCCTGTTCTCCCCGTTCACTACTCAACTCCAGCTGTTTGGAGAGAGAAGTAGAAACTAGGACATAGCTGATACTCAGACTAGTTTATGAACTGAAAGAAGGATGGTAAGGGAGAAAGGATGTCTAACTCAGAGGGTGCCTCTAACCCCTAGTTCTAGGCAGGCCTGTCCAGTTTAGAGCCAAATGGGGGCCAGAATGGCACCGGGGGTGGGGGTGGAGGGAAGCTCCAGGTCCCCTTGAGTCTTATGGGAGGGGCAATTAAAACAGGTTAACTTCCCCTGGAAGGTGAGTCGTACACTCTCTTCAGTGACTCCCTAGATCAGGGTAGCTTCCTCCTGGCATTCCTAGAGGGCAGTCAGCGCTTAGCCCAGGGACCACAGAGCCTTAGGACTGTGGGTGTAGGGGCCAATTCTGGGCCCAAAAGAGAGCGGCCTTGTGGAGGGGGAGTTAAACGCTGCTGCCTTGGAGGACTTCCCTGGTGGTTCAGTGGCTAAGACTCCATGCTCCCAAGGCAGGGGGCACAGGTTTGGTCCCTGGTGGAGGAACTAGATCCCACATGCTGCAACGACCTGCCTCAGCCAAATTAAAAGTACATATGTATTAAAAAAAAAAAGCTACTGTCTTGTTTGAGATTTTCTGAAGGAAAGTAGCAAAGGGTGATGAAACAGTACTGAGACAAGGGGGTAGAGAGAGCTGAGGGCTTTAATCCTTATCCTGCCTACCCGGCCAAGCCAAGGACAATTCTAGGGGGCCTGATGTTAGAAGGCCTTACAGAGCGGCCGTGGAGTGCCTGGTGAAGTCCTGGAGTCCCATTGCTAGTTCTGAGACCTTGGACAAGCTACTTAACCTTCCCTGGGTTGAACTTCCCTGGCTTTTTGTGAGGGTTCAGTGAGATGTCATATGGAAAGCACTGTGCCTGATATGTAAGAAGTGATTCATGAATCTAAGCAGTTAGGATTAGGGCACCACGACCCCCTCCCCATTTTAGAGAGGAGACCCCTTTCTTCGGAGCCTTGGCTGTTAGATGGAGGACAGGACTGTGCCCACAACGTAAGTACAGCAACAAAGTATTGAGCTCCTACATGCCACATGCTGTAAAGTGACACATTTGTAACTTAATCCAGTGACAGCGGCACCATTGTTTTCCCCATTATGCAGACAATGAAACTGAGGTTTAGGAATAAACAGCTTTCCTCAGCATCAAACAGCTGATAAGAAGCCAGGCCTGTCTGCCTCAGCAACCTCGTCCCCATTTCATATTCCAAACAGGTTTAAATAGTTCATGGCCCACTTTGGGAGAGGGGCAGCCTCCAGGATCCAGATGCTATTTTAGCAAAAGGTTGTGAACTTGAACATAAGGTTGGCTTTTTAAACAAGCAGCTGGTTCCCGAAAGGTGGGAAGTTAGCCAACTGCCCATAAGTGAGAAACAGGGCCAGTACTGGCCTTGGGGCTTTATTATGACAAGGAGGCATGGAAAAAAGGCCAAACATTCAACATCCCGCAAGCTAGTTTCAGCTACATCAAGGCTGATTTGCTCAGAGCTCTCTGGAATGGCTCTTCGTATCCCTCTTTTTATAAATAGATGAAATAGGCTCTGAGAGATCATGTGACTTGTTAAAAATTCAAACACTTAACGTTTTCCCCTAGTTAACTGTTGGTTGGCCGTTTCTCCTGTAGTCAGTTTCTTTATCTCTCAGATCATTTACAGGATTCTGACCAAATCAGGATCTAACTGAACCCTGAAGAGGAGCCTCAGGTTGAGGTCGTTCAACAAAGGGAGAGGGATAGTGGAGAGACCCTGGTTCTGGGATCATGGGAGGCGAGTTGCCTGAGCCTAAATACCAGCAGGTAGAAGGGATAAGGCTCCAAGGAGGGAACTGCTGGGAGTTATTCACATGCATGAGCCCTGCATCCTGCCTCGCCGTGCAGCACGCTGGCCGCTCTGGGTCCCAACCAGCCTAGGCACACAGGCTCCTGTCTGCTCACTCGATGGCCTCCCCATGGGCCTCTCAGGCCCAGCTCTGGCTCCCAGTTGGGCAAAGCAGAAGTTGCCAATCTCCCCTAGGCTCAGGGCTTTTCATCCCCTACTTGGGGCTCCCCGGGGGAAGGTTCAAGTGAAGATTAGTGCAGCCCCCTTTGCCCCCAGGGTTGGTTATTTGATTTGGGAGCGAATTGCCCTGATTGCTCACTGATAGCCCAGGTTACTTGAAGTTTGACAGAATGGAAGGCACTTGGGAGAAATGGTTGAGTAGAAGGTCGATGGGATTGATGATGCCAGGCGAGGGAGTCGAAATGGGGAGTCCCCAGGAGTAAGGCTGGAGCGGGCATATAGCTTGAGGTGGGGTTGCAGGAGTGGAAGTTGTGTGGAGGGATGGGGTGGGATACCCGGGACGGGAACTCTGCACCTGCTGACCACAGGTGGGGAACAGTGAGGTGCAGAGTGGTCCCATGCCAGGCTGTCTGCGGCGGCCTGGTTTCCGCTGATGCCCACCCCAGGGATGCTCAGTCACAGTGCTTGGCCCCAGTGGGGAGGAGGGATGTGAACCTGTGGATTCAGTGGGAGCCTCTCCTGTCTTTCCCCCTCATTCCCAATCTGAGGGTCTCCATCACTGCCCTGACTCCCTGGGGGTGGGGATGGAGGCTCTGCGCCCCTCCATGGCCCTGCTGCTTCCCGGAGGGCACCTGCCTGCCTCCAGGGGAAGATAGAGGATGACAGTCTTCGTCCAGAGAAAGCCTGGGCCCCCTCGATTTTCCTCTCCCTAACAGCACATTCAGGGCCCTGTGGCTCCTACCAACAGCGGTGGTGACCTGACCGGACGTGGGGTTGGAGGATGGACGTGCTGTGTCTGTCATGTGAGCAGTGAGACAACCAATTCCCGGCCTGACTGGTGCTTCCCGTGACCCAGGAGGGGCACGGTTCGCATTTCCAGCTGACATCTGCTGACATCGGGCGTCGTGATAATAAGGGCGCAATGCATGTGTTTGACAGGCTGGATGCGGTGTTGCACCTTTCCCTCTTCAGGAGGTGGAATGAGGAGCAGCCAGGAGACCTGGTTTAGAGCTCTTACCGTGCCACTTCCCAGGACCGTCCCATCTCGGAGCCGTGTGGTTTCCTCCTCTCCTAGCCTTGCAGGGCTATTGTGAGTCACCAGGCAGCCAGCAAGCACACAACAAACGTTCCCCTTCTATGACTTCATGGAGTGCCCCGTTCAGGAGGCCAGCTAGCAGAGTGGGGGAGGGAAACAGCACACTGGCTTCTTTGCTTCGGGTTCTACACTGACGTCGGGGACCTGGGGACAGACTGAAATGACCCTGAAGTAGTGATTCACACCCCCACCCTCAGTCCTTACCTTGTCGGAGAGACTCTTCCCTCCATCCTGTCCAACCCCAGAAAAACGGGCAGAGCCAGTGGCATATGGGAGATTTTATCTGTAGACTTAGGAATTCTCCCGCCCTTCCCTCCCGGTCCATGATTGTGCCATCTCCCTCGCTCCGCAGCACACCTCGGGCTCCCATTCAAGGTCACACCTGCGAACAGACCTCAGCGTCAGTCGGCAGTTAAGACCACCCCCAGGGGGCGCTGCAGGCCAGGGAGAGGGCTCGGGGACCCGGGGCATCGTGACGCCCGGCCCATTCGAGATGCCAGCTTTGCTGATGGGGCAGCCTCCTTTCAGCTGGACCCCCAGGCTCCTCACCCTCTTCCTTTCTTGGAAACTCAGCAAAGGGGCTGAAGTATTTATTTTGTTAAGGAACTTTTTGTTCAGAGTAAATCCTGTTTGTGGGTGGTGGTGGTGCTGGTGATGGTTTAGTCCCTAAGTGGTGTCTGACTCTTCATGACCTCGTGGGCCATAGCCCACCAGGCTCCTCTGTCTGTTTGTGTTTCCCAGGCAAGAATACTGGAGTGGGTGGCCGTTTCCTCCTCCAGGGGATCCTCCTGACCCAGGGATCGAACCCAGGTCTCCTGCATTGGCAGGGGATTCTTTACCGTCGAGCCACCAGGGAAGTCCAAGTCTTATTCGAGGCATGAGCAAATAAAATAGAGTGTAGATTGAAGAGGGGATGGGATGCAGCAGAGCCCTACTTGACCTCTCCCCACTTCCCCCCAGATTTGGAAATCCCTGGACTCATTTCTCAATGAGATTCTGAACCACAGCAGTTTGCTCTCTCCTGGGCCTCTAGGCAATGGATGCCCCGCCTCAGGACCATGTTTCCCAGTGTCCTCCTTCCCCAGAGCCCCTACTCGGGTCCTGAGAGGTCCACTGCTCTGCTGCATGGCCCTGCTTCCGCCTCTCTGGGCTTCCCTCTCTGGGCGGAAGGTCGGGCTTCCCAGCACCGCCAGCCACAGCCCCCAAACTCTGGACCCTACGCCCCCTGGCTCCGGGCCCAGCTCGGGGCCAGCGTTTCACCCTGGCCTGGCGGTGGTGGTGTCACACCTTGTACAGATGGACCATCGGCATCTCCAGTGACGCTGAGCAGAAGCGGGTGCAGCAGCGCTTGACCCAGCGCAAGGCGGAGGATCTGCACATCACGCGGGGCCCTGGGAGGTGGACTCGTGTGGGCAGCCCCTCAAACCAGACCCGCTGGTTCGCTCTTTCCAGCTGCTTCTCATCCTCCACGGGAGTTCTGTCCTGGCGGGTCTTCCGGAAGATGACTCGGGGGTCCCCAGTAGGTGGCTGCCTTGCCTGGGCTCTGGGACCCATGGTCAGGCCGTGACCTCTCGATGTCATTGGGGCCTCAGGCTCCATTTGCCCCTCTTTCTGTGACGTAGCTTCCTGTGCCCTGGGCCTCGACTCCTCACACTCTTCAGGCTCCCCTGTGGGCTTTAATTTCTTGGAGTCCAGTTTCTGGTAGGAACACCCAGCCTCCTCCTGGAACTCTTTGTTATTTTGTTCCACTTCATCCCAGACATTATCGTACCTGTCAGAGAGAGGAACAGCAATCAACAGCATAGGACCGAGGCTCTGGTCCTCCGCTAGTCCCGAGACAGCTGCGCTGCCGCTGGTTCAGGGGGCCTGTCAGGAAAGCCACAGAAAGCCCGGAGAAAAGCTTCTCCACCACTCAGAAGCCTTACACCTGGGGGCAGGGGATGCAGTGACAAGCACTGGCAGAAGGGATGTGAGAGGCTAGAAAAGCCTATGGCAACGGCTAGTAGTTAGGACACTAGAAACGTGTATTACCTGCATTGGCCACTAGGTTAGGGCTCTGCCTCTGGATGTCAGTTGACGGAGTGGACTGGTCTAGTTGTTTTTTTTTAAATTGTTTTCTTGTTCCAAGACATCTTAGAAAGTAGCTCCAGTGACTGCCCCCCACCCCCCCTCATCCCATCTCACTTCTGGAGGGGCAGGATAGCTTCCTCTCAACAACACAGTTGGGGCTTGGGGCCAGTTAGGGCTGGCTGCTTTAAAAAGGGTTGGAAAACTCTGGGACTAGATGGTCCTGACCCTTTGGGCTCGGTGTTTCCTGATCTCCTGTATCGAGGAGGTCAACTTAGAGGGAGGAAACCAGAGGGGTGGAGTTCGCTAGAGATGTTAGACTTTCCAAAAGGGTATCTCACAGACTGAAGTCCCCTGCAACGAGGCCACCCCGTCCTAGCTGAGCACATGTTGGGAGGGAGAGGCCTCATGCTCAGGGTTAGACAATACTGAGGAGAGTCACGGCCACCGCTGGTTGGGGGCCCACCAGGTGTCAGGCCCAGGACACCACAGTCCTGCAAGGACGAAGGTGGCTTGGAGAACACAGGCTTTGGAGACACACTGTGGTTCAGACTTGCTTCTGCCTCTTCCTTGTCATTTGGGGCAAGAAAGGTGTCCTGTCAGAGCCTTAGTTCCTTCATCTGAGAACTGAGATAATTCTGTCCACCTAATAGGGTTTTTATGGAGTAGATTAGGTGGGAAAATGCTCTGCAGGGTACCTGGCCCTTGAAGAGTGAAAGTGAAAGTCGCCTAGTCGTGTCTGACTCTATGACCTCATGGTCTATACAGTCCAGGGAATTCTCCAGACAAGAATACTGGAGTGAGTAGCCTTCCCCTTCTCCAGGGGATCTTCCCAACCCAGGGATTGAACCCAGGTGGATTCTTTACCAACTGAGCTATCCGGGAAGCCCTTAGCAGGTGCCTTATAGATGTCAGCTTTCTTAGCATCGCTGTGAAGTGGGAGGGAGCTTGGCTTCAGCAGGATGACTAGTCTGTGGGTGAATCTGTGGGTGGTGATGAATTGGGAGGAGCAGGAAGGGGGCCTGCTTGCTCAGCGCCCCAGATGGTAGTTAGTCCCATGACTGGATGATTATGACCATGCTTATGACAACAGCTCTGATTTCAGCTGGGAACAGCTTCAAATCCTAGCTCTGCCACTTAGCAGTTCAGCTAATGGAACAAGTTACAGCATCTCTTGGGCCCCAATTCTCCATCACTAAAATAGGGCTGCTGAATGGCTCCCTTTCTCCCAGAGCCTTGTCAAAAAGCGGGTTTCTAAACTCCTTAGCACAGTGCCTGTTCCTAATAAAGACGGCTATTGGGCCCGTGATGGGGGCGATGGGTGGGCCAAGCTCACCCAGAGGAGATCCCCAGGACCTTTGGAATCCCGAGCAGTAAATTCCAACACCTTCTGGCCAGGTTATGCAGTTCTTGGATCCGAGGGTTCGAGCTTTTGAGCAGTTTCAAGAGCGACAAGTGTTTTAATACCTGCCAGGGATGAAGAGACAGAAAAAAAAAAAAGGAAGCTTCAGCTTTCTTGGGATAGCCTCCCAACCCCCACCTGGAGTTTGGCTCAGCTCAGCTCACGGTGAGGCCGGTTGACTCCTTCCGGGTCACCCGTGGCAGCCCTGAGCAGCACAGTGTGGGGGCTCAGGCTTTCTTTAGTGGGCGCCCAAGGGCACCCAAATGTGGCACCTCACCATTTTAAGTCGGTTCCGCGCGATTACTTTGCTGACAGGCTGATGTATCTTGTCCTGCGGTTCCTTAGCTTGCATCTGACAGAGAGAGGGAAGGAGCGGGTGGGGGGAAATGCTAACACAGGATGAGCCACCTGAATGCCCGGTAATGCCTCTCCACTGGGCTTGGGTCGATAAACCCTAGACTGTGATTTTTGTCACCTTGGTTTGGGGGTGGAAATGGGGAGCCTGTTATAACTCTCTTGACCCCCCTTCACCTCTCCCCCTCCCCCTAGGCAGAAAGACCACCACCCGGGTGTGGCTGGGTGCTCTGTTGAGACCTCCACTAGATCCAGCCCCGAGTCCACCCGTGGAAACCACCTTATCCTTGGGCCTCCTCTTTGTCAGTGGACGCACACCGGCGCTGTGGCACATACTGGGCAAATGGGCCCTGCCTGCGCCCTGCCTGCCCCCAGCTGAGCCCCCACGCAGGCTGGACGTCAGGATGCTTGTGCTGGTGCTCCCAGGGAGGGGGCTGTGACATCACTGAAATGTGTGACAGTGGCTGGTCTCCAAGGAGTATATGTGTGGCAGGGTTGGGGGGTGAGAAGGTGACTCCTGTCTGTGCAGAGACCTAGTAGGTGCCAGGCAGAGGCACACACTGTCACTATTTCCCTGCAAGGTAGGATGATTTTCCCCCCACCCACCTTTTTTAATGAAGAAATCAGGGTTCAAAGAAATTAAATAATTTACTCAAGGCCAACATAGCTGGAGAATGGTAGAGCTGGGAACATAAGGTCTGAAAATCAGCCCATGAAACCTGGTTCTCAACCGTGCTCATCTGTTCGTTCATGTCATACATGTTCGTTCATGTGCATCTGCTCTGTGTCTGGTGTGTTCTAAGTGCTGGAATAAAAAAAAAATTCTGCCATCAAGGAACTTACATTCTAGTGGAGAAGAGACAATATGTGTTCCTGTAAAGATTCAATAATGGGCTGTCTGAAACAAAGTATGTGTATGTGTGTGTGAATGTGTGTTTATCATAAATTTTCCTGAAAGAAACCTAAAATAATAAAATTCTACAAATACTCTATTGTGAATCCTGTAGGGCCAGTTTACTCTTACAGTATACTTTTCTCAAATTTTGCCTAACTCTTGCATCCATACTCAACTTATGGCTGTAATTGATGAAAGGTGTCATTCCAACATGAATGTTGATGTTTTCATTCATACTGAAGAGTAAGAAGAAAGTGAAAAAGTGGAGGAATGAAGATTTTGGAATTCATTTCTCAATGATCCTATCGACTTGCTTACTGTCACTGTTTTCAAATATTGGGAGTATATTTGCTCAGCCTTTTTTGTGTATGTGTGACTATTAACAGTGTATAGGCATACCTCAGAGATATGGCGGGTTCAATTCCAGACCACTGCAATAAAGTGAATTACCAGAGTCTTTTGGTTTCCCAGTGTATATAAAAGTTACACTATACTGTAGTCTGTTAAATGTGCAATAATAGCATTATGTCTAAAAAATGTGCATACCTTGATTTAAAAATACTTAACTGATAAAAAACCCTTATCATCATCTGAGCCTTCAGTGAGTTGTAGGAGTAACATCAAGGATCGCAAGTCACCATAACAATTAGAATAGTGAAAAGGTTTGGAATATTGCGAAAATTACCAAAATGAGACGCAGAGATGTGAAGTGAGCAAATGCTGTTGGAAAAATGGCACTGACGGACTTGCTGAATACAGGGTTTCCATAAACCTTCAGTTTGTAAAGACCTCATTCTCTGTGAAGTGCAGAAAAGTGAAATACCGTGAGATCTGCCTGTAACAGCTATAGACAGGACACATTTACATTATTAACATTTCCTCCATGTGCTTTGGCCACTTGATACACAAAGTCAACTCATTGGAAATGACCCTGATGCTGGGAAAAGACTGAAGGCAGGAGGAGAAGGAGGTGACAGAGGAAGAGATGGTTGGATGGCATCACCAACTCAGTGGACATGAGTCTGAGCAAACCCAGGGAGATAGTAAAGGACAGGGAAGCCTGGCGTGCTGCAGTCCATGGGGTCGCAAAGAGTCACATGACTTAGTGACTGAATGCCACCAATGAACGTTTCCTCCATGGTATTCTTAAGGCTAGACCAGAGGTTGGCAAGATAGTGAATATGTTAAATTTTGCAGGCCATGTAGTTGGAACTGCTCAACTGCTCTTGGAATGTGAAAGCAGCCACAGATGAGGAAATGAGTGGACCTGACTGTGTTGCAATAAAATTTATTTACAAAAGTAGTGGGCCGGATTTGGTCCAGGACCAACTCCTGGCCTAGACAATCAATAGGACAATAAACCCAAACCTGATTCGTCCCACTTAACTGATTTCTGTGGTGTAAATACTTCAGCCTACCAGAGTGATGCCACTGAATGCAGATTTGAACAGAAAGGCAGTCACCTCTGTTATATATTACATATTTCTACCATATTTCTACAGTCCTAAAGATTCCCAAGATCACAGATAGTAGCAAAAGGTAGTAAGAAATTAGGAAGTGTTGAGTTTGAGCACTTTCCATCTTTGTTTTTAATGTCATTAACTCGATGAAGTTGGTATGATATAAATTTTAATGATCATGTTGCATAACGACCAGCCAGTTGAGTTCCTAAAAATGTCACATGCCTCTGTTAACAGTACACTCCTGTTAACGTTAGATGGAAAGAAGTGTGTGGAGAGAAGTAAATAAGGTGGACGGGAAATGGAGAACAAAGGTAGAAAGTTTGCTGTATTAAAAGGGATGGGGCTTTGCTGGTGGCTCAGTGGTGAAGAATCTGCCAGCCAGTGCAGGCGACATGGGTTCGATCCCTAATCTGGGAAGATCCCACGTGCCTCAGAGTATTTAAGCCCATGCACTGCAACTACTTTACTTGTGTTCTAGAGCCTGTGAGCCCCAACTACCGAAGCCTGTGTGCCCTAGAGCCCACGCTTCACAAGAGAAGCCACTGCAATGAGAAGCTTGCGCACTGCAAGTAGAAAACTCGCCACAACTAGAGAGATGCCAGCGCAGCAACAAGGACCCAACACAACTGAAAGCGTGAACACTGCTGTGTTTGGAATGGATAAGCAGCAAGGTCCTACTGTACAGCCCGGGGAACTCTGCTCAGTGTTACGTGGCAGCCTGGATGGGAGGAAGTTTGGAGGAGAATGTATGTGTATGGCTGAGAATGTGTATGTATGGCTGAATCCCTTCGCTGTTCACCTGAAACTATCACAACTTTGTTAGTTGTCTATACTGCAATACAAAATTAAAAGCTTTTTAAAGAAAAATGGAATAGAACCCTTTCACTGACAAGATGACATGTGAGGAGAGACCCGAAGGAGGTGAGGGAAGTGGGGAGAGGTCGTGGCAGAAGGTGAGGACAGAGGAAGTCCTGGTGAGGGGCTGGGCCAGATGGTGGGAGATTTGGACAACTGAGGTGCTCTGAGTAATCTGCCCACCTGGCCGCGTCTGAATAATCGGAAGAGCTTGTGACGTACAGCTTCTCCCTCACCACCCACTCAGTCGGCCAGTTTGATACCCAGCAAGTGTGGGAACCAAATCCATACCACACCCAGATGGAGGGGTGTGCATTCCCGTGGGGTGCTCACCTCTGCCTTTCAGGGGAGGTGGACCAAGACCAGACTACTGCACAGCTTCTTGTTTTTGTTTTGGTTTTGGTTGTCAAATAATCCTTTGTTTTTCTTTTTCCTTTGCAGTTCTTAACTAGCTATTGATGTCATCTGTGATGTCATGAGGGTGGCGGCCGTCCACGTTGCAGCCCACAGGCTGGGTGATCTCTTTAATGGTTCCACAGAGTTCTCTAGCTAGAGACCGATGCCGCATCTGCTGGGCAGTGCTGACGATCTCCTCAAAAGTGATGGTTCCACTGTGCTTAATGTTTTGCTGCTTCTTTCTGTCTCTTGGTGGTTCTGTGAGGGCTTTGATGATCAGGGCAGAAGCAGAAGGTACCACTTTAATCTGGGCCTGTCTGTTCTGAATGGTCAGTTTCACTGTAATACTTGGACCCTTCCAGTCACCAGTTGCCTTGGTGACGTCATCACCAGCCGTTTTTGGAGACAGACCCAGGGGGCCAATCTTGGGGGCCAGGGCAGACATGGCCCGGACTTTCCCACCGGTGCACCAGTGCAGAAGGGACATGACTTTGATCTCGTTGGGGTCAAACTTTGGCGGCATGGTGAAGGCGGCTGGTGAACCGGATTTGGGATGGTTGAAGAAAGTTGCACCTTTGCCTCCTCTGAGCCGAAAGCTGAAAGTTGCACAGCTTCTTATATGTCCATGCCCTTTCTTATTAGGGCGGAGATGAGTGGGTGGTGAAAACAAAAAAAGATGCTGTGGGTCAGAAAAGACACAAGGAGGCGACTTTGGAGGGAAGGCAAGGCGAACACCCCACCCCTCCCTCTGCCTCAGTCCTCTCCCGGCTCCTCCGCCTGCTTGGGCTTCCGTCTCCCTGTCGGCATGATCTCAGCTCTTCCTGGGCTCTGCTGGGCTCTGCTGGGCTCTGCTGGGCTGCATCAGGATCATCTGCACCTGCCACCTCGGCACCAACAGCCGGGGCCCTGCTGTGCGCTGTCCCCTGAGCCCGGGGAGTGGTCCCTCCAGAACATGGGCTCCTCAAGGGCAGGGATTTGGGGCTGTTCTCTTTATTGCTAACCCCCCAGAGCCTTAGAAGAGTGCCTGGCTGACAAGAGGTACCCACTAAGTATTTTGTGAAAAAATGAAAATAAATGGCATTCTCTATGATAAGGATAATGGTGAGCAGACTGCTGGAACCCTAAGGGGCAGCGTGGGGAGGCCAGGGAAGTCTTCGTAAGGATGGTGACAGATAATAAAGGAAGAATAGGGTTGCCAGGCAAAAGGCTTGGGGCTCCTGGATTTTCAAATTACAGGTGTGGGAGAGAACTAGGAGGCGGGATATGTGCTGGAATAGAAGGTAGAAACCCAGAGTGACGGTAGCCAAACCCGGGGGAGTGAGCCAGATAGGCTCCATCACAGGCTGAGAGGCTTGGAGCTGGTCCTGAGGGTCAGGGCCTTGGGAGTGTTCCCAGGCGACGGGGCTTGAGTGGGCCCTGGCGGCCAGCCCGGCCGCCTCCGCATTCTGTTCCAGCTGGTTCTTTTCACACCGTCACTCCCTTTCCTCCCTTCAGAAGCTTGGGGGTGCACCCCCAGGGGGGCAGTTTTTCTCTGTGACCAGACGTTGTACCCCACCAACGGCTTTTAAAGCAGCACCCCCCTCTGCAGTCTTGTTCATCTCTTCCATTAACCCGATAAAAACCATTTATGGGCAGAGCGATACCCATGGACACACAGCGGGTCAGCCGTCTGGATCACGTCCAAGGCACTTCAGTGAGAAACCACCACCCTCTCTTTCTCTTAGTTGTGGTAAAAGACACATGACACTGACCATTAATCAATTTAAGTGGGCAGGTCAGTAGCGTCCAGTACTTTCACATCATTATGCAACATCACCACCATCCGTCTCCCAGACTCTTTTCATCCCTCCAAATGGAAACTCAATACCCTTTAAACGACAGCTCCCCATTCCCCAGCCCCCTCCACCCCAGCAACCACCATTCTACTTTCTGTCTCTGCATTTGACTGCTCCAGGTACCTCATGTGAATGGAATCACACACTACGTGTCTTGCTGCGGTGGTTTATTTCATTCAGCACAATGTCCTCAAGGTTCAGCTTGTGCCGGAATTCCCTTCCTTTAGGGCTGGATACTGTCGTCCATAGGTGGGCACTTGGGTTGCGTCCACCTTTTCGGCTTCCGTGAATAATGCTGCTGTGAACGTGGGTGTGCAAATATCTTTCCTCAAGACCTTGCTTTAAATTCTTTTGAGTATAAACTCACAAGTAGAATTGATGGACCATATGGTAATTCTACTTTTAATTTCTTGAGGACCCACCATACCGTTTTCTAGAGTGGCTGCACTACTTTACATTCCCACCGACATTTCAGTTTCACCACATCCTCACCAACAGTTGTTATTTTTCATGCTTCCTTCCCTCCTCCTTTTCTCCCTCCCTCCCTCCCTCCTCTTTCCTTCTCTCCTCCTTTCTTTTTACAACGGCTGTACTAGTGGTTGTGGGTCTACTCTTTTTGTGGTGGTTTTGTTTCACAGNTTTTTTTTTTTTTACGCTGTTTGTGCTTTTGGTGACCACATCACTTTTTCCCACTCCCTCTTACAGGCCCCTAATCGTCAACTCATGACATACTGGTTACAAGAACTTCAGCAGAAGAGGTGGGAATATTGCACCAGCCTTGACATGGTAAAGTGGGACAGCAGGACCTCCCCGACTCCTGGAGATTTTTCTCAGGGTCTCGTGGCCAGAGATAACACAGGTAGGTGAGAGATGGAGGCCTCCTGTGTCAGTGCTTTTTGTATTGATGTTTGATGTATTAAGTCAACGTAGCAGAAGAAATGAGAATGAAAATAATGGTGATGATCCCTTAGGAAGGGGCAGCATCCCATAGTTACTGAGGGCCTCTGCTTTCATGTACAGACTGTATTCAAGCGCAGCAGCAACCTCAGGAGTCAGGCAGAGCTGGTGCCTAGCACCCTAAAGAGATGGTCCTGCTGAGGGCAGTGGGTAGTGAGACATCGTGCTCAAGTCCAGCCTGACCCCAGGGCCAGCCTCCTCTCTGCTCCCTCTGAAGGTGAAGCACCAACACCCAAAGTCCTGTGCACAGATGTGTGTG
>SJYV01011350.1:850151-861618 GCA_006410875.1 Neotragus pygmaeus | reverse complement strand
GGGGGAGGAGCTTGAGATGGTCTTGGAATGCTGTTTCTCTCCTGCCCCTGTTGCCTGGTGGCCGAGTCCCGCCTGCCTGCTGCTGTGCCTGGCGGGGCAGTTGCCGCCTTAGCTGAAGTGTCCCCAGGCCAGGCCAGAGGCTGCCTGGCAGACTTTGGACTCAAGGGCTGTCCAAGAGAGGAAACAAGAGCCTGGGAAAAGACTGTTGTGCTGCACATGTTTGCACATCTGACCCACGCTGCAGGCACATGGACACTCCTTGCACCTGGTCTGCACTGCACAGAACGCAACCAGGTCAGAAGTGCAGGGCAGAAAGGATAAACAAGTAAGGCCTGATGCCCAAAGAATTCACTCTCTTAACAGCCCGGGTTTTCTTGCCATTTTTTCCCTCTTTGTTTTTTGTTTGTTTTTTCTTTTGGCCGCATAGCTTGTGCGATCTTAGTTCCCCAACAGGGGCCTGAACCCAGGCCACAGCAGTGAAAGCTCAAGAGCCCTAACCACTAGACAACCAGAGAACTCCCTCAGGTTTTGTTTGTTTCCATTTGCTTTGAGAGGGCTGCAGCATAGAGAACACAGTTCCAAGATCACCCCACCAAAAAATATTTCCTCTTCCATTTCTCAGGGTCACACACTCCGGGCAGGACAAAACCGAGCCAGGTCAAGGCCTCCCCTGTGAGTCCAAGGGTAGAGTATGCACCATCATTGTATTTCTATTCAATAGGCAACACAGCATGTCATTTCCGATCTTGAAAAAAAAGATTAATAAATTTAATTTCCAGAGCTGGGAAAAAAATAGCCCAAGATGAGGCCTGCCCTGAGAAGTGCTTGCTAGATTCAGGTGCAGCTCTGACATAGCATCAAGATGGTTCTCTCATCATGAAGCAGGAAGAGGTAAGGCAAGGCCGGCATCCCATAGAGGTTTTTTTTTTTTTGGTTGCTAGTACAGCATATGGGATCTAGTTCCATGACCAGGAACTGAATCCAGGCCCCCTGCATTGGGAGCTCGGAGTCTTAGCCACTGGACCCACCAGGGAAATCCCCATGAAGTCTTCTGATTGGGAAAGGTGGGCAGCTGCCTATGGAAGGCAAAGCCAACATTCTTGAAGTGGAGGGGGCACATGTCACCCACTGTCCCACTGCACGTCCCTGCCTGAGTTGACAGGTGGGCAGATTGTCACCTTGGGCCTTTTTTTTTTTTAAGCTCCTCAGTGGTTACAATTAAAGAACAAAATTAACAAATATTTCAAAACAGTCAAGTCAGGGCGCCAGGAAGTCACTCCTATCAGGAAGAAGTCAAGATGCAAGGTGTGAAGGGCTGCAGGTCACTTTCGTTTGTTTTTGGTTCATGGTCTTGATTCTATGTTTGGCTTTGTATCCTGCAGATCGTTTTTGTTTAGTCGTTATGTAGTGTCTCTTTTGTAACCCCATGGACTGTGGCCTACCAGGTTCCTCTGTCTATGGGATTTCTCAGGCAAGAATACTGGAGTGGGTTGCCATCTCCTCCTCCAGAGGATCTTCTCGACCCAGTAATCGAACCCGTGTCTTCTGCATTGGCAGGTGGATTCTTTACCACTGAGCCACCAGGGAAGCCCATACTGTGTGGCTTAGGGCCTGCTTAAAAAAACGGATCTTTTTAAGCCAGTTCCACTTTTCAGCTGGTAACCTCTTTCCTTCCACCTCATTCCAGGTGGATCATCTCTTGGTGGCCACACCTGAGTGCTGCCAGGGCCTCTACGTAGAATGGCAGGGGTCAGGAGCACCAAGGGTAGGGACAGCCGCCACTGACCGCTTTCCTTTCAAGCCCTGCCAACAGGGCTTAGGAAAGGCCCTGACTGGGGAAGGAGGCTGACAGACCCCCAGCACGGCGATGCTGCGGTGGTGGTGATGGGGGTGAGTGCCAACAGCCTTGCATCTGACAACCCCTGAAAAGGCCAGAGGCCGACCTGGGTGCCCCAGGAGTGACAGGAGGCCCTGGAGATTCAGAGGCAGAAGTCATTCGGGTCCCTTGGCTAGAAGAAGACGTCAGTGTTTCAGGTGGCGGCTGTCAGGGGCCTTGGAGCACAGGCTGGGGCAGGGACGCCCCGGGGAGAGAGGACGCGCACGCTTCCGTTCTACTGCACCTCTGGGATGAGCTGGAAGAGCGCATTAGAAAGCAGCGTTCCAATGGACAGGGCGATGAAGTAAGTGAGCACACGGCTGAAAAACGCTCTCTCCGTGCAGGGCAGGACGAGGACTCCCAGGAGAGAGGCCAGGTTAATCAGTGAGACACTGAGAAAACCAAAGCCCCACACTGTGGAGGAACAAGAACAGACGAGGGCCGCCATTACTGCGGGCGGGGTGCTCTTGCTGCTGGGGGTGCGTACAACCCCCCATCCTGAACTCGGCCACAACCAGGGCAGACGGAGTTCCACCAGCCTATCAGTAAATGCTTGCCGAGTGTCTCTTGCTGGGTGCTGTGAAGAAGCCTGAAAACACACACCAAAGTTGCTATCCAAAGCAGCTTACCTTTCAGATGGAGGGGCAGGTGAACCCATGAAAAGCTAAAGACCACAGGAGTTATATAATGACATGGGGCAGGACACACGTGGCAGGTGCCAGGTACCAAATGCTGGCAGCTCACACCAGCAGGACAGGATTGCAGGAGCTCCATCCAGGCCCGAGGGAGCCACGTGCACACACGTGAACCACTGTGGCTGGAGCAGAGGTCCAGGCAGAGGAGGGTAGGTGGATGAAGTGGGACGAGGGCAGACTGTTAAATGCTAAACTCAAAAAAACAAGGCATTGGCCCCCTGGTAGTTTAATGAAAACCAAAAGGGAAAAGTGGTCCAAAAGCCTCACCCTGACGGCTCACCAGCCACACCGCCCAGCCTGGTGATGTGCTGGACTGGTCTCGTGAGCATGGGAGATATCAATTTAGACATTACTTCAGTTCACCCCTTCTGACGATGATAAGAGGAGGATAACCGGTTAATCATTCAGCAAGCTGCTCTATCTGATCAGCCCGGGTCCCTGTGCTGACAAGCATGGGCACCAGGCCGGGCCTCCCCGTCCCGGCTCACCTTCCACTGAGCTGGGCCTCCCCTCTTCCGTCTGCTCGTTCTCCTCATTCTCCTGGTTCTCGGAGGAGCAGGCCCTGGAGTCCAGCTGCTGGAGGATGGTGGGGCAGAACTCCTGGAATTCACGCTCCCCGATCTGCGACTGGTGGCTGAGGTTGTGGGCAGCAAAGAGTTCTCCAGAACTGAAGCACTGAAACCAAGAGGGAGAGGCAGAAAGCCTCTTAGGACCCAAGGTCACATCTTGCCCCTGAGGAGCCCTCCAAGATGAAAAATAGAAGACGGACCTGTCTAACTTTCATGGAATCTGCAGGCTCATTTCCAAGGATGAGAGCAAAGTAGTCCCTAAACTTAAAACACTGATAAGTTATCTTAAGAGATTACTTATACTTAAGAGATGGCCACCCAGACATGCCTTCCACACGCCCATCTATGAATGGCTACCCAGAAGTTCTGGCAACAACTGAATTCCAATCATTATGACCAGGGTGTGGCTGCTGGAAAACACGCCTCTGTGCATACCTGAAGATGCAGTTTCTCCCAGATACCCAATCTGGCTCCACATCACAACAGCCTCGGGAGCTGTTATAGTAAAATGCAGATTTCAGATGCTTCTCCAGAGCCACTGAGCACAGGTGTCTACGGGGAACACGGGTCTCCTGGGCCATGTGCAGTAATGTCTGCAGCCTGAACAATGTGATGGCAGAGACTGGGGAAGGGTGGAGGGGTACCTGAAGATTCAGGGTCTGCCAGGGAGAGGCGTGGGCTGTCCAGTGGGCTTGGGCTCTCAGTTCCCTGGGAAGCATCAGGTAAGTGGTTCTCACATACCATTCCTCTGAAACACTGCCATTTCACTTCTAATTAGACACTCACACGTCAGTCTTTCACTGAGGGTGGTTTTACGTGGGTCTGCATCTAATGAGCCAGCCCTTTGGGAGGGCTGATGAAGGAGGGTTTCATGGGTCTACAAAGCTGGGGGCTGGACTTGGTGACCCCCAAAATCCTTGTGCTGCACCAGAAGGCTGCTGGGGTCAGGCTGCAAGAGCCCCCAACCCGGGGCAGGCTCCCCTCTGACTTAGAGGTGTGCCAAGCCCCCGTGGTTCCGCATCTACGACACATGGTCCCCCACTTCTGGCCACTTGCCCTCTCTGAACTCTGCTCTCCTTCAAGGTAAAGCTCCAGAACACCCCACCCACAAAGCTTCCTTGACCAGTGAGCCCATACTCACCCACTCCTATCATTTCTGAATCTGAAAATGACTCTCCAACCCACAGCCTCTTAACACTTCATTTAAGTATCAGCTAACTCTGTCTTTGGTTGGTTGAGCTCCCCATCTGAACGGCAAACTCCCTGAAAATGACTCATTTTTTTCTGTCTTTCTCACAACATTTAGCACAGGGAACAGAGGAGATGTATAAAGACATTGCAGGGTGACTTATATTTGGCTGCCACATGCGGCCTCAGACTCTGTTCAGCCAAGATGACAAGGAAGACAGAAGAGAGAATGAGAAGCCCAAACACCCGAGTCTTATTCCCGGTCCCTGCAGAACACACCATGGGTCCCTTTGTATCCCAGTATATTGTTGTTGCTTAGTCACTCAGTCGTGTTCCATTCTTTGCAACCCCATGGACTGTGGTCTGCCAGGCTCCTCTGTCCATGGGATTTTCCAGGCAAGAGTACTGGAGTGGGTTGTCATTTCCTTCTGCAGGGGATTGTCCCAACCCAGGGATTGAACCTGCATCTCCTGCATTGGCAGGTGGATTCTTTACTGTCTAAGTCACCATGGAAGCCCATCTCACTGTATACAGGATATAATGAAGATCTGCCACCTGGACCTGGAGGTACTTTGAGACTCACCCAGGATGATGGGCAAAGGGCTTTGCAAAAACTCTACTAGAAACACAAGCTGACCCAGGAGCCCCAGCCTAGCAGCAGTTCCAGGAGCTCCCAGTACAGCTCTGTGGCAGGGTCTGGACGGCGGGCAGCCCCTACTGCATAGCTGTCCTGGGCTAAGGGCTTCAACACACCCATGGAGAAGGTTGTGAAGTGCAGCTGGAGTCTCAGACCAGCTGACCCAGACTGCAGGGCAAGAAGTGGCCCCTCTGCTCTGTCATCAAGGCTCACCTGGCCCCCACCTAGACTGTGAACCTTGAAAGGGCAGAGTCAGTGCCGGGTGGAGCTGAGGGCCTTACCGTCGAGAGGTTCCTTGGGCCCTGCACGGGCTGGGAGATGTTGCCCCGGCCTACTCCCACATCCAGGTGGTTAAGCAGGGCCTTCAGCTGCTGAAGGGTAAGGCTGTCACCCTCCCCATAGCGATGTAGGAGGTTCTGCAGAAAAGAGGCTGCACTGATGGTGGGCACCCCTGTGGACATAGCACGAGCCTCAGAAGCAGCCGTCCACATGCTGAGCAGGGTCAGCAGGAAGTAGCTGGGGAGGGCTGGGCACAGCAGCTTCATGGTGACGGAGGAGCCTGCAAGAACGAAGAGCCAGGTGAGAGACCCACCCTTTCCTTCCATACCAGACCCACAGAGCTGCTCCAGACAGGAGGGTCTCCCCTTAGACTCTGGATCCAGTCAGTACCAATGCTGACCCTTCACCCCTTCTCTAAGTCTCTGCCTAACTTTTGAGAACCATCCTTCTTTTGTATATTCTTATTCTTGTATTTTTGTATATCCTTATTTTCTATGAAAACAAATTCAACAGGTCTGACTACATTTTTTAAAAGTAGGGACTTCCCTTGTGGTCCATGTGGCTAAGACTCCAGGCTTCCAGTGCAGGCGGCCCAGGTTCGATCCCTGGTCAGGAAACTAGGTTCCACATGTCACAAGAGTTCACACGCCACAACTAAGAGTTTGCATGCTACAACAAAGACTGACGATCTCCAGTGCTACAACCAGGACACAGCACAGTCAAATAATTATATATAATTTTTTTTTAAAAAGGGAAAGAAAAACTATGTGTGTGTGTTTTCTTAATTAACTTTTTTTTTGGCTGTGCTGGGTCTTCCTTGCTACTTGTGGACTTTCTCTCGTTGCGGCAAGCAGAGGGCTACTCTCCAGTTGCAGTGCGTAGGCTTCTCATGCTGCAGAGCACAGGCTCGAGGGCGCAGGCTCAGTAGCTGTGGTGCACAGGCTTAGTCTACCCACTGCACGTGGAATCTTTCCAGACCAGGGACGGAACCCAGGTCCCCCCGCACTGGTAGGTGAACTCTGCTAGTGGACCACCAGGGAAGTCATGTGGTTATGTTTTTCTTTTAAAGTCTGTATCTCTTTAGAGATACTGAGATTATCCTGGATTAAGTATTTTACTTGGGATTTGCTTCAAAATAACAAAGGAGGGAATATTTGCATTAGAGTACAGATGAGATAAGATTAGGCATGAGTTCACAACCAGGCGTGAGTTGGAACTAAGTGATGAGAATCCATTATACCACTCTCTCTACTTTTGTATGTTTGAAATTCTTCAAAGGAAAAATCTAAAAAAACGAAAAGTACAACTAAAAGGTGGGGGGCAGTAGACTGGGGGAAAATATACACCATCAAACATGCCAAAGAGTTATTTCTATACTACCTAAATTAGGGAATCAATATGAAAACGACTAGTCTTGGAGTTCCCTGGTGGTCCAGTGGTTAAGAATCCTCCTGCCAAGGCAGGGGACACGGATTTTTGATCCCTGGTCCAGGAAGATTCCACATGCCTCAAGGCAACTAAGCTGGTGATTCACAGCTACTGAAGCCTGCACGCCCTAGAGCCCATGCTCCAGCAACAAGAGAAGCCACCAAGCCACACCTAGAGAAATCTCCATTCTATCCCAACTAGAGAGTAATCTCCATCGATCCCAACTAGAGAAAGCCCGCAAGAAGACCCAGTATAGCCAATTAAAAAAAAAAAAAAAAAAACCCAAACTTGGTCTCCCTGGTTTAATATAAATTTAAAAGATGGAGGGTGCTACATTGCTACTTATTAAGATAGCAAAACATTTTTTAAAAAAGATATAAACTCAAATGCTAGTGAGGTTAAACAACTTCCAGTGCTATCTAAATGACTCTGGAAAAGTTATATGATAATAAATGTGTCTCAATCCTTTAATAATTCTACTTCTTCTAGAATTTACACTAACAGAAGCAATCCCAAAATAAAGCTATTGGCAGAAAGATGTGTTGTGGTCAAGTGAATTATACTGATTTCATGCAACAGTATGCAGCGATAAAAAGCAGAATCATGAGTTTAACATTAAATAAAGTGGAACAATTATGTAAACAGAGTTAAGAATGAGAAAGAACAGAGAAAAACGAAACCTTCTGGTGGCACAACTGACAACTTTTCTTTAGTTAATCATTTCCCTTTAGTTAATCATTCCCCTTAATCATTTCACATAATTTAATTTGTGAAATAAATACCAGGAGGGGGAAGTGCGCCTCACAGTTAATCTGGGGCCCAGGAACCCGGGTGCTTCAGTCACTTCCACATCTCCCTGGGCACCCAGGGCTCTGGCACAGTGCCTGGTGTGGACAGAGGCACCAGAGCAGAGTGGGTAATGGCAGGCCTGTTTGCAGCCCAACTCTGCCACTTACCAGCTGTGTGATCTTGGGCAAGTTATTTAACCAGAGTCAACATTCTAGAATCACTGTGAGCAGTGATATAGTGTACTATGGCCCTCAGGGTCAAAAGACTTGGCTTGAATTTTCATGCCACTGATTCCCAGAAGTGATCTTGGCCAAGTTACGTAGCCTCTCTTCATACCTCGGTTTTCTCATCTGTAAAATTGGTGCCCACATCATTGGAGTATTGTGAAAACTTAATGACATGAGCTTTGGCAAGCGACTAGATGCAAGAGAGCACTCGATAAAACAAGGGCTATGATGATTATATGACTAATCATTAGCAAGGTTCCCCCACTTCGATTCCCTCTCAGTCAGATACTAAGCTGCCAAAAGAAGCACTGAGGCCTGCAATGCACACAGGACACAAGTTCCAACTGCAAGCACAGCTGGGACATTCCAGGCTCTAGGTCCCACACATGAGGCACACAACAGAATCTGGGACGTAAACCATTACTCCAGTGAATATATACCAGTGAACGGATTAGGCACCAGCCAAGAGGGTAGTTTATAAAAGTGCTATTTGGGGACTAAAAACTCTCAAATTTTTACCAAGCACCAAAGTTAAATCATGGTTAGTTAGCAGGGTGGATCTTAGGTCTAAAACAGCTAAACCCCGCTGTACAAAGAAGTCTGTTCTCTGCCGGACCATAGTGGGATTTGTCTAAGGCATGTGCTATGCTGTTAAAATGAAGTAGGGGAGGACTGCATGGTTTAGGAAAGGGGAGGCAAACAGCTGATGAGATAAGCTGCTAGCGGTCCTAGTACTCTACTGAAGCATCTGACATTCACCAATGCCTTTAAGAGAAGGTAGAAGACTTATCTCTGCCTAACAAATGAGGGCTTCCCTGGTGGCTCAGTAGTAAAGAACTTGCCTGCTAATGCAGGAGACGTGAGTTTGATCCCTGGGTTGGGAAGATTCCTTGGAGAAGGAAATGGCAACCCACTCCAGTACTCTTGCCTAAAGAATACCATGGACAGAGGAGCCTGGCAGGCTAGAGTCTATGGGGCTGCAAAGAGTTGGACTGACTCAGCAGCAAAAGATGAAGTTTAGGGATTAGGGAGAGTGACCCATGGCCAGTAAGTAGACCAGTGAAGCCAGAAATCAAATTTTCTTGATCTGAAGCTGGGTCTGAGTGACACTAAAGTCAGGGCGCACTTAACCACTGTCCCTGCTGTGTGGCGATACACACATACATCCCCCAGGTCTCGTGGAGAAGCCACCAAAGCTTGTGTGTCTCTGGGCAGATCTACCCCAGTTTCTATCAGTCCCAGTAAGTACCCCAAACCCAGGCGGAAGATGCCCTAAAAACTCATGAAAGGAAACTGCCCAGGTGTGTCTCAGGGGACAGGCTATAAGTTTCAAAACAAGCAATGAATCACAGAGGAGGACATGGCAACCTACTCCAGTATCCTCGCCTGGAGAATCCCTTAGACAGAGGTGCCTCGTGGGCTATGCTCCATTGGGTCGCAGAGAGCTGGACACAACTGAAGCAACTTAGCATGCACGTATGCAAGGGCTACAGATCATAATCTGAGCCATATCCTTTAATACTGGTGCCCCCACCAGATGGAAGAAGTTGACTAAATCATGACCAGACTTCAGCCATGATGTAAGTTGCTCCATCTTACACAATCTAGAGTTTACCTCAAGGAAATGGGAACAAACTGACCCTGGAATTGAAAATTAACTGTACTTAAAACAGTCAGATGACACTGATCAGACCACCACATGAACATTTCAAGGTGACTGTGCTCCTCTATATGTAGCCACCCCTCTGTACCAGTGCATTCCTGAAATTTCCCCTTTAAAATCTCTTGCTCCCTGATTAGCAAAGGGGATTTCGTTCTTTGGAACAAGAGTCCAGCGTCTCCCCAAGACTGCTGGCTTCCCCAGTAAAGTTATCTTTGCTTTTGGCTTCCCCACCCCCCAAAAACCAAGCAATCCAATTAATCTGCAGCAACTTCAGAATACTTAGAAACGACAGAGACACTGGACCTCCCTGGTGGTCCAGTGGCTAAGACTTCATGTTCCCAATATAGGGCTGGGGTTCAATCCCTGGTCAGGGAACTAGATCCCACATGCCTCAACAAAGAGGCCCATGCCATAAGGAAGACCAAAGAACCCGAGTGCCAAAATCCTAAAGTCTGTTTCAAAAAAAAAAAAAAGCTCTGTATTAGCAAGTTATTCAGGGGTTGTTTTTCTCCCTAAATATGAAACTTTTAGAACTATTCCAAAGGACATGCACTTGGGCAAACTCCGGGAGATGGTAAAGGACAGGGAAGCCTGGCGTGCTGCAGTTCATGGGGTCTCGAATTGTCAGGCATGACTTGGCGAATGAACAACAGCAACAGCTAGAGCAAGACCCTCTAAATGTAGTAGAGGGGGTGGAAATGGACTAGGAGTCCCCTCTCAGGACCCACCCAGAAATTCTGGGTTAATTCCGCTGGGGAGGAGCTTGGGAACATGCATTTTATAAAGCTCTCTGAAACTGGGATGATCCTAGAGGGGCCATCCCAATGCTGGGGGTTCCATTGGGGAAGGGAGACTCGGAAGCCCCAGAGGAGAGAGCCCTGGGAAGGAGGAGGCATGTGGAAAAGGTGCTGATGATTGGACTTGTCCTATTTTTAAATGATTTACAGGGAAACTTCTCTCTCTTTCCCTTTCTCTCCCTCACTTAGGGCTCTGTCCTGGGGCCCAGACCCACGTAGAACCACTGTTCAGTCTCATGGTAACGCATAGTAGGTTCTCCATAAATATTTATGGGATGGATGATAAGTAACAGATCTTTGGTGGACTACCCTGTGAGGTAACTCCTACTGATAATATTGTCTCTGTAGAGAAAGGGGTGGAAATGTGTTTCCAAGTTCTAACAGCCAATTTTCAAGTGGCCCATGGACAAGTTGGAGAGAGGGTGAGAGAGAATGTTCTGGCCTCGTTGAATCTAGCAGGGACTCCACCCTTGGGGGTCTGTGCTTTGTCATACCGGCACCCAGATTGACCCCGACAGTGTTTATGGAGATGAAGAGAGGAATACAGTCAGAGGGAGGTGGGCCTGAATGATGGCTGGGGAGGGAAGCATGAGGGAAGAGCCAGGGAGGGGTTGGTGCTTATGGGAAGGCAGACCTGTGGAAGGGAGGGGCAGGGGCTAGAGTGGGGGCCCAGGAAGGAGCTGTGAAGTGCACAGAGTATCGGAGTTCTTTCCACACAGCCTCTGTCGGCGATGCAAGGACAGTCCTGGCAGATCAGAGACTCCCAGCAAGAGAAAGACAGGTGCAGCTGGAGAGGGGCAGCTATGAGCTGGAGGCCCTGAGGTCTCGAGACCAGCGACCCGGTCACGGGACCAGCTGAGCCCAGGCCCAGCCCCCAGTGGGTGCCGTGGGAAGGGAAGGGAGGAGGGACAGTCCCCACCAGGCAGCAGGCAGACACCAGGAGGGGTCTGGGGGAGGGGGAAGCGTCCTGCCGGCCTTCTCGTGGTATGGGCCTTCGGCAGTGACAGCCAAAAGTGATCCTGGTGACAGTGTCCCCAGAGGCCAAGGAGGGCTCCAGCTCGAAACCTCCTAAGGGTTTGCAGGAGACTCCGGTTTGATCATCGCCCCAGCGTCACCCCAGCCATTATGGTAGAAAGTGCAAAGAGAGAAGCGAAGCTGGTCTGGAGGCACAGGCCACCTGCCTTTCCATGAGCTTCTGCAGGGAGCATGCGTTGGGCAGCATCTTGGAGAAGGTGCACTGGTCAGCCAGCCCCAGGGGAGCCCTCACGCTCCAAGGGGTGGCCGTGGAGCTCAGAATGAGGGGTTTGGGAAGAAGCCCC
>SJYV01011350.1:770657-846998 GCA_006410875.1 Neotragus pygmaeus | reverse complement strand
GGGACACACTTGCTCTCAACCCTCCGTGGAAGTTCAGGAGTTCCTCCCCTCCTCGGAGGAGGCTCAGTCAGGATTTTACCTGCCCATCCACTATCCCCTCACGTGGCCCAGAAGCACCTCTTCCTGGATGCGGCACTCTGTCCTGTAGCATACGTTGCTGTTACATTTACCATGCCACACTTTCTCCATGCCCACTCCATCTCAGAGATGAGCAAACATTTACTTCTCCTTGTGTGGACAGAGTAGTGCCTTGCCATGTTGCTTGGTCCAGAGGCTGGACACTGATGTGAGCAAAATGGGCAACAGAGACCTGGGGGGCCTGGGAGCCGCTGGCCCTTCTAACATCCACTCCTTCCCCTGACCACAAGTTGGCCACATGGTCCACTGTTCTCCCTCTCAGATTCCTCTGGGCTGAGGAATGGAACATGGAAGATAAGATCTAGTGCTCCCAGAGACAAACTTGGCAAGGCCCCCTGGAGGGCCACAGGAAACAGGCAAAGGATGTGTTTGGGACCCTACCTGCCCTATGCCTGCTCGGTGCCCCCTAAAGCACAGGCCGTGTGGGAGCACAGTGCATCGTAAGACAGGCTAAGGGACAGCATGTGTGCAAGGGCAGTCGGAAACGGGCTTTTACAAAGCACTTCAGTTAAAACTGGGTAAAGATGGATGGTTCATACCAAAGAAGGACCAAGGTGGTTGGAGGGATAAAAAGGAGGTGCAGGTGAGGGAGCAGGGGAAAGAGGGAGGAGACAGTGACAGGAAGGATGGCTCCCAAAGTCCTCGGCTGCACCACTGACTGGCCTAAGTGAACCATCTTTAGCCATCTCAATTGTCTCCTTCTTGTCTGAAATCCAAAGGATGTAAAGACAGGCACTGAGCGGACTTCCCCGGTGGTCCAGCGGCTAAGACTCCACATTCCCTGTGCAGGGGGCCCAGGTGTGATCCCTGGTCAGGGAACTAGATCCCACAAGCAGCAACTAAGACCCAACACAGCCAAATAAAGTAAATGCATCTTTTTTAAAAAGAAAAAGAAGAAAGGCATCGAGTTCTCTTATATTCCTCTTGCAGATAAACAGCAGTCGGGGAGAGGCGGGGGGGCGGTGGCGGTGCGGTCTCTGAGGTATCTGTGGCCTTAGCACATCCTCCAGGGCTGTGAGCATTAGCGACCCAACTACTAACCATAAGACAGTTGCCACCAACCCCCCTTTCCCAGGGGTTCTCCCCACCACTGCCCTCCACTGCCAGGCCTTTGCTATAGAAAATGGTCACATAGACTGTTCTTCCTCCAATCCCCCTCCTCACTCCATTCTAGGACTGTGGCCCGTCAGCCTAATAGGAATGTCTCCCCAGAGGACACTCCTCACAAAAGGCTAATTGAGGGGTGAACAGACGCAGGTGGTCTGGGTGAGCCAAGAGGACACATATATGACTATGTATGTTTTATATGCCTATACCTCAGGACAGGTGCATAAAAACCCCTGAAGCATGCAGACCAAAGACGAAGCCAGGCCTCAGGGTGGAGGTGGAGGCTCTGAGGACTCAGAAACCCTGGCGTTTGTCTTCCGAGACACGGGTGCCAGTAACCAGGAGAGTGCCAGCTTCAGCAACAGAAGGACCATTGGGCTTAGGGCAAGGGGTCCAATATGCAGTGACCCCAAGTACCTCAAGTGAAAGGCAGAGACATCACTTTGCCAACAAAGGTCTGTCTAGTCAAAGCTATGGCTTTTCCAGTAGTTATGTCCCGATGTGAAAGCTGGACCATAAAGAAGGCTGAGTGCTGAAGAACTGACACTTTTGAACTGGTGCTGGAGAAGATTCTTGATCTCCTTGGACAGAAAGGAGATCAAACCAGTCAATCCTAAAGAAAATCAACCCTGAATATTCACTATAAGGACTGATGCTGAAGCTCCAATATTTTGGCCACCTGATAGGAAGAGCTGACTCATTGGAAAAGACCCTGATGCTGGGAAAGACTGAGGACAAGAGGAGAAGGGGGCGACAGAGGATGAGATGGTTAGATGGCATCACAGACTCAATGGACATGAGTTTGAGCAAACTCCAGGAAATAATGAAGGACAGGGAAACCTGGTGTCCTGCAGGCCATGGGGTTGCAAAGAGTTGGACACAACGGAGCAGCTGAACAAGTATCTTACTGATCTCACTAGATCAGTTTCCTTATTCTGGACAGAGGAAAGC
The DNA here is from genome assembly GCA_006410875.1 of Neotragus pygmaeus. Classification (NCBI taxonomy): domain Eukaryota; kingdom Metazoa; phylum Chordata; class Mammalia; order Artiodactyla; family Bovidae; genus Neotragus; species Neotragus pygmaeus. The sequence continues at coordinate 844,802 of SJYV01011350.1, read as the reverse complement.
AAATCCAGAGCTTTGTGTATTAGGAAAGCTAATGTACGTTGAAACACTATATAAAAATAAAGATTTCTGAATTAAGATGGGGAATTGAAATGGAGTCATGATTTTTCCTTCCCCTGCTAATTAACTTTTGAGCTAAAAAAAAAATAATAAAAAGCAAGCCTCTTTCTCCACCTCCCCACCAAAGTTACCAAAAGCAAGCAAACAAGGAAAGAGGCATAATCTGATATAATAACTTCCAAACCAGAGGCAAGGAAAGGAATGCAGGAGGCACCACTTGTGGCTCGTCTCCCGGTCCTATCTGGGCCCGGAGGAAGCAGGAGGATTCTAACTAACCCTTCCCAGATGCAGAGACAGGCAACCTGCCGCCAAGTCTTCTTCCCCTTCCAGTGGGGAGTAGTGGGAAAAGGTGCTGGAAAACAAAGAAGCGGGTGACAGGGGAGCAAGAACAATGGGCCGACTCCCCCTAAGGGAAGTGAGGGCTGCAAGGCCACAGGCTAAACTGGGGAACCTGTCCAACTGCAGTGGGCCCTCCTCCTCCTTCAGCACGATGGAGCACTTCCCCAGTAACCCAGGGTTGAACCCTGCCACTGGAGCGCCACCAAAATCCCAGAACAGAGGCCCAGTCCGGCCACCTGTCTAACTCAGGCTCCACAGAGAACACCCCACAAATACTCGGCCCCTGGTACTGCTGTTGTTGAGGAGGGGGACAAACCCGCTTCGATGTGGTGGGAAGAAAGTCACTACCTTATTCTAGAGCCAACAGAGCTGAAAAACACTGGCGTGAACAGGATGAGAAGAGATAGCAGGCCGAAGGTGTCAGCAGAAAGGGGACTGCCACTCCGGAGACCGCAGCCCCTCCCCGCAGCCTCACTCTGAAATTACTCAGAACACTCACAATAAAGCCAGGCCTCAAAGGTGCGAGGAAAACAAAAGGAGATGCAGGCTTAGCAGAAAAAGCCCAAGAAAACATCACTGATGAGCTAATACACAGACTACTACGGACAGAGAACTAAATTCTGCCAGGAATTTCCAATGGGAATACTGACAAACGGCTTGAGGTAAGCAAGGTGAATGTGGATGCAAAAGACCAACGACAGCACGCAGTGACGACGCGACACCAACGTTGGGGTAACTGTTGCTCCTGATGTGCCTGAAATAGAACCCGAGACCACAACCGGAGATAGGCTCCGAGATAAAAAGCCTCCGGGTTTCCCTGAAATGAGAGGAAAAGCAGAATCTGATGACTGAAATAACACACAGTCCTTCACAAAGAGTTTACACAGGAGATTCAGTACTGGAACTGTGCCCAGCTGAGTTACTGAACTTAAAGAAGCTTTTTCCAGGCCACCAGAAGAAACTTCCCCCTGCCCCAAGTATTTTCTTCCAAAAATTGTGAGATATACAAAAACTTAAGGGGCAGAAAATTCAGACTGCTCTCATCTTCTCCATAGTGACATTTAGTATAAGAAGGGTAACAAAGTTCATAGAATTCTTAGAGAAAGAAAATACAAACCAACGAATATTATTCCCAGCTGTGACGTCCAGCATCTTACAAATTTGGTAAAAACAACAAACAGAAATTGTCAAGCATGAAATAAGTCCGAGATTTCAGTCCCCTTCCTGGGGTGGGGAGTGGGGAAATGACATGATGATGAAATGCCGCTAAACGTCACTGCTAAACAATGACAAAAAGAAAAACTTCATTGGAGAAACAAAAACCATAGGTAAGCTTTAAAATCCTTCAAATAAGAATTAAAAACTATGGGGATTACAGTTACAGAACAGAATTTAAATGCTACAATTATGGACAATTTAATAATAGAATTAACACAATTAAGAGATTGAAAGGAGATGGGAAAACTGTGAAAATGCTGATGCCTTCATTTTTCATAGCAGAGTCAATAAATACTGTCTAAAATGGAATCAAGTAATTATAGATATGACTCACAAGGTTTTTTTTAATGCCTTTTTTGGGGTCTTTTAGCAAATCATCTCTCTTGTGAAAGACACATTTCTTCACAGCTTAAACTAGTACAGCCACTATGGAGAACAGTGTGGAGATTCCTTAAAAAACTGGAAATAGAACTGCTTTATGACCCAGCAATCCTATTGCTGGGCATACACACCGAGGAAACCAGAACTGAAATAGACATGTGTACCCCAATGTTCATCACAGCACTGTTTATAATAGCCAGGATATCGAAGTAACCTAGATGTCCATCAGCAGATGAATGGATAAAAAAGCTGTGGTACATATATACAATGGAGTATTACTCAGCCATCAAAAAGAATACATTTGAATCAGTTCTGAGGTGGATGAAACTGGAGCCTATTATACAGAGTGAAGTAAGCCAGACAGAAAAACACCAATACAGTATACTAACACATACATATGGAATTTAGAAAGATGGTAACAATAACCCTGTATGCGAGACAATAAAAGAGACACAGATGTATAGAACAGTCTTTTGGACTCTGTGGGAGAGGGAGAGGGTGGGATGATTTGGGAGAATGGCATTGAAACATGTATAATATCATGTAAGAAATGAATCGCCAGTCCAGGTTTGATGCCGGATACAGGATGATTGGGGCTGGTGCACTGGGATGATCAGGAGGGATGGTACGGGGAGGGAGGAGGGAGGGGAGTTCAGGATGGGGAACACATATACACCCGTGGCAGATTCATGTTGATGTATGGCAAAACCAATACAATATATTGTAAAATAAATAAATATTTACAATTTAAAAAAAAACAAAACACCCTGGGTAATTTGGATGCACATGGTCAGTAACCCACCCTTTGAGAAGCATTAAGATGGTTGGATATTCCCCCTACATGATAAACAGCTGTTAAAAAAAATAATAATAACAATTCCTTTAAATTTACTACAGTTTCTTTTTCTTCAGTTTCATTCAGGAAAGTTTTAATACTCTTTTTATAGGAGTATTTAAAAAATTTATTGGAGTATCGTTGACTTATAATGTTGTGTTAGTTTCAGGTATACAGCAAAGTGAATCAGTTATATCAGTTATACATTGTATATAAAGAATGGACATTCTTTCTCAGATGCTTTTCCCAGACAGGTTATTACAAAACACTGAGGAGAGCTCCCTGTGCTACACAGTAGGTACTTGTTAGCTATGTAACATATAACTATATATATGTTTTATATATAGCAGCCCAGTCTCCTAACTTGTAATTCCCCCTGTGCTACAGGAGCATTTATGTCTATTTCTCTATATCCATTTATCTGTAAACACGCCTGGAAGACTGTCTGGAATAATGTTCACCTAGTATTAGTGATGACTATTTCTGAGTGGTAGGATTTGCAGTGTTTGGGTTTTACCCCTCACTTTTAAAAATGCATCATTGATGTGTCCCAATGCGTTGTGTAGGTACAACAATACAAGAAAACATGGGTAATTATTTTTATAATCAAGGAGTTCGATCAAATTTTCTAAGTATGGCACAAAACCTAGAACCTGTAAAATTAATAATTTGACTACAAAACCGGCTCAGTGTTCTATAAATAATGAGTGTTCTCCTAGTACTCATGGTCAGGCTAATAATGATACAGTCCTCTGTGTCCATCTCAATAGACTTCATGAGAAAACCAACAGTCTCACAGCATGGTGCTCAAGACCCCCTACAGGGTGTCTGGAGTTCTGAGAAAAACTACCCAGCCTGTGGTCCTTCCCACCCACCAAAAGAACATCGTTCAGGAAGCCGCTCCCCTCTTGGACAAGCCAAAACCCCCTCTGAAATACAGTGCAAAAATCACAGCCTAAAGCCAGTCCCTGGCCTTGCCCAAGAGGCCCAGGGCTCAACAGGCCCATTCTTCTCCAGCCTCCCCTGGCCCTCCCACGTAACCGCTCTCCTATATCCCTAAAAGGATGTGCTCTCTGCTTCCAGCTCACACTCCCAGAACCTTAGCCTCAGGTTGTGGCTCAGCCAGAGGCCACCCAGCGTGGGGGATTTCCAGAGACAGTACAGAGAGCTGGTAGGGTGGAGGTGGGGCAGGGGGTACCTAGAATCGGTGGCCCACTTACTGTCCCCATGAAACCTCACGGTGCTGGGAGAGGCAGGATGAGAAAAGTAAAGGAAAAAAAAAAAAGCAGTGACCCAGAAGCAGAGAACAAAATTAGAACCAGCAGCCTGCCGCGCATCGACCAATATTTACTGAGCCCCCACTGTGTCAGCGCCTGTTGGGGGAGGTTGGGTAGGGCAGAGACCGGCATCGGGGCCCTGGGCAGCCAGCACAGGCGCGCTGGGATGGCTGATTTAACCACACGCTGAGCCCTGAGGGCTGGACCAACAGAGGACTGTGCATCTGCCAGGCTCCCCCCGCCCCCCACCGTCCCAGCAGAGCCTGGGCTTGACGGAGCAAGGAAGCCTTCCAAAACCAACGAAATGAGTCAGACAGTCGGGTAAGGAGGAGCTTGCAGGACCCCCACCCCCAGCCCCACCTCTCTTCTCATCATTCATCCATCAACATTTCCCAGACACTCCATTGCAAAATTCTGACCTGTTGTCCTCTAAGTCTACTCCTGTTTGTCAGTCCATGGGGCCCAGCATGTGGCTTAGGAAACAAGGTGCTCACAACCATCGCTTACATCACCCACTTGAAGCAGCATTTCTCAACTTATTACTCAGGGTCAAATGCATAAGTAAAATGTATGTGCTGGTGGCTGGATCATCAGACAGCATGAGGAGTCAGGCAGGTCTGGGTTCAAATTTGGGGCCTGCCACTAACCTACCATGTGCCCCCAGCATGATTAGGCTATGAAATGCCCAGCCTCTCAGGGGCACTCTGACAGATAAGAGAGAGCTTAAAGGTCATAACACAGCATGGACTTAGGTCCTTCTTTCTGCTCCCTGTCCTCCAAGCTCTCAGGCCAATCCCTTCACCTAGACTGGAACCTATTGACTCTCAGATTACCTCTTCTTCCAGGAAGCCTTCTTAGACCACTCTCTGAGAACTCATCTCCAACTACTTTGAACTCCTAATGATCTGGTCTCTCAGGGAGACTTCCCAACAGAGTTTTGTTCCATGAAGGCAAGGGGATCCTCCCTTTATGCTTGACTAGTGCTGGGCACGCAAGAAGGCAGAAGTAGAAAATTTCAGCTAGAAGATGCCAACTAACTAATGTCAGCTTGCATCACCCTTACAGCTTGATGAACATAGAACTTAGTGCCTCCTTTCAGACATTCTAACCCCTTCCCCAGCCCTACTGCCTTGGGGCCTTCATACATTATCTGAAGTCAGATGTCCAGAGCATTTATTCCTCTAGACTAAACAATTCCCATTCCTTCAATATGATTTATATTCATTGAACAAAAGGCTAGCTACACCTACGACTTGAAAGAACTCATTCCAACAGTTCATTCACTCAACAAATATTCATTGCCTACAGATTTCATACCAAGAATAACGTTGGAGAATGCCTGGTACCTGCCCTCACAGAGCTGCAGAGCAAACAATTCTACAACAAGAACAGTGATGCCGAGGGTTGTGTACTGATTGGGGTTCAATTAGATGATTTAAGCAGAAAGATTTTGTACCACATATTAAAACAGCCCAGAGAATCATGGGAACAGATGGACTGAGGTTCCAGGAGCTAGTTCCAAAATCACAGAGTGGAGTCAGCCCTCCAAGGAGCTGCTGCCCTGCCCTGCCACCATCAGGAAGCTAACGGCACAAGGAAGCTACCGTAATCCACACCAGCACATGGACGTCCCAGGTCCATCATGAGGAAGAGGATATCCACATATTCAAGACTAGATCCAATGTGGCTCATTGGCAGAATGCAAGTCACACTGGGAATTTCGGTGGAAAGATGTCTGTGGAAAGTGTTTTTTCTCTACATTTAGTAGCTTAGACCATAATTTATTATCCAAAGTAATGTACACAATACTGAAAGAAAGTGCTGTTAGTAAACACACCAGGACCAGGGCAGCCTCAGCGTGGATTCCTGGGGAACAAGCCAGTCGACACCATCCGCCACAGGTCACGATGAGGAGCAAAGGAAGCTTGAAGAACACAGCAGGACGGTCAAATCTAGTGTCAGGGGTCAGGGGAGGCCTCCAGAAAAAGATGTTATTTTAGCTGATACCTACAGGATATGTTCTCTAGGCAAGAATGCTGAAGCAGTTTGCCATTCCTTTTTCCAGTGGACCACTTGTCATGAGTTTAAGCAAGCTCTGGGAGACGGTGACGGACAGGGAAATCTGGTGTGCTACAGTCCATGGGGTCGCAAAGAGTCGGACACACTGAGTGGCTGAATAAGAAAAGGATGTGTAAAAGTGGGCCAGGTGAAAAGTGATGGGGTGGGGATGGGGCGGGATGTTCTAGGAAGATGGAGCATCGTTTGGAATGCTTCGGCCAAGATGTCGCATCTAAGAACTTAAAGAGCGCGGTGTGGCCAGGGCGTACATGAGAGGATGTGGCAGGGGCCAGGACAGGGAAGGGCCTGTAGGCCACGTTAAGGTGGCTGAACCCACCTGGAGGGCAGTGGTGATCATCTTCNGGTCATAACACAGCATGGACTTAGGTCCTTCTTTCTGCTCCCTGTCCTCCAAGCTCTCAGGCCAATCCCTTCACCTAGACTGGAACCTATTGACTCTCAGATTACCTCTTCTTCCAGGAAGCCTTCTTAGACCACTCTCTGAGAACTCATCTCCAACTACTTTGAACTCCTAATGATCTGGTCTCTCAGGGAGACTTCCCAACAGAGTTTTGTTCCATGAAGGCAAGGGGATCCTCCCTTTATGCTTGACTAGTGCTGGGCACGCAAGAAGGCAGAAGTAGAAAATTTCAGCTAGAAGATGCCAACTAACTAATGTCAGCTTGCATCACCCTTACAGCTTGATGAACATAGAACTTAGTGCCTCCTTTCAGACATTCTAACCCCTTCCCCAGCCCTACTGCCTTGGGGCCTTCATACATTATCTGAAGTCAGATGTCCAGAGCATTTATTCCTCTAGACTAAACAATTCCCATTCCTTCAATATGATTTATATTCATTGAACAAAAGGCTAGCTACACCTACGACTTGAAAGAACTCATTCCAACAGTTCATTCACTCAACAAATATTCATTGCCTACAGATTTCATACCAAGAATAACGTTGGAGAATGCCTGGTACCTGCCCTCACAGAGCTGCAGAGCAAACAATTCTACAACAAGAACAGTGATGCCGAGGGTTGTGTACTGATTGGGGTTCAATTAGATGATTTAAGCAGAAAGATTTTGTACCACATATTAAAACAGCCCAGAGAATCATGGGAACAGATGGACTGAGGTTCCAGGAGCTAGTTCCAAAATCACAGAGTGGAGTCAGCCCTCCAAGGAGCTGCTGCCCTGCCCTGCCACCATCAGGAAGCTAACGGCACAAGGAAGCTACCGTAATCCACACCAGCACATGGACGTCCCAGGTCCATCATGAGGAAGAGGATATCCACATATTCAAGACTAGATCCAATGTGGCTCATTGGCAGAATGCAAGTCACACTGGGAATTTCGGTGGAAAGATGTCTGTGGAAAGTGTTTTTTCTCTACATTTAGTAGCTTAGACCATAATTTATTATCCAAAGTAATGTACACAATACTGAAAGAAAGTGCTGTTAGTAAACACACCAGGACCAGGGCAGCCTCAGCGTGGATTCCTGGGGAACAAGCCAGTCGACACCATCCGCCACAGGTCACGATGAGGAGCAAAGGAAGCTTGAAGAACACAGCAGGACGGTCAAATCTAGTGTCAGGGGTCAGGGGAGGCCTCCAGAAAAAGATGTTATTTTAGCTGATACCTACAGGATATGTTCTCTAGGCAAGAATGCTGAAGCAGTTTGCCATTCCTTTTTCCAGTGGACCACTTGTCATGAGTTTAAGCAAGCTCTGGGAGATGGTGACGGACAGGGAAATCTGGTGTGCTACAGTCCATGGGGTCGCAAAGAGTCGGACACACTGAGTGGCTGAATAAGAAAAGGATGTGTAAAAGTGGGCCAGGTGAAAAGTGATGGGGTGGGGATGGGGCGGGATGTTCTAGGAAGATGGAGCATCGTTTGGAATGCTTCGGCCAAGATGTCGCATCTAAGAACTTAAAGAGCGCGGTGTGGCCAGGGCGTACATGAGAGGATGTGGCAGGGGCCAGGACAGGGAAGGGCCTGTAGGCCACGTTAAGGTGGCTGAACCCACCTGGAGGGCAGTGGTGATCATCTTCAGCTAAGGTGCCAGCAGATCTGTGTTTTTATTATCCTGGTCAGGCTGCAGTATGGAGAACAGACCAGAGGTTGGCAAGAAGAGAGCTAGGACCCCAGGAAGGAGAACACAGTACCCAGTTTGGTCTAGGCAAGACTTTGTTCTCCCAACTTCAACCCTGCCTGGGGTGCTTCCCTGCCTCGTGGGGCTGCTGGCTTGGCATTTTCCATTAAAGACTTGAACTGTTGTTGTTGTTCAGTCGCTAAGTTGTGTCTAACTCTTTGTGACCCCGTGGACTGTAGCCCACCAGGCTCCTCTGTCTATGGGATTTCCCAGGCCAAGAATACTGTCATGGGTTGCCATTTCCATCTTCCTGAACCAGGGATCAAACCCACATCTCCTGCATTGGCTGGCGGATTCTCTACCACTGAGCCACCAGGGAAGGGAAGCCTACAAAGACCCAAAAAGGCTCCGCTTTAGCAGTTACCAGCAGAGAAACAAGTCACATCACTGTCCTGGTAACCAAAGGTGCGAGTGAGTTTGAAAACAATCCCTCAATCAGGCTAAGACTTCAACTCTCTTGCTGTAGCAGGAGGGCCATTTATGAAGGCCAACTCCAACTCCCGGGCAGCATCACTTGTGGGCTTCTCACAAGAAGTCTCCTATGTTCCCTTCTTCCCAAAACGTGTAGGAGGAGTGCTCTGAGCCCTCTGGGCAGTGAGGTGGGCTCTTCCCAGACAGTGAGCCTTCACAGGACCTGTGGCTGCAGCAGGCAGAGGTTTCAGGGCTGGGTTTCCCTGGTGCAAGGAACCTTTCTCTACTAAAAGCCGGGCCCCAGGTCAGCTCCGCTACTTGGTCTGCACAAAGACTCTCTGTCCTGAAGCCAGCCCACCCTTCCTCTGTCCCTCATGCCCTTCTTGTTTGTTGTTCAGTTGCTAAGTCTCATCTGACTCTGTGAGCCCATGGACTACGGCAGGCCAGGCTCTGTCCTCCACTCTCTCTCAGAGTTTGCTCAAATCCATGTACATTGAGTCAGTGATGCTATCTATCTCATCCTCTGTTGCCCCTTCTCCTTTTGCCTTCAATCTTTCTCAGCATTCCTGGGCTTCCCTGATGGCTCAGATGGTAAAGAATCTGCCTGCCAACTGGGAGGTGTGGGTTTGAACCTTGGGTTAGAGAGATTTCCCTGGAGAAGGAAATGGCAACCCCCTCCAGTGTTCTTACCTGGAGAATCCTATGGACAGAGAAGCCTAGCGGGCTACAATCCATGGTCAGACACAACGGAACGACTAACATTTTCCAGCATCAGGGTCTCTTCCGATGAGTTGGCTTTTCACATCATGTCCTGCTATACCACTATCTCCCCCTACCCACATCCTTAAGCCAGGGGCAAGTCCCCTCTCTCCTCCTCAGAAGCTCTGACGATGACAGTCTCTACAGCTGAGATGCTGAACTGGGTGTGATAATTTCTCCAAGAAAGTAGTTCTCAGAGCATGGTTCCACAACCAGTGGGCAATACCATCACTTGGGAACCTATTGAAAGTATAAATTTTCTCTCCCCTACCCTTCAGACAATTTTTTTCTTTTTTTGGAAGAAAAATTTCTTAGCACCACCCAAATCTGCTGAATCAGAAACTCTAGGTGGAGCCCAGCAATCTGTTTTAGGAAGCTCTCCAGGGGACAACAATGTACACAGAGGTCTGAGGACCTCTACTCTCAGGGGAAGGTCATCAGGTTGGGCGTCATGAGGACATGCCCAGGGCCCCAGCAGGAAGGCACAGGCTACATCTTGGGTCTGAGATTTCTCAGTGATCATAAACATTACCAGCATGAGTCACAAATGAGCCCTACTCTCTGGGGAAAGAGGGTAATTGGGAAAAAGAGGGGAAAAGTCCATATTTCTAAATCAGAGAGAAAAAGGTGATGAGACAGGGGGAAGATTGAGTAATGACATTCCTGAATCATATTCCTCCACTTTCCCACCCACTTCCCAAATTTCCACACGGCTCATTCCCTGGTCCAAGGACACTGGCTGTCCCCATGAGATTACTGAGGTAAGAGGCCTTCTCTCATCCTTGACCTCCACAGTGTGGACCCCTCTTCTTGGGATTCAGAGGTGAAACCATTGCACCAGTCTCACTGGTCACTAACACCGCTCCATCCCATCCCCTCCAATAATCATATCACTCGCCTGCTAAAATACCTACCTTCCATCACTCCCCCTAACCAACAGCAAAGTTCAGTCCCTCTGCCTGGCAAGCAAGGGTTTTCCTCCAACTAGGCTCCCATCACCTCTCACCCTCAGCTCACTGCTCTCTGGCGGGGACCCTGGGCTCCACCCGCAACACCTATTCCTGGTCCCTTTCACCCCTGCACCCTCTGTCTCCGCACTGCCCACAGAACCAGGCCTGGGAAGGCTAATTAACATCTGATTCTACCAACAGTCAGAAAGCTGAACACAGTCCGCCTGTGTTCCAAGCACTTTCTCCACAAGTGTGAAGGGCTTGGATGTGTTTTTGTTTTTTTAAAAAAGCATAGGGCTTCCATAGTGGCTCAGTGGTAAAGAATCTGCCTGCCAAGGCAGGAGACCCAGGTTCAATCCCTGGTCCAGGAAAATCCCTCATGCTGCAGGGCAACTAAGCCCCTGCACAACTACTAAAGCCCGAACACTCTAGAGCCTGTGCTCTGCAGTGAGAGAAGCCACGGCAATGAGAAGTCCACCCATTGCAACTAAAGGGTCGTCCCCACTTGCTGCAACTAGAGAAAAGCCGGAACAACAAAGAAGATCCAGCACAGCCAAAAATAAAAAAAGGATGAACTGTAGGAAAAAGCAGCATCTCTGGACCATTCCAAATCCTTCCCAGCACAAGCCCCACCCTGCCCGCCTCTCACTCCAACCTCTCTGTCTCAATGCTGTAACTGTCTCAGAATGACACTCCAAACACTTTCAGTTAGTTTCCTCGGCTGTTTCATAACAATCCTAGGAGGCTGGGAGGATCTGCTGCATGAATATGTAAATACAAATGCATATATACACAGACATCACCTCAGTTCTCTAGAGAGTACAGGGTGATACACTGCACTGAAGATGCAGCATTTAGGGCCAGGGGGTCGAGAGCAGGAAAGGACAAGTGTCATCTCAAAGCTCTATCTTCTCAAAGGTGAGAAGGACAGCATAAGGACTCCCATACTTTGCCCTCCTGATTCCCCATCTCTGCCCGACCAGAGCTCAAGAGAGACTGTCAAGAGTATACTCAGATGGATTCCAGAACAAAGCAACCACATCTCTGGCTATCATCCTCAGATATGGATCAGGGCCAAAAGACCCACATAGACAAGCTCCCCCTTTTCAGGAGGCAGTTTCTGGACAACCCAGTACGGTAAGTGACTTCCCTAACGTCACGATGAATTTCCACTTGCCCTCCCCCACCCCCTACCAACTGCTTGCCTATTAAAAAGGGATCAACATTCTAACCAGACTTAAAGGCTTATCCTCTACTGCCAACCCCAACCCCAGGGGGACAATCGGAATGCCACCTGGAAAGGGTTTCTGACTTTAGTTTGCTTAGATGGTAAAGAATCTGCCTGCAATGCAAGAGACCTAGGTTTGATCCCTATGTCGGGAAGACCCTCTGGAGAAGGGAATGGCAACCCATTCTAGTATTCTTGCCTGGAAAATCCCATGGACAGAGTAGCCTGGCAGGCTGCAATCCACAGGGTCTCAAAGAGTCGGACACAACTAATTGACTAACATTACTACTACAGACATTCTCTAGTTTGGGCGACTCTCAAACCCAAACAGAGAGGGGAAAAAAATAATAAAAGACAGATATGAGAAGTCTTGTAGTAGCACTAGTCACAATAACAAAAACTTTGAAAGCAACCCAAAGCCCATCAGCAGGAGAGTGGATAAATAAACTGACTCTCACAACAGAATAGTACACAACGTGAATGAGCTACATCGGCAGTAATGCCAAGTGTATACCACAAGCTTTCAATGACTGCTTTCTGAATGCCATCTGCTCAAGGACAATTCATTCCTCAGGACTTCTCCAGATGATCTGGAAGGACTGCCTGAAGCTAAAGACAGGGACTGAGTGAAAGAAGTGCCAGAATGCTGGTGGAATAAAAATACTAAAATAAAATCAAATCTCTTAACCAGACTTCAGCTTCCTCTGGGCACTTACCCCCAAACTGTCAGAGTCCCTTCTCTCTTTTTAAAGTACAACATACACACGTGTAACACACCCAAGTCTTAAAGTGTACAGCTCAATAAAAGTGTCATTTTTTAAAAATACAAATCTGATCACAGCATTTTCTTTGCTTTGAACCCTTGATGGCCTCCCAGCACAAGTAAAACCCTATCTGGGACTTTCTTGGCGGTCTGGTAGTTAAGACTCCACGCTTACACTTCAGCGGGCATGAGTTCAATCCCTGGTCAGAGAACTGAAGTTCCGCATACCACACACTGCAGTCAAAAACCAACCAAACAAAAACAAGTGGGATCAAATCTAAATACCTTTTCCTGGCCTAGGAGTCCCTGTGAGATCTGGCCCTTGCTGACCCTACCAACCTCATCAGGATCCAGTATCCTCCTTTCTGTACCTTTAGCACATCAAAAGCATTCTTACCCCAGGGCCTTTGCACCTGCTATTCCCTTTGCCAAGAATGCCCCTCCCCTAGATTTTCGTATCAAGTCTCAACTCAGATGTCACCTCCTCAAAATGTAGGGCCATCTGGTTTAAAAAAAAAAAAAGCCTGCTCCCAAGGCATTCAAAGTCCCAACACCCTGTTTTATTTACCATATATCACTATCTAACAGAGTTTTCTTTCGTTTTGTTTATATGTTTATTATCCGTCTCCTCCTACTGACTGTAAACTCCACAACAGTGGAGACAGACTCGGCCTATTTTCTTCCCCGAGCCCAAAGAAGCCAGTGCCTGGCACCCAGACGACCCCCAGAGAATGACTTTTTTTTCTTTAATAACTTTTTATTTTTTTTTAATTTTTGATTGGCAGATAATTGCTTTACAATATTGTGCTAGCTTCTGCATACATCAACTTGAATCAGCCATCGGTATACGAATGTTCCCCCTCTCTTGAACCTCCCTCCCGTCTCCCTCTCCATCCCAACCCTCTAGGTTGTTATGGAGTGCCAGGTTGAGCTCCCTGTGTAATACAGCAAATTCCCACTGCTATCTGTTTTACATATGGCAACGTACATGTTTCAGTGTTATTACTCTTTCAGTTTGTCCCTCCCTCTCCTTTTCTCCATGGCCACAAGTCTATTCTCTATGTCTGAGTCTCCCTCCCAAAGAATATCTGCTGAATGATGTGTTAATTTCCCATGCCCCTCCTTGTTGTAGTGTTCTCAAGTTTAGAACTTTTTTGCTCTTTGGCCTCAACCCTCAGTTAAACTATTAGCAATTTGAAGGGAAGAGACACTCCCTTCTGCAGCATCACTAGAGCTGAAGACACCCCCAGAGAGCCAGAGAAGTCTATCTGGAGTTGGATTATTAAAAAAAAGTAAAGTAAAAAAAAAGAAAGAAAGAAAGTAGAACATTAGGTGGAATGGAGGATCCAAAAGGAAGGTGGGAGGAGAGGCGCAGACAGGCAGCCTTCCTTCCCCACCCCAGCAGCAAACGTGCCAAGCACAGGCCACCATCTGATCACATGGCCAAGAATACCATGTTAACTTCTCTCCATGGCAGACAGAGAAAAGGAAAGGAAACCCCCAAGTACAGGCGGTTTCTAGAATTTCTCAGCTGGTCATGGAAACTCGAGTCTGGTCCCGTTGCTCAGAACCTCTCTTTTTGTGCCAGCTGCACACATCCTGAAATGCAGGGGGAGGGGCTCGAGGCCACTGCTGCCAAGAAGTGGGAATGGTGTGAGCAGCCAAGGTCAGAGGCGCAATCTGGCCGGCAGAGCCATGCACACCCGGTTTACCCACGGTCAAGACCTCTGCTGCGGGAGGCACCCCTGGATGTCAGGAGGCGGCTGAAGAGGGAGCAACAGGAACCAGCACAGAATCTGCTCTGAGAGCTGGTCAGGCTGCCCCTGAGGGCACTTTGGCTAGTGGCCCGAGTCTGGGGGAGTGGGTGACTTTAGACATTTTGTGCTTTGCTGGGAACGGTGATGAAAAAACAGTTGCAGTTTGCTACCCCCTGGAAACTCCCCAGCAGCCTAGTATCCTGAGGACTTACCCAGCCTCTCAGATAGGAAATGGTCAGCGTTACACAGGCTCATCAGTATCACTCGTGTGTCTTCTGGGAGCAGGGGGAGAGGTGGGGGGGGAATCCAGGGCCTTTCACCAGGGAAGGCTGGGCCAGCTCCCCTGCTGGCCAGCACAGCTCCACCTCACCCCAAGCCTCTCGTACTCTGTGGTCTGAGAAGAGCAAGTCCCCAGGGCTGGCCAGGAGCCCTCTGGTTTCCAGGAAAGGAAGAGGGTACAAGAGGGAAGCAAGTACAGCTTGCTCCCTGGGACTCACAATGGCTTCTCCTGACTAGCAGGACACACATGCCCACCTCACTTGCTCCCACACAAACCAGCTTTTCAGGCGTCCAGTAAAAATGAGAATAAAACAGTGGGTTTGGGTTCTGGTCTGCCCCCTCACCCCAACATTGAGAGAGCAACACAGAAATTTTGGGAGTCACAGAACACGGGGTCATAAGAGTAGGACATGACTTAGTGACTAATCAAATATATCCCACTTTTCTTATAAGGTTTCTGCGTTTAGTAGCATGCTTGAAAAACCTTTTGTCACCCTGAAATTATAGAAATATATACCTGCCTTTTCCTGGCATTAAAAAAAATTTACATCTCTAATCAATTTAGAATTTAATTTGACATAGTGTGAGAAAGAGAAATGCACTTAAACAACAACAAAAAAAGGAGTTAGCCAATTAACCCAGTTTTTTTTTTTAATGAACAGTCTATTTTCCTGGTAAACCTCAACAGTAAAGTCTATAAAAGATAAGAAACAGGGGTGAAGTCAACGACATCCTTTGTGCAAAGGAAAGCCACAGGGGACCACTCGACCAGTGAAATCTAAGAGCACGGCTAGGGCGCCTTCTCCTTCCCGTTCTCTTTCCTGTTCAGAAGTATAGGTTCAAAGATCACGAGAAGGAAGTCCTACTTGCCAAGGATGGCAGAGCAGAAAGAGCCACTGAAGAGAGCCTGGGTTTCTGCAGGCACCACTGAGCAGGAACCAGCCTCATTCTATGGCTAATCGCCAGATGCTTTACATGCTGTTGCCTAAACTAGCCTTGTTGGACTCTGGTATTTGAATCTGAACACTCCTGTAACTCATCCACAATCCTTTCTTCCCTAATTTTTAAATAATAGGAACTGCTAGGATTTCTTGTTGCCAGGCACTGTGCTAAGCAATTTGTTTTCATTAGCTCATTTAATCTTCTCAATAACCTTACTAGGATAGATTCTGCAGTACTTCTCTAATTATAAGTAGCAATGGCAGGTTTTCAGAGTTGAAAAAGATACTACATTAAATGTACACATCACTGAGACACCTCCCTAGTTCAGAAACATGGAAACAGAACAAAAAGGCGTTTTAAAACTGAGGAATGAAGTACACATTCAACAACAAATATCTATCAAGTACCAACTGTTGTGGGCACAGGGAATACAACAATGACCAAAAAGACAAAAATCCCTACCCTCTTGGAGCTTGCTCTAGTGCAAGGCTCATAACAGTGAAAAACTGCAAGCAATCTAAGCACACAAAAGAAGGGAATTGCTGGGAATTCCCTTGTGGTCCAGTGGTTAGGACTCCACACTTACACTGCCAAGAGCTCAGGTTCAATCCCTGGTAGGGGAACTATGATCCCACAAGCTGCACAGTACAGTCAAATTAAGAGGGGGAAAGGGAGGTGATTGCAAAAGGAAAGCAATCCACATAACAATATAGTTCAACTACAGAGATTCAGAGCTTGGGCTCCAAGTGCAACAGACCTCAGTGTAGATCCTGAAACACACATTTACTGGCTTCAAGGTTTTTAGTCAAGAGACCCAGGTAACTGTACACACAGCTCTGATAGATCAGCCTGCCTCTTCTCTAGGGTACTGGTCTGACATTCTGGTCTAGTCAGGACTGCTGGACTAGACTAACTATAACATCCTGTGATTTATCTAAACTCTTTGAAGTCAGTTCCCCCTCTGGCCAACAGGTACCACCGTTTCTGCCCTGCCCTTCCTACAGGGAAACTAACTCTCAGTGAGAACTCCTTGCACAGAGACAAGTTGTTGGCATTACAAAGAGTCTAG
Source organism: Neotragus pygmaeus (assembly GCA_006410875.1). NCBI lineage: Eukaryota > Metazoa > Chordata > Mammalia > Artiodactyla > Bovidae > Neotragus > Neotragus pygmaeus. The sequence goes on along the minus strand of SJYV01011350.1, from coordinate 828,323 downwards.
GAGGTAGGGACTCTGAGGCCAGAGTCCTCAGTAACTGATACCCACCTTGTTCTCAGACGTGTAGCAATGTGAGGGGAGCGGGCAACCTGAGGCTAGGCCCTGGTCTCCCAACAGCCAGGCCTGCCTTCTGTCTTTAAAGACAAATCCATCTTTTTCTTTTTTTGCAGCTCTGTGAACCAGAGTTTACAAAGGACAGCTCCTCCAGTCCTGAGTGTAATGGGTAGATTGTGCAAGCTTGGGTGCTAAGTCACTTCAGTCCTATCCAACTTTTTGCGACCCAGTGGACTGCAGCCCGCCAGGCTCCTCTGTCCATGGGATTCTCCAGGAAAGAATACTGAGTGGGTTGCTGTGCCCTTCTCCAGAGGATTTTCCAAATCCAGGGCTCAAACCTGCTGTCTCCTGCAACTCTGGCATTGCAGGAAGATTCTTCACTGCTGAGCCACTGGGGAAGCCCAGTGGGTTGAATTCAGTTCAGTTTAGTCGCTCAGTCATGTCTGACTCTGCGATCCCATGAGCTACAGCACGCCAGGCCTCTCTGTCCAATGCCAACTCCCAGAGCCTACCCAAACTCATGTTCATTGAGTGGGTGATGCCATCCAACCATCTCATCCCCTGTCATCCCCTTCTCCTCCTGCCCTCAATCTTTCCCAGCATCAGGGTCTTTTCAGATGAGTCAGTTCTTCACATCAGATGCCCAAAGTATTGGAGTTTCAGCTTCAACATCAGACCTTCCAATGAACACCCAGGACTGATCTTTAGAGTGTACTGGTTGGATCTCCCTGCTGTCCGAGGGACTCTCAAGAATCTTCTCCAACACCACACTTCAAAAGCATCAATTCTTCGGCACTCAGTTTTCTTTATAGTCCAACTCTCACATCCATACATGATTACTGGAAAAACCATAGCCTTGACTAGACGGCCTTTGTTGGCAAAGTAATGTCTCTGCTTTTTAATATCCTATCTAGGTTGGTCATAACTTTCCTTCCAAGGAGCAAGAGTCCTTTTAATTTCATGGCTGCAGTCAGCAGCTGCAGTAATTTTGGAGCCCCAAAAAAGAAAGTCTGACACTGTTTCCATTGTTTCCCCATCTATTTGCCATGAAGTGATGGGACCAGATGCCATGATCTTAGTTTTCTGAATGCTGAGCTTTAAGCCAACTTTTTCACTCTCCTCTTTCATTTTCAACAAGAGGCCCTTTAGTTCTTTACTTTCTGCCTTAAGAGTAGTGTCATCTGCATATCTGAGGTTATTGATATTTCTCCCGGCAATCTTGACTCCAGCTCGTGCTTCATCCAGTCCAGCGTTTCTCATGATGTACTCTGCATATAAGTTGAATAAGCAGGGTGACAGTACACAGCCTTGACGTTCTCCTTCTCCTCTTTGGAACCAGTCTGTTGTTCCATGTCCAGTTCTAACTGTTGCTTCCTGACCTGCATACAGATTTCTCAAGAGGCAGGTCAGGTGGTCTGATATTCCCATCTCTTGAAGAATTTTCCACAGTTTATTGTGATCCACAGAGTCAAAGGCACACTTTGGCATAGTCAATAAAGCAGAAATAGATGTTTTTTCTGGAACTCTCTTGCTTTCCTGACGATCCAGCAGATGTTGGCAATTTGATCTCTGGTTCCCCTGCCTTTTCTAAAACCAGCTTGAACATCTGGAAGTTCATGGTTCACGTATTACTAAGCCTGGCTTGGAGAATTTTGAGCATTATTTTACTAGCGTGTGAGATGAGTGCAATTGTGAAGTAGTTTGAGCATTCTTTGGCATTGCCTTTCTTTGGGATTGGAATGAAAACTGATCTTTTCCAGTCCTGTGGCCACTGCTGAGTTTTCCAAATTTGCTGACATATTGAGTGCAGCACTTTCACAGCATCATCTTTCAGGATTTGAAATAGCTTAACTGGAATTCCATCACCTCTACTAGCTTTGTTTGCAGTGATGCTTCCTAAGGCCTACTTGACTTCACATTCCAGGATGTCTGGCTCTAGGTGAGTGATCACACCATTGTAATTAACTAGGTCATGAAGATCTTTTTTGTACAGTTCTTCTGTGTATTCTTGCCACCTCTTCTTAATATCCTCTGCTTCTGTCAGGTCCATACCATTTCTGTCCTTTATTGAGATCTCTAGTCTTTCCCTCTATTGGTTTTCTCTATTACTTTGCATTAATCACTGAAAAAGGCTTTTTTATCTCTCCTTGCTATTCTTTGGAACTCTGCATTCAAATGGGTATATCTTTCTTTTTCTCCTTTTTGCTTCTCTTCTTTTCACAGCTATTTGTCTGGCTTCCTCAGAGAGCCATTTTGCTTTTTTGCATTTCTTTTTCCTGGGGATGGTCTTGATCCCAAAATCCATGTCTACCCCAAAACCTCAGAATGTGACCTTACTGAGAAACAGTCTTTGCAGAAATAATGATTTAAGGATCTAGAGATGAAGTCACCATGGAATTTCAGTAGTCCCTAAATCCAATGATTAGTATGTTTGACAAGATAAAGGAGAGGGAGATTTGGTCACAGACACACAGAAAAGAAGACCATGTGGAGATGGAGGCAGAGAGGTGAGTGATGCTGCCACAAGACAAGGAACAACTGGGGGCACCAGAAGGTGGAAGAGCCAGGGAAGCATGTACCCCAAGAGCCTTTGGAGGCAACGTGGACCCACTGACCCCTTGATTTCAACCTTCTGGCCTCCAGAACTGAGAGTAAATTTCTGTTCTTTTAAGCCACAGAGTTTGTGGTCATTTGTTAGGATGGTCATAGGAAACTAATACTTAGATGCTGGAATTAAGGCTTGATATGTTTTATCCGGGGTTTCCCCGGTGGCTCAGTGGTAAAGAATTCACCTGCCAACATAGGAGATCTGGGTTCAATCCCTGGGTCATGAAGATCCCCTGGAGAAGGAATGGCAACCTACTCCAGGATTCCTTGCCTGGGAAATCCCATGGACAGAGGATCCTGGTGGGCTACAGTCCATGGTGTCACACACAACAACAACAATCTTTTATCTGAAACGCTCCTGCTAGAGTTGGCAGAATTCCAAGATAGGCCTCAATGACCTTCTCCTTTGTGTGTGGACAGGAGGTGAAAATATGAGATATCACTCCTGTTATTAGGTAACATTATCTGCCAAAGGTATTTTGTTGGTGTCAGCTGACCAAATCAGTAGCCCTTAAGACAGGGAAATTGATCTTGTATGAGTCAGAACTAATCAGGTGAGGTCTTAAATGGGATAGGCTCCTCCTGGCCAAAGGGGTTTGAACCATGAGAAGGATTCAACATGAGAGAATAACTTTTCCAGTGTGGAGGTCCAGCAGACACCAAGTAACCAAGTGATCCAGGAAAATATCACCATTAACACCACAAATGCCTTGATATAATGCTCTTAAAAGGATGCAACATCATTTTTGTTGATATTCTTGCTAAAAATGCGTGACCTTATCCTAAAGGAGAAAGATATGGGATGGAGCAGAGAAATGACAACTGAATGCAACGTGGGATGGCAGACTGGATCCTGGGACAGAAAAAAGACATCAGCAGAAACAGTGGTGAAATTTAAATAAGGCCTGCAGTTTAAAGTTTTGTACCAATATTGATTCCCTGTTCTTGATGATTATACCACAGGGTGAGGGGATATAAAGGAACTCTGCTATATTCTTTGTGACTTTTAAGTCTAAAGTAAGTTGAAAATTAAAAGTTTACAATAAAAGAAAATTGAGCAGAGTAACAAAGGTTGCCTCACAGCCTCAGGATTACATTTTTTTCTCCCATACTTCTTTATCTTTTCAGTAAGTATGCATTACTCTTGATAATCAAGGACACAAGGTTGGCTGGAGTAAGTGGACTGGTGAAAAGGATGTTGATTTGGAGCCAATGGTGTTTTTCTGGAAAAGAGCAGACTGACCCCAAGACAAGGCTGAAAAGACCAGCAAGTCTTTGATAAACAGCTAATACCTACCAGAGACTACTGGTACCTTAGACCCCAGAACCCTGGTGATCCAGGAACATACATCTTAGTGCCACTATCCATGGTCTTCCTTGATGGGGAAGTAAAAGAAGTCTGTCTGCAATGCAGAAGACGTGGGTTCGATCCCTGGGTCAGGAAGATCCCCTGGAGAAGGAAATGGCAACCCACTCCAGTATTCTTGCCTGAAAAACCCCATGGGCAGAGGAGACTGGGGGGCTAAAGTCCATGGGGTCGCAAAGTTGGACACAACCAAGGAACTAAGCACACACACATCATTATTCACACAGCTCCCGTGTCAGGAACCCCCTGGCTCAATTCCACCTCTAGGAAGCCTTCCCAGATCATTCCTGCCCACCCCCCACCCCCCACACTCGCCTCACCTTCGACTGGCCTCTTTCAGTGTCTCTTAGCTGTTCCACTCAATGGAGCCTAAAAAATGCCACAAATAGCATGTGACGCTTCCAACATGTACTCAGCTCATCTCAACACATATTTTACAAGCCTCCTTGGAACAGAAACAGTGTTTTGCCTGTCTTCCTGGAGTGGGCACTCTCTTAGCTGAGCTCTGCTGGCTGGGCCCATCCCTGCAGCAAAGAGGCCCTCTCTATTGTCACTGTCCAGGATTCATTTACTGAGAGTAAATGAATCTTTTCAAATTTGTTTATGCCAGTTCTGTTTGGTTTTAAAACAGTAACTGAAATACAGATGCAGAGAGGAAAACTTTTGATTTCTACAAAAATGAAACTAAGTGATCTAGAATGACAATTCCCAATATTGTGGTCTTAGATGACACCTGGATACACTGAGACTGCATCAGGAGGCTGGAGGGGTAAAAACTAGTTTTATTAGAAAATTAAGATGTAAAAGCTTTTTCACTCTCATTTTTCAGCAGCTATGTGAAGTATGATGAATGTGTGCCTGTGTAATTTTCTGAAATTTCCAAGGTAGAAGTTTAGAGTATATATATGTGTTTTCAGAGATTAACTCAGTTTGTTCTCAAGACTTCCACTGAGTATTTACCAGCAAAATTATTCTATACCTACGATAATCTGTTATATCTAATAAATCATTATTTTGAAGTCCTGAAGATATGCAAAAATGTAAAAATAATGCCACTTTTTGGAAGTTATTTTCCATAAAAACATGCATTTTATGTTACCATGTAATTATCTTATTTCTATTATTTTAAATGAATAAACAACTTTTTATATCTGCTTTAATTTTTAACATGGTAAATAGCAGGTTTAGCCAATAAGTGGAAGACTAAATTAAGGAATCCTAGGATCAAAAAGTTTGAGAACTGCTCATCTCAAAAAATGTGTTACAAATAGGGGGAAAAAAAGATTAAATTCAGTTCAGTTCAGTCACTCAGTCATGTCCGACTCTTTGTGACCCCATGACCTGCAGCATACCACGCCTCCCTGTCCACCACCAACTCCCAGAAGTTTACTCAAACTCATGTCCATTGAGTCAGTGATGCCATCCAACCATCTCGTCCTCTGTAAATTAGGTGTGTGCATTAAAAAAGTAGGATTCTGCACATGGACTGATTTGCAAATGTCTTAAATTCTTGCTCTATCATTATTTTTTAATGGAGACTAATGAACAGATGTATATATCCCATCACCCAGCAGTCTCACTTCTGGGAATTTCTTCTGTAGTCATACACGTTGGAAATGCCATTTAGTAAAGTTATTCCCTGTAGCACTGTACATAATGACAAAATATTGGAAACAACCCAAACTGGGGGAAAGAGGGAAGCAACACATGTTGGTTTAAAAACTATCGTGCTTCCCTATCCTGTAATAATATGCAGCTATAGTAAAAGTGCTTCCTGGGCTGATAGGGAAAGATCCAGAATAGTTGCTAGGTGAGAAAAGCAAAGGGCTAAACAATGCCTAAAATGCTAACTTAGAGCATTTCTAAAACTGGGATGGAGTGGGCAGAGGTGAGACTTTTTACTGTACTGGGTAGGAGTTTGTGGGGGTGCAGTTAATGTATGTGTAGATGCTTTTTAAACTTTTTTATCCTTCTAATCTTTGAACTATGGACTATACAGCGTAGGAAAAATTTTTTCCTGTTAAAATTTTTTTCTTCCATTTTATTGAGACATAATTCACATATGGTAAAAAAAAAAAATTGTAATAAAAGAAACAAGAAATCACAGGTCATACATGCAGATGTGATTTTTATATACAATTTGCAAGTGTAATTAGCAGACCTAGACCCAAAGACAAAGCCTCAACCCTAAATCAAAGTTTTGGCAAATAGAAATATATATGCACACAGAGGTTGTAGAGAGGAGGAATTGGATCAAGGCAGTCGAAAGGCAGAAACTCCAGTTATAAGATAAATAAGTACTAGGGAAATAATGTGTAACATGCTAAATATAATTAACACTGCTACCTGCCATATTTGGGGGTTCCCTGGTAGCTCAGCAGTAAAGAATTCACTTGCAATGCAGGAGATGTAGGTTCGACCCCGGGGTCAGGAAGATCCCTTGGAGAAGGAAACGGCAACCCACTCCAGTATTCTTGTCTGGGAAATCCCAAGGAGAGCGGAACGTGGTGGGCTACAGTCCATGGGGTCACAAAGGTTGGATACAACTGAGCAACTAAACCACNAAAAAGATTAAATTCAGTTCAGTTCAGTCACTCAGTCATGTCCGACTCTTTGTGACCCCATGACCTGCAGCATACCACGCCTCCCTGTCCACCACCAACTCCCAGAAGTTTACTCAAACTCATGTCCATTGAGTCAGTGATGCCATCCAACCATCTCGTCCTCTGTAAATTAGGTGTGTGCATTAAAAAAGTAGGATTCTGCACATGGACTGATTTGCAAATGTCTTAAATTCTTGCTCTATCATTATTTTTTAATGGAGACTAATGAACAGATGTATATATCCCATCACCCAGCAGTCTCACTTCTGGGAATTTCTTCTGTAGTCATACACGTTGGAAATGCCATTTAGTAAAGTTATTCCCTGTAGCACTGTACATAATGACAAAATATTGGAAACAACCCAAACTGGGGGAAAGAGGGAAGCAACACATGTTGGTTTAAAAACTATCGTGCTTCCCTATCCTGTAATAATATGCAGCTATAGTAAAAGTGCTTCCTGGGCTGATAGGGAAAGATCCAGAATAGTTGCTAGGTGAAAAAAGCAAAGGGCTAAACAATGCCTAAAATGCTAACTTAGAGCATTTCTAAAACTGGGATGGAGTGGGCAGAGGTGAGACTTTTTACTGTACTGGGTAGGAGTTTGTGGGGGTGCAGTTAATGTATGTGTAGATGCTTTTTAAACTTTTTTATCCTTCTAATCTTTGAACTATGGACTATATAGCGTAGGAAAAATTTTTTCCTGTTAAAATTTTTTTCTTCCATTTTATTGAGACATAATTCACATATGGTAAAAAAAAAAAATTGTAATAAAAGAAACAAGAAATCACAGGTCATACATGCAGATGTGATTTTTATATACAATTTGCAAGTGTAATTAGCAGACCTAGACCCAAAGACAAAGCCTCAACCCTAAATCAAAGTTTTGGCAAATAGAAATATATATGCACACAGAGGTTGTAGAGAGGAGGAATTGGATCAAGGCAGTCGAAAGGCAGAAACTCCAGTTATAAGATAAATAAGTACTAGGGAAATAATGTGTAACATGCTAAATATAATTAACACTGCTACCTGCCATATTTGGGGGTTCCCTGGTAGCTCAGCAGTAAAGAATTCACTTGCAATGCAGGAGATGTAGGTTCGACCCCGGGGTCAGGAAGATCCCTTGGAGAAGGAAACGGCAACCCACTCCAGTATTCTTGTCTGGGAAATCCCAAGGAGAGCGGAACGTGGTGGGCTACAGTCCATGGGGTCACAAAGGTTGGATACAACTGAGCAACTAAACCACCACTAAACTTTCATATGTGAAAGTTGTGAAGAAAGTTAAATCCTAAGACTTCTTATCACAAGAAAAAAATTTTTTTTTTCTATTTCTTTTATTTTTTACCTCTGGGATGATGTATGTTCATTAAATTTATTGTGGTACTCATTTCATAACTATATAAATCAAATCATTATGCTGTACACCTTAAACTTATACAGTTTTCAGTTATATCTCAATAAAATGGGAAGAAAAAAATGCATGCACATGCTTTTAAGAAAAAATGAACTGTTTAAAACATGGATTTTAAAAACATCCCCAACTTTTAGCTGACATTTTAATTACTAACACTGCTAAGAGCCTCTAGTGACCCAATGGTAATAAATTCAGGACAGTCACATTCTCATTTCACCAAAGCCCAGAACTGTCCCAGGCCTGAGGCTGGAGAAAGGTTAGGAGGCCTAATAATGCAGTCAGATCAGAGGCAGGTAAGTTGGTTTTCCGTGGACGGACATGCCAACAGCTCTCTCCAGGCTGATTCTGTGGCCACCTTCCCTGTTGCCTGTGGGAGGGTCCGCAGCGGTCTCTGCTTCTTCTTACCCAGGGCCCAATAAGGAGTTCCCTCTGGGAGCCTAGATGGCCACAGTAAGGCCGAAGACAGCTAGGCCTCCGAGACCTTGTGGTGAGGCTGTGCTGCTTGCCCCGGACAGCGCATGAAGCCCCTGGCCGGTGCACTCTGGACTCCTTATCTGGCTGGCAGTCTGCCAGCCCGCCAGCCTCAGAGTTCAGAGAAGTTTCACTGTATCCAGAGAGTCCAGGATAGGCCCCTAGCAACATGACCCTTCCTCACTCACTCCCCATCCTCCTGTGTCGCCAGGGAGTCTGGAAAAAGGAGAAGGGGAGAAGAGTCCTCCATAATAAATTTCTATCCACACAAGCCGAGAACTCCCGTCCCCCAAATAAGCACAGGGACAACTGGCTCCTTTTTCTTCATGTTTTCAAGGAAATGTCTGAGATTTCCAGCAGTTTTACACCACACTTATGAATAAAAGTTGCACCTCTTTTTCTTGGCGCGCTACAGTCCACGGGGTCACAAAGAGTTGGACGCAACTTAGCAAATGAGAACGCATGCAAGCGGGCCCTATCGAGCCTCTTGGCCAGTAGCAAGTAATGTGACTTGGAAACACCAGTTAACCTCTCTAGATCCAGTTTCTTTAGCTGTAAAACAAAGGGTCTAGACTCGAAGATTTCCAAAGTCCCTCCAGTTCAATATCCTATCACCTTCGGCGGTTTTGCAAAAACGCCTAAACGTTACTTTCTTCAGGCATCAAGCGCGAAAAGGCTGGATTATTTCGGAGGTCTGGATTTCCAGAAATACACATTTATTCACGGCACTAACTCTTAGATCTCAACATCCTGTAAATAGTGGACCCGGATTGAGGCTTCCTCTTGGAACTGAGGTGTAAACAGGTAAGGAAAACAGGAAGTAGGTGGAACAGTTCTAAAACTCAATCCAGTTCAGCGACCAATCTAGCGCATGCGCAGACATGCGCGCATGCGTGCAGATAGATACACATACGTCGTTAGTCCTTTCCGCCTATTACCGGTCCGGAAAAACAGTACTTCCTTTACCTGAAAGAATCAGCATAGCTTGCAAAACTAAAGGTGGGGGGAATCCTGTGGAACTGTGAATATGCCAATGCCTGGCACACTACAGAAAAGGAGCCTACCCAGAAGGGCACGGAGGTTGCCTCCACGTTCCCGAGATGAATCAACCTGAAGCCTGGACTCACACTATTCCTACAACCCAAGCTACCTATCAGCTCCTAGGACCCCTAAATCATCCACTTCACCCCAGAGAAGATAATGTTGATTCAGATGATAACAAACCTCTACTACGCTCCAGGTACAACCAAGACATGCTGCACAGCGGTGGACAGGTCTGCAGAAGCAATGTCTTCTGCTGGAGAGTGATGGGGCAGGATTTGAACAGATTTATGGGCTTCCCTGGTGGCTCAGAAGGTAAAGTGTCCGCCTGCAATGCAGGAGACCTCGGTTCCATCCCTGGGTCAGGAAGATCCCCTGGAGAAGGAAACGGCAACTCACTCCAGTACTCTTGCCTGGAAAATCCCACGGACAGAGAAGCCTGGTAGACTATAGTCCATGGGATCACAAAGAGTCGGACACGACTGAGCGACTTCACTTTCTTTCACTTTCATGTGGCTCAAAGGCCTCCCCAGGTGGCTCAGTGCTCAGTGGTAAAGAGCCCGCCTGCCAATGCAGGTGAAGCAAGAGACCTGGGTTTGCTTTCTGGATCAGGAAGATCCTCTGGAGGAGGAAATGGCAACTCACTTAAATATTCTTGCCTATAAAATCCCATAGACAGAGGAGAGTCCTGGGCTATAGTCCATGGGATCACAAAGAGTCAGACACAACTAAGCAAGCACACACACATGTGGCTCAAAAGCTGAGAATTCTTCTGCCACCTTGTACCATCTCTAGTGCAGTGCTGTCTTCTCTGAACTTGACAAAACACAACAATGTGACCTCTATTATGTTGCTACCTTATTCTTCATGTAAGGATGGATGTTCTTTCTCCCTCCAACAAGTGGAGCCAGGAGTCAGATCCCATACCCTCTTTGTACTCTCCAGTGGCCAAGTGCAGAGCCAAGCACAGATCAGGAACTGCGTATTTACAAAGTGAAGTGAGGAAATACTGAGAGTCATGGGGCTCTGGTACCTCATTGCAGTGTTCTTGCCTCAATGACAAGCCCATTCTGTTTGGTGCTCTCTAGTCATACCTGCAAACCAGGAAGCGTACCACTATATAGTGGCTATCACAGTTTATGAAAAACTCACCTCTGAGCCTCCAACAGGAAATGGATGGTGTAGTTTTTAAAATTTCACCTACTAAAGTTATAATTCTTGACATTCTTTCTCTTGCTTCATCAAGTTTCTCTCCATTTTTATGGCTCGTTTTAAGAGTTAAGGATTCATTGTAGATGCTGTGGATAAGAGACCACAGATCTAATCTGCCCTTAGCACTGACTCCATTCACAAGACATGGGGCAAGTTAGGAGCAGAGATGGGACAGAAGCCAGGCAGCTAGGCCAGTACTCACCAGGTTATCACCGCTTCGCAAGCGGGAGACCTAAGCAGCCTGGGGTTCCTAGAGAAGAATGACTCCAGGCAAATCCCAGCCCAGGCAGGCTCCAGGAAGAAGGGTCAGGTCAAAGCTGCTCCCACCCCCACCCTATCTTAGGTTCCCAGGAGAGGAGTCAGTCCCTCACCAAATCATGCTCACATGCTCAGGATACCCAGACCCTAGCCGACTCTAGATCCTCCAAAAGGAAGCCACAACCCAGAGCAGAGGAAAATGTGACTCAACTGGACCTCCGGATCACACGGTGTAACTGTTTGGATGGTATTTTGTCCCATTGCTCTAACCCACCAAGAGAGGGCAGCCTGCGCCAGACCACCTAACCCGGTCGGTAGGGACCAAAAATAGCTAAAAACCCATGCCCACTGGATGAGCCGGGTCAGAGTTTAGTTAGTCCCTCCTTTGCTATTCAGCTCTTGCCCAGGGCCAGCTGGGAAGCACCGGGCTTTTGTCTTCAGCTGCGAGGTGGTCTGGCCCAGGTGAAGTGGGCACTCAGCACCTGGAAAGCAAAGTCCAGATACTACTGTCCCATCAGAACCATCCCGAGAGCTGCCCACCAGATTTGCCTGTCTACTCTCTGCTTTTCTCCGTACTCGAGACCATGGGCTCCAGGACACTTCTCTCAGCCTTTTAGGGCGACTACCGACATCCTCTCTTGCGCCCAGATCCCGGGCTCTCCAGTCCAAGGGGCCGTAGCTGCACCTTCCCCTCCCTCGCCACTGAGGAACCCTCGTCGTGGCACCGCGGCCAGGTGGCCAGGTGTCGCCTCCATGTAGCGTCCGGGCCCGCCCGAGCGACTTCCGAAACCGTGGCTGGGCTCCGGGTTCTCGGAGCAGNGGAGTCCGCGCGCCCTCAGCCCCTGCCGGCGTCCTTCCTCGGCGTGGCGCGCATGCCCCGCTATATACCCTGCGCGTCATGGCCGGGCCCGCCCCCGCCCTCGCCCCGCCCCGCCTCACTGTCCCCAGGGCTTGCCACGTGGGCTCCGGCCGGTGGTAGGGCGACTTGTGAGTGCTGCCTGCCAGCCACCCGCTAGACCCGACAGGAGCTTGGCTTGCCCAGGCTTGCGGGGCAAGCCAGCGTTCTTTCCGCGCCTTGGGGCCTGAGCTCGAGCCCCTAGCTCGCAGAGATCCTAGCTCACCTCCTAGCTCTATCGGCTTCACCTTCTAACCCTACTGCAAATTCCATTCATCTTTCACTGAGATTTCCTCGGGAAAGCTCCCATCAAGACCTTTCCCTCCTTCTGTGGGAAGCTCTCATAACCTGGTCTCCATCCTCTCGGAGTAACACTGCCACCCACCTGATGTGTGTGTGTGTATCTTAACACATCTGATTAATATAAAAAGCTGCTTTTTCCTCCCCAACTCGATTCTGAAATACTCCTGGGGGTGGGGGGAAAACACCCATAGGTAATAATGTTTCTTCTGCATTTTGCCACCAAACAAAAGAACAAAAAAATTCCTGTTCAGGTTCCAAATATGCCATATCATACTCACTTTTTCGAAAAAGAACTCTCACCACTCTACCAAAATGATCAGACTCTCTAAGAAACCATATTGCTTAACGGAGGCTGGGAGGAATGTTAATTTTTGTGTGAGGAGTGTCCTAGGACTCTTTTCTGATGTGAAGCAGTTCTATTGAGATGGATATCTAGCGTCGGAAATGCAAATTTCTTGGAAAAATAAGCCACCCATTAAACTCCCATTGTTCTAGTCTGCTGGACGTCATGATTAGTTCCTCTGCAGCTAGGCCAGCTGCCACCTGTGTCTAGGGAACCTAAAGGAAAGGCCTTCTAAGCAGAACTGCAGCCTGTTAGTACCCAAGGCCTAGTTCCTGCTCAGTGACTGGCGCTCAGTAGACACCAAGTGTCTCTGAATTTGCACAGAGAAGGGAAACTGCATCCCACTCTGCAAGTCCTGGGGAGAAGAAGGCCCAGGACAGCAATGCTTGTGATGAAAGGAAAAGGATTCAACCCCTGCAGTGGATGGCAGGAAGAATCCAGGCCTCGGTGGCAGCCTATTCCTCCTTAGGAGGAGGGTAGAGAGGGAAAAAGAGAAAGCACTGAACCAAAGCCAGAGCAGGCCCCAGTGTTTATGCCACTTGAAGAGACGAGCTGGGCTGTGGGGTTTTTCTAAAATTTAATTATCCTTACCCTGCAATTATAGTCCTCTAGTGGAGTTAAGGGGTGGGGTGATACTCCTCTCATTTTCCAAGCGATTGCAAGGTATTGTATCCCTGCAGAATCTCCTTCAGAGCCCCTTCATCTCTGTAATAATCCTTTATGTTTGTCTTCCCTGGTTAAACTGAAGTATTTTTCAGACATGATGTCATCCATTTGGGACTCTCAACCCCATCTCCAGTGGGCTGTCAGAAATGGCCCAGTCTCTATCACGCCTTCCTTTTCTTGAAGTTCTGAAAGAAAACAAGCATGTTTCTAACACAGGGAGCTCTGAACAGTTTGAAGCCCATAAATACTTATTACAAAGAGGTGTTACACTGTTCCTAAAACTGAGGTCTCAAAGCAGTCCCCATGGCTCTTGCAGGCAATGTGTCAATAGTACAGGCTGGGGGGAAGGGTGCCTGTCACAGACGGGAGAGGAGGGAGGACACTGACACCCCACCACAGGGCCTATCACAGCATTCTCACTTGTTTGCAACCAGCAAGAAGCAGAGCTGCCAAAGTCCACCAGAGCTGATAAGCTATCAGTAATCCACTAGGGAGTTTAATTATTAACACAGCTAAAAATCAAAAGGTCTTAGCTCTACATATCCACCCACCTACAAAACTCTTTAGGTATACTCCAAGTCCTCCCTTCATCACTCAGTCTTTCCTGCCTAGTGCCAGATGTGGAGCCTCAATTCTACCTTTCTTCAAAATACACTTTTTCCACTCATTCCCCCATTTCCACTTGTTAAAATTCTAATTCTTCAAAGCCACCACCTCCATTCAGAAAGCTTGATTCTCCTGAAGCCTATTTGATCTACCCTTTCAAATTTTTTTTACTGTAACCCACTATAAAAAAATATTTTGCACTTCATCTTCATTACAAATAACACAGCAAACAAAAATCTTTAAACATTGCCTTAGCATATGCAATGTACTGATATTTTTATAGTCTATTTCAGTTTTTTAAAAAGTGGTTAATAAACCCAGTAAATTGAGTTCATTGGACAGTAATTCACAGAATTAAAACATTTTATATGGTTTATGATAGTTGCTCCTTGGAAGGAAAGCTATGACTAACCTAGACAGCATATTAAAAAGCAGAGATATTTCTTTACCAACAAAGCTCCGTCTAGTCAAAGCTATGGTCTTTCCAGTAGTCATGTAAAGATGTGAGAGTTGGACTATAAAGAAAGCTGAGTGCCGAAGAAATTGATGCTTTTGAACTGTGGTGTTGGAGAAAACTCTTGAGAATCTCTTAGACTACATGGAGATCAAACCAGGCCGTCCTGAAGGAAATCAACCCTGAATATTCATTGAAGGCCAGATGCTGAAGCAGAAGCTCCAGTACTCTGGCCACCTGATGTGAAGAATTGACTCACTGGAAAAGACCTTGATGCTGGGAAAGATAGAAGGCAGGAGAAGGGGACAACAGAGGATGAGATGGCTGGATGGCCTCACAGACCTGATGGTCAGGAGTTTGAGCGAACTCCAGGAGCTGGTGATGGACAGGGAAGTCTGGTGTGGTGCAGTCCATGGGGTCGAAAAGAGTCAGACATGACCGAGCAACTGAACTAATGATACTTGCTTTTCCTCTTAAAAATTATTTCATTTCCATCTCTAACCTCCATATTGAAACTTAATCTATCTTGATTACCAAAGATTTCTGCATCTCCTAACATCTTGCACAGAACAGATGCTCAGTAAATATTAACTAGATGAATGAATAGGCCAGCTCACTAAAAGTTTGACATTGGGGAATATTTAAGGAACTAAGCATAAAAATCTGACATTAGCAAGACTGCTATTCCCCTTTCGACAAGGTATCACAGCTGCCTGCCTTTTCAAAGGATATGCAGGCAGATTTCTCAAAGCTGAAGTGAGTAGAATGGCCTTGGGAAAGAAGCTATGGAAACAAGAGCCTGGCCCAGAGAATATACTCAGGAAACCAAAGCTGGTTCTGTGGCAGATTGACAAGGTAGACAACGTGATCAGTAGTGTGGGGCAAAGATCCCCTTTCCAACCCCCAACTGTCAGGCCAGGTCTAGAGACTGAAAAGAAAAGCCAATGGCCAGGTTTCTAAGGGGAAAAAATGAGTTTTCTATGTTTTGGCATGTCTTAACAAATTCAAGAGGATCAGAAGGAATGTGCAGGTTCTAATTTACCCAAAATCATGCCAGAGGATTAGCACCCTACACTCTGTCAGCCAAAAGAGAACATCCTTAGAAGCCTTGTCAATCATTTCTGTTACCATAGTTTCAGCGGACAGACAACTGGGAAAAATAACACTTGGTTCGGGAGAAAGTTACCTATAGGAATTTATCCTTTTCATCTAAGATAGCTAATTTACTGGCATTTGTTTGAGCGACTGAACCGAGTATTCCTTTATAATCCATTTCTGTAAGGTCAGTGGTCCTCTTTTTCATTCTTGATTTTAGTAATTTGAGTCTTTTTTTTTTTTTTGACAATTTAGCTAAAGATTTGCTAATTCTGTTAATCTTTCTAAAGAATCAACTTTTGGTTTTATTGATTTTCTATATTGTTTTTCTTGGAAGGAAAGCTATGACCAATTTAGACGGCATATTAAAAAGCAGAGACATTGCTTTGCCAACAAAGGTCCATCTAGTCAAGGCTATGGTTTTTCTGGTAGTCATGTATGGATGCGAGAGTTGGACCATAAAGCAAGCTGAGTGGCCTAAGAATTGATGCTTTTGAACTGTGGTGTTGGAGAAGACTCTTGAGAGTCCCTTGGACTGCAAGGAGATCCAACAGTCCATCCTAAAGGAAATCAGTCCTCAATATTCATTGGAAGGACTGATGTTGAAGCTGAAACTCTAATACTTTGGGCACTTGATGNTTTTTTTTTTTTTTTTGACAATTTAGCTAAAGATTTGCTAATTCTGTTAATCTTTCTAAAGAATCAACTTTTGGTTTTATTGATTTTCTATATTGTTTTTCTTGGAAGGAAAGCTATGACCAATTTAGACGGCATATTAAAAAGCAGAGACATTGCTTTGCCAACAAAGGTCCATCTAGTCAAGGCTATGGTTTTTCTGGTAGTCATGTATGGATGCGAGAGTTGGACCATAAAGCAAGCTGAGTGGCCTAAGAATTGATGCTTTTGAACTGTGGTGTTGGAGAAGACTCTTGAGAGTCCCTTGGACTGCAAGGAGATCCAACAGTCCATCCTAAAGGAAATCAGTCCTCAATATTCATTGGAAGGACTGATGTTGAAGCTGAAACTCTAATACTTTGGGCACTTGATGTGAAGAGCTGACTCATTTGAAAAGCCCCTGATGCTGGAAAAGACTGAAGGCGGGAGGAGAAGGGGACAACAGAGGATGAGATGGTTGGATGGCATCACCAACTCAATGGACAAGAGTTTGAGTAAACTTTGGGAATTGGTGATGGACAGGGAAGCCTAGCGTGCTGCAGTCCATGGGGTCACAAAGAGTTGGACGCGACTGAATGACTAAACTGAACTGATATTGCTTTTCTATACTCTCTCTCATTCACTTCTGCTCTGATCTTTATTGTTGCTGTTGTTCAGTCACTCAGTCATGTTCGACTCTTTCTGACTCCATGGACTGCAGCATGCCAGACCTTCCGTCCTTCACTATCTCCCAGAATTTGCTCAAACTCATGTCCATTGAGTCAGTGATGCCATCCAACAATCTTGTCCTCTGTCCTCCCCTTCTCTTCCTGCCTTCTATCTTTCCCAACATCAGGATCTTTTCCAATGAGTTGTCTCTTCCTATCAAGTGGCCCAAGTATGGAGCTTCAGTTTCAGCATCAGTCCTTCCAGTGAATGTTCAGGGTTGATTTCCTTTAGGATTAACTGGTTGGATCTCCTTGAAATCCAAGGGGCTCTCTAGAGTCTTTTCTAACACCACAGTTCAAACAGAATCTGTTCTTTGGCACTCAGCCTTCTTTTTGGTCCAATTCTCACATCCATACATGATTACTAGGTACTGAGCCTTATTAGAAAATATTAGTTTGGTCCTCACCTTTGAATGAATATTTAGCTGGGAACAGAGTTCCAAGTGGACACTGAATCTTAAAATTATTATTCCTTTTGTCTTAAGCATCTGTTGTGGTTGATAATAAGTCTGCTGTCAATCTTTCTTACTTCATAAACAATCTCTCTGGTTGTTTTTAAGATTAAGATTCTGTCTTAAAGTTTCACTACAGTACATCTAAGAATGGCTGTGCTTTTTATTCTCAATTAATTTCTTCTGGTGGAGGATTCATATTTGTCTCTAATTCTAGAAAATTCTGTATCTTCCATATTGTGTGACTTATTCTATTTTAACCTGCAGCAACTCCTATTATATCTTCTCATTCTCTCCTTGTCTTCTCTTCCATTTGTTGTTTAGTTACTAAGTCATGTTGGACTCTTTGTAACTCCATGGGAACCTGCAACACATCAGGATTCCCTGTCCTTCACTATCTCCTGGAGTTTGCTGAAATTCATATCCACTGAGTCAGTGATGCCATCCAGTAATCTGATCCTCTGCTGCCCTCTTTTCCTTTTGGCTTCAATCCTTCCCAGCATCAGGGTCTTTTCCAATGAGCTACCTGTTCTCATCAGGTGGCCAAAGGACTGGAGTGTTAGCTTCAGCATCAGTCCTTCCAATGCAATCTAGGTGACTGACCATTTGTTTCTGCAGGGTTACAGGCACTCAACAGTCTTGGCTAATCTTTGTGATAATTTGTCACCATGTGGTCCTTCCACATGTTAATAATACTAATTCAGGCTGCACATACCTGTCTGTGGTCCAAGCTTAGGGATTTCTCATGAATGTCTTCTGCCTTTAGTTTCTTCCTACTGCCCTTTAATGGTCAGCATGGACTTTCTACTCCCCTTCCAGGCTCCAGCTGTCTTCATCCAGAAGAATTTACTCCAGCAATCCTGTGCCTCATAGGGTCTAAGGTTGCATCTTCTACCCTTATCTGAAATGAAAAACCTCAGCGCTCCCATCCCTGCATTTTGTCCATAATCCTGGGAGCTATGTTGGCATCAACTATAACCACAAAGGTCCGTATAGTCAAAGCTGTGGTTTTTCCAATAGTCATGTACAGATGTAAGAGGAGGACCATAAAGAAGGCTACGCAACAAAGAATTGATGCTTTATGAACTGTGGTGATAGAGAAGACTCTTCAGAGTCCCTTGGACATCAAGGAGATAAAACCAGTCAATCCTAAAGGAAATCAACCCTTAATATTCATTGGAAAGACTGATGCTGAAGCTGAAGCTCCAAAACTTTGGCCACCTGATGCAAACAGCTGACTCATTAGAAGAGACCCTGATGCTGGAAAAGATTGAGAACAGGAGGAGAAGGGCGTGACACAGAATGAAATGGTTGGCATCATCGACTTGGTGGACATGAGTCTGAGCAAATTCCAGGAGATAGTGAAGGACAGGGAAGTCCGGTGTGCTCATGTGGTTGAAGACAAGTCGGAAACGACTTGGCAACTGAACAACAACATAACCACTCTGGCTTCCCTTTCTTTCTTCAGCCTCAATTATTTTCCTTCCTTCTTCCTTCCCCCATCGTCATCTCTTCCCTTGTTACATTTCCCCAAAATCCAGATAATTAATGTAAAAAAATTTTTTTGTTTTCTAAACATTTCTCAGTATGGTCAGCTCAGTCTACCATACTGCCAAAAGTCTCTAAAGTTTCCAGAAGTCTCCCTTACTCATTCTTTCTTTTGGCCATGTGGTGTAGCTTGTGAGATCTCAGTTCCTTGACCAGGGACCCAGGGATTGAAGCCCAGTCAGCACAGTGAAGGGCATCTCTGGTGGCTCAGCAGTTAAGAATCTGCCTGCAAGGCAGGAAACATGGGTCCAGTCCCTGGGTCGGGAAGATTCCCTGGAGGAGGGCATGGCAACCCACTCCTGTATTCTTGCCTGGAGAATCCCACAGACAGAGGAGTCTGGCAGGCTACAGTACATGGGGTTGCAAAACAGTTAAGACATGACTTTGTGACTCAATAACAACAACAGGAGAGTGAAAGCACTGAATCCTAATCCCTAGACCACTAGGGAACTCCCACCCTAACTCATTCTTTTTAAAAAAAGTTATTTTTTAGAGCACATTTTTAGGTTCACTGCACAATTTGCAAAGGTTAGACATTTCCCAGCACACACAGCCTCCCCCATTATCAACATCCCCCACAAGAATGGCTCTTATGTTAATTACAGTTAGTGTACCTACATCAACTTCTTGTCATAACCACTCAAGGTTCAAGGAACATCAGGCTTCATATTCAGTATTTCACATTCTATGGGTTTGGACAAGTACATAATGACATTGATCCCCCATTACAGTATCCTACAGAATAGTTTCCTTGCACTAAAACTCCTCTGCCCATTCATCCCTCCTTCTCCCCAAACCCTGATCCTTTTACTGTCTCTATAGTTTTTGCCTTTTCCAGAATGTTATATGGTTGAAATCATACAGTATGGAATGCTTTCAGATTGGCTTCTTTCACTTAGTAATATGCATTTAAGTATCCTCCAGGTCTTTTCATGGCTTTGATAGCTCATTTCTTTTTAGCACTGATTAATATTCCATTGTTTTCTTATATCAGTGTTTGTTTACCTACTGATGGACATCTTGGTTGCTTACAAGTTTTGGCAATTATGAAGGAATAAAGCTGCTATCAACATCCAGTGCAGGCTTCTGTGTTGATGTAAATTATAAACTCTTTTGGGCAAATACCAAACCAGTGTGACTGCTTGATCATATGATAAGGGTATGTTTTGATTTGTAAGAAACTACCAAATTGTCCTTTAAACTAGCTGTGCTATTTCGCATTCCCTTGGGCAATGATGAATGATTGAATTCCTGTTCCACATCCTCACCAGCATTGGGAGTGGTCAGTGTTTTGAATCTGGACCATTCTATTAATAAGAGGTGTGCAGTGGTATCTCATTTTAATTTGTAATTCTCTAATGACATATGATGTTGGACATATTTTCATATGTTTATTTGCCAACTGTATATCTTAGTTGGTGAAATATCTCTTCAGGTCTTTCTGCCCAATTTTTAATCAGATTGTTCTTACTGTTGAATTTTAAGAGTTCTTTGTATATTTTGGATAACAGTCCTTTATCAGATACGCCTTTTTTTTTTTCCCTTTGACACACCTCATGGCATGTAGAACTTCCCTGACCAGGGCTTCAACTCAAGCTCCTACAGTGGAAGAGCAGTCTTAGTCACTGGGCTGCCAGGGAGCCCCTCAGATGTGTCTTTCGTAAATATTTTCTTCCAGTCTGAGGCTTTTTTTTCTCATTCTCTTCAATTTCCTCATTTTTTTAAAAGAGAGAAAATAAGTCTAGACAGGGAAAGGTTAAGACACTCAGAAAAAGCTAGGTTTAGGGAAAAAAAGAGAAAGTAGGGTCTTTCTCCAATTATCCCAAATCATTGAGAAATTTCAGGCACAAGTTATATAACATTTTCAATATGAAGAGCTAGTCATTTATAAAATTACTTCCCTTTTCACACCATTCAATAAAATGCTGCTCAAGTAAAAAGGGGCTAAATTAGTTTCTTTTAAGGATGAGTTCAAGAAGCACTGAATCACTGAAGACAGAGTTTCTAAGTAAACAGAAAAGGATGTAGTGGTGAAGCAAGCAGTCAGGGTTCTTTGGGAAGGTACTTAAAAAGCTTACAGACACACCATGAAGTACAAGCAAAGAAGGACAAGCATTAGGAAAAGGCGAGAGGGAAGGGCCACTCTTAGGAGTTGGCTTTCACTCAGGCTAACAGAAATTCTCTGATGGAAAGAGAGTTTTGAAAACAAGACAAAACATACATACACCCCTATACACAACACATGCCCAGAAGACAGACTATTAGTATCTTCTTCAAGAAATCTTACTGCCAGATCTCAGTGTAATTATCTGAGTACCAATACTGCAGTTGCTCCTAGCATGCCCAGTAACAAATTGATAATTCTAACAAGTGCTACAGGTTTATGAAGAAAAAACTATATCACTACCATATGTCAATATTATCACAAACACAACTACACATTTATACAAATTTCTTTTTATTTTCCACCCCATGACCCAGTCATTTCACATTAAGACTGAAAAAAACAAGGAAAGAAAACCAGGAGGAAAAAGTGAAGAAATGTGAATTAGGAAACCTAACTTCAAAAGAGAAATCCAAAATGCTTCCAAAGAGAATTGGAGAACTGTTTGATCAAAACCAGTGATCCAATGTGCCTGATTCTGCAGTGTTTAAACCCCAGGTCTCAGCCCTTCACTGTCCCTCACTCCGCATGGAACCAGAAGTGCACATGAGACCACTGACCCCCACGGCTGCTCAGCCTCTGCTTCACGCTGCAGCCAACACAATGCTAGGTTGGTTTTCTTTATCTAAGGAGTTCTAAGCTAAAGTTTCTCTTCTCACACACTGTTATATAAAATGAGGATTTCTGCGTCATCCCTCCCTGCCATCACATCAAAAAATAAATAAATAAAATAAAATACATACACAAATAAATACAAATTCCAAAATGTTAAATAAAACTGGCTTTTAAAAATCTAGATAAAACAAGGTAAGACTGAATTAGCCCTGAAGGGACTGGAAGATTTTTAAACAGGGGAGAAATAAACACACACACACACAAAACACTGAAACTCGCAGGCATAGTGACAACTTTCTAAACTGAAACGTCTGGACTTTGGAAGGAGTGTCATGTTTCCCAAAGCCAACTTCTGGAAATCTTAATGCAGACTCAGAGAAATTCCTAACAAAATGAGCTAATGGCCGGGAAGAGAGTATTGAGCAAGGGAAGTGAGTGGTTTAATTTGCAAACATATCAACAGAAAAGGAAGTGATACACTGCAGAGAAAGGGTCAAGAAAAGCTCATGGCCTGTCATGAACCTTCAAAGCTATTGAATTTCACATGTTCTGATTTTTAGTTTTAAAAAACTGAAACTTACTAAAGGTCAGTAACAAGGACAAGTAGCAAAGGTATCTTGGTATGTGTGTGGTGGAGGTCGGGGGAGGAAGGTAGGAAGAAACCAATACTGTATACTATAAAGCAACTGAAATATACAGATAAAACTGTGCTTGTCCTCTCTGGAGGCAAGAAATAACTAAACACTCCTTCCAAAGCTAGTTCAAGTCATGTGTCATCAACTCAATCCCTAGAGATGATTAGGTCAGCAAGAGCCTGAAAAGTACCCACCAGCTGGTTTCATGATATGTCTTTCACATTTGCCAGAACAGCCAAATCCTGAGAAACTTTGCCTTCTTACCTTTCCCAGCTGCCCAAATAAGTAGCTCTCTAAGAACTTTGCAAAGACTTCATTCACTATCAGCTTTGGCACCAGAAATGGGAACTGCTTAGTAAGCAGAGTTTGTAAGTGTAATTGCTGCTGCTTCGAGTTTCTACGGCTTCTGTCGGCTTTGGAGACTCCTGAAGGGTCACCCATCTTCACCCACCCCATCTACATTGCAGCAGACTACCCCCATTTGCTCTACAAAGGCAACAAGACAATTTCTAGCTGAAATTTATGATGGAACCTGGTTCTCAGTGTTAACAGACTCAGAAAAGAAAATGAAAAGAAAGATATTCTACTGGGTTGGTGAAAGACCAAACACCAACACAAACCCCTTTCTGGTTGCTGCTGACCCTGCACAGATGAGTTTACAGCTGAGCTCAGAAGTCTGCCTGCTCTGACCAGCCCGTGTCCTGACTGTCCAGTCACAGGAAGAACAGGTTCTCGCACAGCTGGATGGCTGGTTCGTGGTGCAAGATCTGTCCTGACAGGAAGGCTAGCTTGTGGGCATACTTGCAAGGAGCTGGAACTCTAATGGTACCAGGCCAATTCCAGTACATGTGGCACAATTTGAAAGTCAACCTGTAGACCAAGAAGAAAACATGAGCCTTATCACTCTCCATCTTCAGTGCAAAGTATGATTATGTCCTTCTGGGTGCATGACACAGCATATTTATGAGCAAACTGGGGGACTGAGGAATATATGATGCAACTTTTGGGAATTATTATTTTTAAGTGAAATTATTTCCACTATTTTTAAGTCAAGAGGACATGGGGAAATTCCCAATTTAGGTGCTCCAGTTTTTATAGCAAAACAAGGAAAACAACAAGAACATTTTTCTTCTCTTGTCTCAAGAAAAGGCTGCAGAAAGAGAAGTACCCCAGCAAAGTATTTATTTACTCTGATCTCAAGAGCAATGGGGCTCAAACTTGGCTGTGTGTCATAATCACTGGGAGCAGTTTTTAAAAATACAAATGCTTCAGAATGCTTCAAGGTGAAGCCTGGTTGATAGTAATTTTTTGAAAGGTTTTCAAGTAATTTTAGCATACAACGATTATCAATTACTCCTCAAAAAGATATATCATTATCACCAAAGACATAAAGAAACTCAAGGGGTAAGGGGGGGGGCCGTATTTGTCTTTTCTGATTATATAAGAGAAAATGAGTCTTACTAAATCTAACTCCAAAACATAAATTCAAAATGCTTTCAGAAAAAAAATGCTTTCAGAGAGAATCATAAAATTATTAAGCCAAAACCAGTGATTTGCTGAATTAAGCCAAATCCAATTTGCTGAATTCAGAGGTTTTTAAACTCCAGGTCTTAGACTTAGCTCAGTGGCCAGAATTATTCACAAGTTAGGAGTAAGTTACTGGTCAGCTCACCTCTGCATATGATCAGGGCTCAGGTTTGCAGTGTTGAGAACACAAACATAATGGGTTGGAATGCCACAACCCTGGCGCACATGATGGGCAAGAAGGTAGAAGTCCACCCTAGTAAGGAAAAAGTACAAACTAATGGTATAGTTACAGAACTGGAGATGCTCCTTCATCCAAGGCTCAGAGAGGTCAAGGACATCACAAGGACCAAACGAGGATGAGAATTCAGGTCTCCTGACTCAACAGGCTATTTAAAAGTGGTGGTAGAAACGACCACATCTGTGTGCAGATTAAGTATGCATATTCTTAGGAAAAGAATGCATGTTCAATATTTTATACTTAAGAGGTAAAAGCTTCACTGGTGGTTTCTGTGTTTTCTAAATAGCTTTAAAAATTTTATTTTTTACCAGGAAAATCTCTTGAGGATTCCATTCCAAATCTCTCTAGGCTACCTCCCCATTCCAATACCCTGGGAACGGAGAACTTCCCCAACCTATTCTTGTTGAAATACGAGTTTCGCCCACTTACCACTCACAGCTTGTTATCGTATGATCTACCACAGTCCCAGGGAAGGGAGTCGCAAAGTTCTCAGTGGCAGCCAGGTACAGGTTGGTGCTGATTTTCTTCTGCACTACAAACACCACCATCTTGGGATGATAATTCTCAAAAGCATCAAAACACTTCTGTAGCTGAGGAATTTCATAGCTGGCAACTGCCTTTAGTTGGCCATCAGACACTCCATCACGGTACACCACAATCTTATCTGGGAGGCAGTGGTTCACCTGAAACGAAACCTTGCTGAGGTGAACCGCGTGGCCCTGGGCTAATGACCCCCGGCAGAGGGCGGCTCACTCAGTGAACAACCTGGAGACTTGGCAGCAGGTCCCTCTGACAGCTGGACCCGAAGCCATCATGTTGGAAGAACAAGGAAAGGCAGCTTCCAGTCATTTCTAGATTTCCTCAGGGCAGCAGAACAGGTCTGGCACAGCCAAGGTGTTATAAAATATGGAACCAAGTAAGCAAGCTCTGAGTCATATACACAAGGCTTATACTGAAACGGTGTGAACAAAGTTAAAAAGAAGGAAAATTACAGCCTTGCATCAATCTTCCTTCTACTTGGATTTAACACTAAATTACTGTCTACGCAAAGAACAAGGTGAACTGTTGAAGAGATTCTAACATATAACTGCACATGCCCCAGATCCACCAACCTGGTATTTTTGTGTATCAGCAACATCCAAAGTTGCTAATACAAGGATCCTTTACTNATGAAAGTAATATAATATTGTAAATCAAAATATATACTTCAATTAAACAAAGAGTGTGAGTTATTGGGAAAATCCAGCTAAACTTTGGACCAAGAAGGAAAATAATTTAAAAAAAGAAAAGAAAAAAAAATGTACTGTTGTTATATCTTGCAGCTTGAAGAAGGTAGCAGAGATTAGATCTCAGTACGACTTTGAGATTCCACTCTGACCTTGAGGTTCTGACCCACAGCCTGAAATGGGACCCCAGAGTCTTCCCATGAGAGATGAAGGCTAGGGAGTCAGCAAAGAGAATAAGTCTAGACTTTTTAGACTTTATTTCTAGACTTCTAGATCCTGCAAATTTGTTTAAAGACAACCCGAATGATAGTTTTTCCTGATCAGCCTTACGTTGCCAATATCTTACTTTGCCATATAAAATATTGAAAGCAAAACAAAATAAAACCAGTACCTACTATCTACTAGTATAGTGACAGTATCTAAATACTAGCTAATACTAGTGTCTACTCTCTCTATAATGTTATAAAATAAAAGCCACTTTTTAAGCCCAAAGAAGCAGAATGGGCATAATCTTAAAGTGGGAGCAGTTCCCTTAAAGAAAAATAGTTGGCAAATTAATGTTAACAAGATAAGAAAAATAAAGGATATTGTTTAAAATGCCAAATTCAGAGAAACTTTATACAACTTTATATGGTATATTTTGCCTTTACAACAATTTTGTCAGTTTAGGAAGATATATTTGATGCTGTGAAATAAAGTGACCTTTAATTATCCACTGTGTCCCATATGATGCTTTGTATTTATCACAGTCAATGTTGGAAATTGGATTGGGATGGGGTTTTGATAACATTTCACATATTTGGAATATTTTGTACAATCTGAGAGGAAGATAAAAACAGTATCTTTTTCCAGTGGCTTCTTTCACTATCCCTGTGCAGCACAGGCAGGAAGCAGGTCAGATGTCAGGTTTGTGTGGGCTCTAAGAAGGTTTTTTAGGATTGCCAGTCTGCAGTCCCCTGGGTCCATCACAAAGAATATACCAGAGAAGGACCCCAGCACCCCAGGAAGGATGGTCAGTGGGTAGCACAAGTCTGGTACAGTGGGTGATTCCTGAGGGTTTCAGATGTGGGCACCTGGGTTGATGCCAGGATCTCTACTGGTTAGTTTCAAACTCAGGACAAGTTGCATAACCTCTTGAATTCTTTATTTCCTTTTATGTAAAGTGAAAATTAGAATAGTTCTCCCTTATGGGCCTGCTGTGATGTCTTCGTAGTTCTCAGGACCACCCTCGACATGCCATAAACCCTCAAAAGATGACTGCAATTATTACTAGACCAGAATGTTATCTCATAAATCCATGATTAATGAAATCAATGGATAACATAAGGATAACATTATTTTTCATACAAAGTTAAAAGCACATTGTATCTCCTTCCTGACCGCTTGCCCAGTCCCCATCTCTTCGAGAGAGAAAAGCTTCATCTAAATTATTTCATCTGGTTGGTGACTATCATTTTTAACTTTATTGCTCTTGTGTCTTNCGACTGAGTGACTTCACATTGACTTTTCACTTTCATGCATTGGAAAAGGAAATGGCAACCCACTCCAGTATTCTTGCCTAGAGAATCCCAGGGATGGGGGAGCCTGTTGGGCTGCCGTCTATGGGGTCGCACAGAGTCAGACACAACTGAAGCGACTTAGCAGCAGCAGTATCTATTCTACCTTTTTTTTGGTAAGAGCATTTTAGTGTTCTTCTGCCTCCAGTAGGATAGTCTGGTGGGATTTTAATTTAATTTTAATTGCCTCCCCCTAATCCAGGCCTTCTCAGCCTCAACACTATTGATGTGTGGGACCAGTGAATTATGTTATTGGGGGCTGACACCAGAGCACATTCCACAGCATTCCGGGCCTCTACCCACTAGATGCCAGTAGCTCTCTCTCCCAGTTATAACCCAAAATGTCTCCAGGTTTCCCAATGGGAGGACAAAAGTGTGCCCAGTTGAGAATTACTGCGCTAACGAAAAGACAGGAGATGATTCCAGCTATGCCAGCAGAATGCTTTTCCCTCTGACTCTTGGGCAGAGAACCAGAAACACCTGGAGTTTGATGGTGCTTTTTCAGGTCCCTGCTTCTAGAACTCCAGTCTATTTCCCAGTTTGACACTCAACCGTCTCACCAATTCCCTGAGGCTCTTCATGATCTTACCAACTAATCTCCATTTTGCTAAAGTGAGCACATTTCTGTGACTTCCCAAAGAGTCTTGATACGCTGTGTTAAAGGCTGGGTAACATAGGCACTGAGATCTGAAAGAAACCCTGAGTTCACAGGTGAGGAAACAAGAGAAGCATGACACTGGATCTGGGGTCAGGAGACCTGGGACTGAGCCTGCGTGTGCTGTTCCTCAGCTATGCTGTTGAAGACTGTTTCCCCACTTGAAAAATAATGATCACCTCACCTTCTTCTTCTTAGGGTTGAGAGAGAAAGTGTGTGCATCATGAATACAAAAGTTGAAGACAGACTAGATCAAGGAAATACAATATTCTGAAGCACGGGGAAGGAATCTAACAAGATCAATGGAGTGTAAATCAGAATCAAATTCAACTGAAGTATTCACTGTATAGTATTCACTGTATAGTATTCACTGTAGCTTTCTTTAAAATTTGCTAACCCTGGCAATCCATTCCAGTATTCTTGCTTGGAGAACCCCATGGACAGAAGAGCCTGGCAGGCTACAGTCCATAGGGTCTCACAGAGTAAGACAAGACTGAAGCAACTTAGCATGGCACGGCAACCAACCACTGAGGGTGAGACACTATACTTCGTCCTACATAAGATTCCAGTCAGAGTGAAGGACACGATTCCTGTTATCAAGAAGCATGAAAATCTTATAATATAGTTAACACTAAACAATGGTAACTTTTCTAGGTCATCTAGCCCATCCTCTTCATTTCATATGATCTAGATCAACCCTGGGATTTCTTTGGAAGGAATGATGCTAAAGCTGAAACTCCAGTACTTTGGCCACCTCATGTGAAGAGTTGACTCATTGGAAAAGACTCTGATGCTGGGAGGGATTGGGGGCAGGAGGAGAAGGGGACGACCAAGGATGAGATGGCTGGATGGCATCACTGACTCAATGGACGTGAGTCTGAGTGAACTCCGAGAGATGGTGATGAACAGGGAGGCCTGGCATGCTGCAATTCATGGGGTCAGTCGGACACGACTGAGCGACTGAACTGAACTGAACTGAACTGAGGAGGGTCAAAATATGAGACAAGTCACAATACTGAAACATTAATGGTAAATATACATTATCAAATCACTTCAGGACTATGGTAAATACATGAAACAATAAATTCATGAATATCTTGAAAGGAGGACTGTGCTTGTTGGCCTGGTGTCTCTAGCACTAAACACAATGGTGAGGGTCAAGGAGATAGTAAGTATCTGCTGAAACTTTGAGATGTTCTTTTATGTGTGATTACATTCATTCACTGAACAAACACTTAATGCCCACTAGATATGAGCCACTGTGCTAGTCTCATAAAAATTATCTTGAAAGGATGTGCAAGTATCAGTTGCTCAGTCATGTCCCACTTCTTGTGACGTGACGGACCGTAGCTGGCCAGGCGTCCATGGGATTCTCCAGGCAAGAATACTGGAGTGGGTAGCCATTCCCTTCTCCAAGGGATCTTCCCGACCCAGCGATCGAATCCCCGTCTCTTGCCACTGCAAGCAGATTATTTACCATCTGAGCCACGAGGGAAACCCCAAAATTATCTTGATACTTTCCATATATTAGTGGAACTTAAAACTGGGGAGACACACACATAAAAGTAAATGCACTCAAGACATTATAAATAATGTAACAAAGGTATACATAAAATGCTATGAGAACAGAGACGTATAAGACATTTGTTCCCTGGAAGAATATGTGAACCTCAGTGAAAGAATCAGCAGACACTTCAGTCAGCAAAGAAGGGTAAAAGGATTCCAGGTAGAGCTTGAGCAAAGTTCTAGACTGTGACTAGACAAGGGGCAGGTAAACAACTGGAGAGTGACCTATATGATGATGTAAGTAACCCAAGTGTCCATCAACACAAGAATGGGTAAGCAAAATGTGGCATATACATCCAACAGAATATTATTCAGCTCTTAAAAGGGAGGAAATTCTGCAATGTACTACAACATGGATGAACTCTGAAGACATTATGCTAAATGAAACAAACCAGTTGCAAAAAGACAAATGAGTATCATTCCATGGATGTGAGATACTCAGGAGTCATCAAAATCAGAGACAGAACGTACAATGGTGGTGCCAGGAGTGAGGGGGTGGAGAGCATGGGAAACAATTGTTTAAATGAAGAGAGTTTCATTTTTACAACAAAAAGAGCTATGGAGATGGATGATGAAGACGACTGCACAACATTATCAATGTATTTCCTACCATTAAAAAGTTATACTTAAAAAGGGATAGAATGTTAAGTTTTATATGTATTTTACTTAATTAAAAAACACTGGAGGCTTCCCTGGTGGCTCAGTGGTAAAGAATCCTCCTGCCAATGCAGGAGACACAGGTTTCATCCCTGGTCTGGGAAGATTCCACATGCAGCAGAGCAACTAAGCCCATGCACCATAATGACTGAAGCCTGGGTGCTTATAGCCCATGCTCTGCAATAAGAGAAGCCACTTCAGTGAGAAGCCTGTTCACTACAACTGGAGGGAAAAAAGTCTACGTGGCAACAAAGACCCAGTACAGCCATTAAAAAAAAAAAAAATGGGGGAAAAAAAGGAGGAAGAAGAGGCCAGCAAGATATTGGCAACAGTAGGTTCAGTAAGCGCAGGCTAAATTCTGGAAAGGTTCCCAAATAATCACTGGCTCCAGATAACTCCACCCTAAAATCTCCCAATTCTGCTAAGACAAGGGAAATGAAGGTAGAACTGAGAAGCAGAAAGAACCTATACACTCACACATCGTAAAGCTAGCTGCCTGCAACTTTTGATTCCAAAGGTAACACCGTGGCCCTTCTGTTTTCAGAGTCAGACACTAGTCAGACCAGGCTGGTAGTCAAAGCCACAGCCAGAGTCACATCAGAAGCAACATGGGCTGTATCAACTACAGCTGAGTTTAATTTTCTCCAACCTCAGGCCAAATAACAGATAAACTCAACATCAGGTGATTACTAATCATGAGCGCTAAAAACTAAGGCAAGTGTTAAGAACAACTTGGCTTTGATTTTCACACATGAATGGAAAGCGACCTTGGCACTCAGACTCACATGTCAGGCTTCAGTGGCCAATGAGGCATCCCAGTACTAGAGGAGCCTCGCAGGCAGCGGGAGATGTGGTCCCGGAGCTCTGACGAATGCTATGGGCCACAGCAGTGGTTCCCAGGGTGTGCTCTGGGTTCCAATCCTTTCCCATCCAGGGGTCCATCAGTCATTTTAGGGAGTCCACAAAGTCAAAACTGTTCTCACAATACCACTACACTACTTGGCATTTTCACTCTAATTCTCTCACAAATATTCACTAGCATTTTCCAGAAAGTAAATGATGTGTGACACCACAATAAATTAAATGCAGGACATTCCCTTGCCTTTTACTAACCCAAACATTACAGCCATTCACTGAAATGTAAAAGAAACATTACCAACCATTTTTAAAGTAGTTACCTTTAATTTTTTTAATCTTTAATCTTTGACTACTCTTGAGTATCTCATATATATGGAATCATAGGGTATTTATTTTTTTGTGATTATGATCTTTAAAATGTGATTTTTGTTATTCACATGTATTGAGCTTATGAGTATTTGAAAGTAAAATTTAAAAATATAAAATGTTCTCAGTTTTTACATCTAATATGATAATAATTACTGATACATACACTTATACAAACAAAAAACTCGGTAATATTTAAGACAGTTTCCTTAGACCAGAAAATCTGAGAACTGCTGGACTAGCAAAATANAGTAAAATTTAAAAATATAAAATGTTCTCAGTTTTTACATCTAATATGATAATAATTACTGATACATACACTTATACAAACAAAAAACTCGGTAATATTTAAGACAGTTTCCTTAGACCAGAAAATCTGAGAACTGCTGGACTAGCAAAATAAATCTAAATACAGATTTTTAAATAAAACCATAGATGAAATGAAGCCTGCCAGCAAAGCCTCACTCATAGACCAGGAATTCTGGGAAATCCTACAGCTGAGAATAATTGGAAAAGCTGGACAAAATATAAAAACATCTATGTGAAGGCATGTCAGAGGAAGGGTGGGGGCCCAGGGAAATAAGCCAACCTTTCGAACCTGTTTTTCCCTCAGCAGCATGTGTTAATTTTGTTGATTCCACACACGTATGTAAGCTAGATGGATGTTTGGGAGTAGTGTTTTTTCTAATTCACAGCTTTATTGAGATATAACGTGCGACACTGTAAAAGACACTCTTTTAAGGTACAAGAGTCAAAAGTTTTAAATTTACAGAATCTTGGAACCATCATCAATTTTAGAATATATTCATCATCCCAAAAAGGGAATCTCATACCCACTAGCAGTTATTTTCCATGAACCCTCAACCCCAACTCCTGGAACACACTAACCTACTTTTTGTTTCTTTGGATTAGACTGTCCTGGACAAACATAATCAATAGGTGGTCTCTGTGACTAAATAGTTTCACTGAACATAGTATTTTCATAGTTCACCCATGTTGTACCATGTATCAATACTTCATTCCTTTATGCTGCCAAATAGTATCCCATCACATTGTTTGTCCACTCATCAATCATATGGAGTACTTCCACTTTTGGCTATTGTGAATAATACTGCTATGATCATCATATACACGTTTTTGTGTGGACATATGCTTTCTTTTGGTTTACATCTAGGAGTAGAATTGCTGGGTCTCCTGTAACTATGCTTAACATTCTGAAGAAATGCCAAACTGTTTTTCAAAGTAGCTCGACTGTTTGGCAATCCCACCAGCAATGCATGAGGGTTCCAATTTCTCCATATTCAACAACACTCTTTTATTTTAGCCATCTTAGTGTGGGTGTGTGCTCCCCAGTGGCTCAGATGGTCAAGAATCTACCTGCAGTGTGGGTGGCCTGGACTTGATCCCTGGGTTGGGCAGATCCCCCAGAGAAGGGAATGGCAACCCACTCCAGTATTCTGGCCTGGAGAATTCCATGGACAGAGGAACCTGGCAGGCTACAGTTCATGGGGTCACAGAGTCAAGACACAACTGAGCAACTTTCACTTTCACTTTAGTATGTGTGCGGTAGCATCCCATCCTATGTGCATGTTTTTAAATACAGACTTTGTTTTTTAGACCAGTATTAAGTTTACAAAGAAACATGAGGCTGTAGTTTAGAGTTCCCATATACACCTTCCCCACCAATCACACACAGTTTCCCCTATTGTTACCATATTACATTAGGACAGGACATTTGTTACAACGGATGAATACTGATACATTATTATCAACTAAAGTCAACAGGTGGCCCAGTGGTAAAGAATGTGCCTGCCAATGGAGATGAAGGAGATCTGGGTTCAATCCCTGGGTTGGGAAGATTCCTGGAGTAGGAAATGGCAATCCACCCCAGTATTTTCACCTGAAAAATCCCATGGACAGAGGAGCCTGTCAGGCTACAGTTCATAGGGTCACAAAGAGTTAGACATGACTGAGTGCCTGAGCACAGCACACAGTTTTATATTAGAGCTTACTCTCGTACATTCTACAGGCTTTGAAAAATACATGCCATTTGTCTACATTTGTCACATGTCATTTGTAGTAACATATACAGTATTTTTACAGTCCTAAAAATCCCATGCTCCCTATTTATCCTATCTTCATCCTCCCAAACCTCTGGCAATCACTATCTATTTACTGTGTCCATAGTTTTGTGTCTTTTCCAGACTGTCCTATAGTTGGAATCATACAGTATGCAGCCCTTTTAGATATGCTTCTTTCACTATTACGCATTTAAGATTCTTCCAGATCTTCCCATGATTCAATAGTTCATTTCTGTTTACTGCTGAATATTTAACTGTCTCGTGTATTCAACTGTGCATTTAAATTAAAATATTTATTTGAATATTCAACATCTGTGTATTTAAATTCAAATATCTGTTTAAATATTTAAATTCAAATATTTATTTGAATATTTAATGTCTCGTGTATTTAACTGTCACCTACTTAAGGACATCTTGGTTCCTTCCAAGTTTTAACAATTATAAATAAAGTTGCTATAAAAATTGTGTAGTTTGTGTGTGTGTGTGTGTAAACATGCTTTCAACTCATCCGGGTAAGTACTAAGGGGAATGACCTGTCTCTTATACACATCTATGGGGGAAAAAAAGGAGGAAGANGGACATCTTGGTTCCTTCCAAGTTTTAACAATTATAAATAAAGTTGCTATAAAAATTGTGTAGTTTGTGTGTGTGTGTGTGTAAACATGCTTTCAACTCATCCGGGTAAGTACTAAGGGGAATGACTGCTGGATGGTATGGTAAAAGAATGTTTAGTTTGTAAGAAACTGCTGAATTGTCTTCCAAAATGGCTGCACTATTCCACACTCCTTCAGGCAATGTTGAGAGATTGCTCTACATCCTCACCAGCATTTGGTGGTGTCAGTTTTTGCATTTTGGCTATTCTGAAAGATGTGCAGTGGTATCTTGTTTAAATTTGCCATTCCCTAATATTATATTGAGTATCTCTGCATATACTTATTTGCCATCTGTATATGTTCTTTGATGAGAAGTCTGTTCAAGTCTTTTGCCCATCTTATTCTGAGTTTTTAATAATTCTGTTTTTTAAGTAACAGGACTTTATCAGATATGTGTTTTGCAAGTATTTCCTCTGTTATGTAGCTTCTTTTCATTCTCTTAGTGTCTTTCACAGAAGTTTTTAAAAATTTTAAGTTCTGTTCATCAGTTCTTTCATGGACAGTGAAATGTCCACATGGTAATAGGTAGTACTTTGGTATCAAAAGGTCATCACCAAACCCAAGATGACCAACAATTTCTATACCTTTTATACCTTTTACAGTTTTGTATTTTAACACTAAATTTGTGATAGTTTTGAGTTACTTTTTGTGAAAGGTATATGGTCTGGATATAGTTTGTGGTCTTTCTTGTCACTGTTTTTTTTTTTTTTTTGCATGTGGATGGGCAGCTATTCCAGTACCATTTATTGAAGAGAGTCTCCTTTTCCCACTGAAGTGCCCCTGTTCTTTTATCAAAGATCACTGGAATGTATTTGTACCAGTCTATTTTGGGGCTGTTACCTTGTCATCTTTTGTCAACACCACACCATCCATATTACTGTAGATCTACAGTAGCCTAAGTCCCCTGATTTTGCTTTTCTTCAATACTGTGTTGGCTACCCTGTGTCTTTTGCCTTTCCATTTAAACCTTGCTGGGATTCTGTTTAGTGCTACACTCAATCTATGGATCAAATTGGGAAGAACTGACATCTTGACAATATTGAGTCTTTCTATCAATGAACATGGGATAGCTCATGAGAGTTTTAAGAGTTTTCTTCATGCAGATCTTACACAAACTTCGTTAGATTTGTATCTGTATATTTCTTTTTTTTGGTGCTAATACAAATTGTACGGCTTTCAATTGCAAATTCCAATTGTTCATTGCTGGTATATAGAAAAGGAATTGATTTTGTGGGTTTTTTTTTTAGCAATTTAATTTTGTATGTTTAATTTGTATCCCGCAACATTATAATTCCAGCACAGTTCTCTTTTGTCGCTGATTTCTTGAGATGTCTATGTAGACATGCTATCTGTAAAGTTTTTTCCATCCTTTTCAACTGTATAAGTTTTACTCCTTTTTGTCTTTTTGCATTAGCTAGGACTCCCAGCATGATGCTGAATAGGAATGGTGAGAGAAGAAACACTTTGTTCTTGATCTTAGGGGGAAGTATGTAATTTCTCATAATTAGGTACAAGGATAGCTGCAGAATTTTTGTAGGTGCTGTTTATCAAGTTTATGAAGTTCCTCCTATACTGCTAGTCTGTGAATGGGAGCTGATTTTTGTCGAATGCTTTTTCTGCATCTATTTGTGTGACAGGAATTTTCTTCTTGAGCCTACTGATGGACTGTGTACAAATTTTCAAATGCTAAGCCAACCTTGCATAACTGGACTGTAACCCACTAGTTTGTTGTACTCTTTTCAAGGGTTGCTTTAACAACCACAAACTGAGTTGCTCGGAACAACAGAAATGTACTCTCTCATATTTCTAGAGGGTAGAAGTCCAGAATCGAAGTTAGCAGCAGTGCAACATGCGTCCTCCAAAAGTCCTAGGAAAGAATACTTCCTTGACCTACTTTAGCTTCTGGTGGTTTCTGACAATACTTAGTGCTTCTTGGATTGTACCTTTCCAATGCCTTCTTCTGTGTATGTGTCTTTGCTTGTTTATATGGCCTTCTATGACTCTGTGACCAAACTTTCCTCTTTCTGTAGGAATACAATAGTGGCTTAGGGAAAGAGTTGATTACAGCATGTTAATCTTGTATCTTCAACCCTGCTGAACTTTTATTAGCTACAATAGTGTGTATACATGTATTCTTTATGATTTTTTTGTATGTAAGACAATGTCAAATGGATACAGAGAGTTAATTTGGGACTTCCCTCGTGGCCCAGTGCTAAGACTCCATGCTCTCAACCAAGGGGGCCCAGATTCGATCCTTGGTCAGGGAACCAGATCCCACATACCATAACTAAGAGTTTGTATGCCACAACTAAAGATCCCACCTGCAACTAAGACCTGGTACAAACAAACAAACAAAATATTTTAAAAGGCATACTTTAACTTCATTTCCAGTCTAGAAATCTTCTGCAATTTTCTTATGATATTTTTGTCTAACTTCAGTTCAGTAGCTCAGTTGTGCCTGACTCTTTGTGACCCCACAGACTGCAGCATGCCAGGCTTCCGTGTCCATTACCAACTCCTGGAGCTTGCTCAAAAACTCATGTCCATTGAGTTGGTGATGCCATCCAACCATCTCATCCTCTGTCGTCCCTTTCTCCTCCCGCCTTCAAATTTTCCCAGCATCAGGGTCTTTTCCAGTGAGTCAGTTCTTCACATCAGGTTGCCAAAGAATTGGAGTTTCAGCTTCAGCATCAGTTCTTCCAATGAATATTCAGGACTGATTTCCTTTAGGATTGACTGGTTGGATCTCCTTGCAGTCCAAGGGACTCTCAAGAGTCTTCTCCAACACCACAGTTTCAAAAGCATCAATTCTTCTGCACTCAACCTTCTTTATAGTCCCAACTCTCACATCCATACATGACTACTAGAAAAACCATAGCTTTGACTAAACGGACTTTTGTTGGCAAGGTAACATCTCTGCTAATATGCTGTCTAGGTGTGTCATAGCTTTTCTTCCAAGGAGCAAGCATCTTTTAATCTCAAGGCTGCAGTCACCATGTGCAGTAATTTGGGAGCCCAAGAAAATAAACAGTTTCCATTGTTTTCCCAGATAGTTGCCATGAAGTGATGGGACTGGATGCCATGATCTTAGTTTTTTGAATGTTGAGTTTTAAGCCAGCTTTCTCACTCTCCACTTTCACTTTCATCAAGAGGCTCTTTAGTTCCTCTTTGCTTTCTGTCATAAGGGTGGTATTGTCTGCATATCTGAGGTTATTCTCCCTGCAATCTTGATTCCAGCTTGTGCTTCATCCAGCCCAGCAATTTGCATGATGTCCTCTGCATGTAAGTTAAATAAGCAGGGTGACAATATATAGCCTTGACATACTCCTTTCCCAATTTGGAACCAGTTTAGCTTTAGTATCAGTGTAATACTGGCCTTATGGTACAAACTGGAAAATGTTCCCTCCTATTTTTTGGAAGAGTTCGTGAAAGAATATTCTTTCAATGTTTGGTATAACTAAAAGGTTTTGATGGTTTGTGCCTCTTTTGGAGTTTGTCCATCTCACTTAGGTAATCTAATTTCTGGGCATATAGTTGTTCATTTCCTAAAATCCTTTTTATTTCTGCAAAGTCAGTCTTTTTCATTCCTGATCTTAGTATCTGTTTCTTCTCTTTTTCATGGGTGCTAGCTAAAGGCTTATCAATTTTGTTGATCTTTTCAAATAATCAATTTTTGGTCGCACTGATTTTCTCTGTTGTTTCTTAGTGTTCCAGTTCACTTATCTATGCTATAACCTCTATCAATTTTTTCCTTCTTGCTTTGAGCTTAGTTTGCACTTTTTTCCCTAGTTTTTAAGATGGAACTTGGGTTGTTTGGAGATTTTTCTTATTTAATATAGGTGGCTCAGATGGTAAAGCATCTACCTACAGTGCAGGAGATGTTCGATCCCTGGGTTGGGAAGACCCCCTGGAGAAGGAAATGGCAACCCACTCCAGTACTCTTGCCTGGAAAATCCCATGGATGGAGAATCCTGGTAGGCTACAGTCCATGGGGTAGCATAGAGTCGGACACGACTGAAAGACTTCACTCACTCACTCATTTACAGCTATAAATTTTCTTCTACGTACTGCTTTACATATATCCACAAGTTTTGGTATGTTTTCTTTATTTTCATTTATCGCAAATTGTTTTTGGCCCCTTGGTTACTCAAGAGTATTGTTTAATTTCCATATGGCTGTGACTTTCCCAAATATCCCTTGTATTAACTTCTAATTTCATGCTATTGTGGTTTCAGACCATATTTTGCAGAGTTTTGGTCTTTTTAAATGTACTTAGTCTTGTTTTACATACATTCTATCATGGAGGATGTGTCACGTACATTTGAGAAGAATGGGAATTCTGTTGTTGGGTGCTCTGTAGTTGTCTGTTATGCTGAGTTAGATCACAGAATTGTTCAAATATTCTATTTCCTTGTTGATCGTATTTCTACTTGTTCTATCCATTACTGAAAATGGAATTTTGAAATCTCCATCTATTACTGAATTGTCTATTTCTCCTTTCATTTATATTTGCTTTTGTTTCGTGTATTTTTGGATCTATATTGCTAGTTTCCCATGAGTTTATGCTTTGTGATCTTCTCATGGACAGACCCTCTTGCTATCACAAATGTCTTTTCTTGTCTCCGGTAACAACTGCTGTCTTAAAAGTCTATTCAGCCTATTAGTATAGCTACTCCAGCTCTCTTTTGGTTATTATTTGCATGGTTTATTTTCTTTTACTTTCAACATATTGTGCCTTTGAAACTAAAATATGTCTCGTGTAGAAAGTACATCTTCATATTTTCACTTAATCTAAGTTACTAATTTATACCTTTGATTTAGTCCATTTACATTTAGTGCAATTACTGATAGAGTAAAATTTACATCTGCCATTTTACTATTTGTTTTCCACATGCCTTGTATCTTTTGTGTCCCTCTATTTTTCCTCTACGGCCTTAATTTGTATTAAACAGGCATTTTCTGGTTACCATTTTAACTCCCTCATCATTGTTTTTCTTATATTTTTAAGTTATTCTCTTAGTGTTTCACCTGGGGATTACAATTAACATATTACAACAATCTCATTTGGTCAATTAATACAAATTTAATTTTAGTATTGTTCAAAAACTTTGCTTCTATATGGCTATATTCCCTCCGTTCCCCTTTCTAACTTTGTCATATAAATTATCTATTTAAATACTGTATACACATCCAATTAGATTTATAATTATTGCCTTTTGCCTTTGTCTCTTAAAACACAAACTAGAAGAAAAGTTACAAACAAAAATATATTTTTGCTCTCCTTTATCTATATAGTTACCTTTTCCGGGGCTGTTTATTTCTTCATGTGGATACAAGTTACTGTCTATGTCACTGTCATTTCATTTCTACTTGAAGGACTCCCTTAAGTATTTCTTGTATGACAGGTCTGCTAGTGACAAATCCCCCCAGCTTTTATCTCAGAATGTCTTACTTTCTCCTTTTAAAAAAATGAGATATAAATCACAAAAAATCACCATTTCAAAGAGTGTAATTCAGAGATTTTAGTATATTCACTAAATTACGTACCTATCAACACTACCTATTTCAATATTTTCATCACCCTGAAAAGAACCTTGTACCCATCAGCAGTTACTCCCTATTCCTGCCAGCATGCTCATTCTCTGAAAACCAGCAATCTGTTTTGTCTCAACAAATATGCCTATTCCAGATACTTCAGATATGCATGCTAAGCCACTTCAGTAGTGTCTGACTGTGTGGTAGCCCACCAGGCTCCTGTGTCCATGGGATTCTCCAGGTAAGAATATGGGAGTGGATTGCCATTCCCTCCCCCAGGAGATCGTCCCAACCCAGAGATGGAACCTTCATCTCTTATGTCTCCTGCATTGGCAGGCAGGTTCTTTAACTAGTGCCACCTGGAAGCCCATCCATAGAAATGGAATAATATAAATACGTGACTTTTTATGCCTAGCTTCTTTCACTGAACACAATGTCAAGGTTTCGCCTTCATTTCTGAACAGGAGCTTTTCTGGACATACAATTCCTATTCAACCTTCTTTTTCTTCCAGCATTTGCAATATGTCATCTGACTGCGTTCGGGCCTCCATGATTGCTGATAAGAAGTCAGCTCTTAATCGAACTGAAGATGCCTTGAACATAACAAGTGGCTTTCACTTGGTGCTTTCAATATGCTCTCTTTGTCTTTTAGCAGTTTTACTAGGTTGCGTCTCAGTGTGGGTATCTCTGAGTTTTTCCTCTTTAGATTCATTGGGCCTCTTGGATGAATGATTTTTTTCACCTATTTGGGGAATTGGGGGCTATTACTTCCTCCAGTGTTCGTTCTTCCCTATCCTTTCTCATTACTCCCCTTCTGGGAATCACATTATGTTCATATTGCTATGGCTGATGTTGTCCCACAGATCTCTGAGCCTCTGTTAGAATTCCTTATTTTTTTCTTTCTTTTCTTCACACTGAGTAATATCAACTGACCTATCTTCAAATTTCTAGTTATTTCTTTCTGCCTAATAAAATCTGATGTTACGCCTCCATAGTGAAATTTTCATTTATTACATTTTAGAATGTCAGAATGTCTATAAGGTTAATTTTCTTAAAAATACCTTTATTCAGATAATCCATATACCATGTAATTCACCAATGTAAAGTGTTAAATTAAATGGTTTTTAGTGTATTCACATATATATACAACTATCACCACAATCAATTTTATAACATTTTCATCACCTCAACAAGAAGCCCCAGACGCTTAAACTACCACCACTCTATATCTCTTATTCTCTCCCTAACTTAGCCCTAAGCAACCACTAATCTACTTTCTGTTCCTAAAAATGTCACTGTTCTAAACATTTCTGATGAATGGATTCATGTAATATGTGAATGTGTGGTCCTTTATGACTGGCTTTTTTCACTTAGCATGACATATTCAAGGTCCAGGTATCACTTGCTGTTTCACCTAATCTACCTTTTTTCCTCAAAAAATTTATTTTATTTTCTCTTCTCTTCTCTCAATTGTTACATGCTCTTCTTTTATTCTTTTAGTGGCTACCCTAGAGATTACAACTCTTTAGTGTATCAAAATATAATATATATTAGTACTTTCACCTTTTCCTCAACAATTAAAGAAACTCAAGGCACTGGGATTTCATTTATTTCTCCCAGATATATTATATCTCCAAGATATAATGTTATTGTCATTAACTTGAAATTTAGACACACAAATGAATATATATCCATTAAAAATATTAATTATTTTAGATGGTGGGCATTCATTTAAATTTATGCCCATGTTTGGTACTTTTACTCCTATTTTTATTCCTTTAACCATTTCTACATTTCTTTCTGGGATAACTTTCCTTCTAGGTGAAAAACGCTCTTTAGTATATGCCTTCAGTGCAAACCTGCCAATAACAAGAGTCTTTCTTTTTTTCACCTTACTAAAAGTTACTTTTAGTGGCTATCAGATTCTATGTTGGTAGTTATTTTCCTTCAGCATTTTGTAGCTACTCTTTATCTTGTGGTTCAAACTGTTTGACTAGTTCACTATTTGTCAATTTGTTGCTCCTTGAAGATAAGTGCTCTTGTTTTCCTTAACAGGTGTGTATATATATAATATGTCTTAACAGGTGTATATATACATTTGTCTTTACTTTCAAGTTTATTATAATGTGCCTGCTGCTGCTAAGTCACTTCAGTCGTGTCTGACTCTGTGTGACCCCACAGACGGCAGCCCACCAGGCTCCGCCATCCCTGGGATTCTCCAGGCAAGAACACTAGAGTGGGTGGCCATTTCCTTCTCCAATGCATGAAAGTGAAAAGGGAAAGGGAAGTCGCTCAGTCATGTCCAACTCTTAGCGACCCCATGGACTGCAGCCCACCAGGCTCCTCTGTCCATGGGACTTTCCAGCCAAGAGTACTGGAGTGGGCTGCCATCGCCTTCTCCGATAATGTGCCTAAGTGCACTTTTTATATCCTGCTTGGGATTTGACGGGT
Organism: Neotragus pygmaeus; assembly: GCA_006410875.1. Classification (NCBI taxonomy): domain Eukaryota; kingdom Metazoa; phylum Chordata; class Mammalia; order Artiodactyla; family Bovidae; genus Neotragus; species Neotragus pygmaeus. Next base: position 786,772 of record SJYV01011350.1, on the reverse strand, counting down.
TTCTTGTCTCTATGACTGGATGTGTATTCTATCACTTTTAGAATGTTCTTTACCATTGTCTTTTCTGCCCTCTATTCTCCCTTCCCTTCTTTTGGGCCACTTATGTGTGCATTATATTTTAACTCCCAAACTCCCATGTCTGTTGCCTTGTTATATTTTCTAACCCTCTGTATCTCAGTGAAATTTATTATTTTTTTAACCTATATTTTAATGGTTTATTTCCTCAATTAAGCCTAAACTAAGGTTACCCATTGTTATGCACAAAGATATGTTTCTCCAAAATTTGTGTGTTGAAGACCTAATCCACCATACCCAGAATGTGACTGTACTTAGGATATCTATTTAAAGAGGTTATGCAGGTTAAATGAGGTCACAGCGGTGGGCCCTTGTCAAATATGACTGGTGTCTAAGAAGGGACTGGTACAAAGACATACATGAGGTGAATATTATGTGACCCAGAGAGAAGACAGCCATCTTTAAGACAAGGAGAGAGGCCTCAGGAGAATCCAGCCCTCTAAAATAGCACCTTGATCTTAGACTTCCTACTCTACATAATAACTGTGAGGAAATAAACTTCCTATTGTTTAAGCCACTCAATCCATGGGATATTGTTATGGCAGCCCTAGCAACCTGATGCACCAATTCATTGACTGTTTAACTTTGGTTAAGTGTAATTTTTAGTTCTATAAATTTCAGTTTTTCTCCATAGGACTCCCCAAGAATTCTATGCTAAAATTCTTAATGGTATCTTCCATTTCTCTCAATTTATTAAGTATAGTTATTTTAAAACCTATCTGATTACTCATCTGGCTGAATCCTCTGTGTATCTGGATCAATTATCTGTTATCTTCTTGGTTTTTCAGTTTCTTCATTTTCTCTTGTATCCTTGGTTATTATTTACTTATTGCTAGATACTGCAGAAAAAATGGGATGCCCAGGATGATACTATCTTCCTTCAGAGGATTTTTATTTGCTTTTGGCAAATGGGCAGTAAAACTAGCAGTCAGAGTTTACCTGAATCCATATTCAAGAACTGAAATTAATTTAGAGTTGGTCTACCTACAGTTCTTCTTTATTTAGAGTCTGCAGCCCTTCAGATTCACAAGTAATGGGGAGCAAACTCCAGATGACACTGATGTGGGGGCCCAGGCCTCTAGGTTTTGATTTCTAAAGACTTGCAGAGAAGCTGCCTCTTCCAGAATTAGCTTATGTCCCTAAAGAAAAAGAACCCAAATGCAGCTCTCATCATCTCTCTGTGTTTCAGTCTATTTGTATTTTAACCTACTTAATCTTTCTTTTCTATTAAACTCAAAAAAATATATGATAAATATGATATATATACACACATATGTATGTATATATATGTATTTTGAATGCATATTTGTGTGTATGTATATAACACACGTGTATACATATGAATGTGTAATATTCCTTATAAAAAACTGAATGCTAACATAGCACACACATAGACATAGCATAAACATAGAATACCTCATTTCATTGTGCTTTACTTCATTGCATTTTGCAGATATTGCATTTTTTAAAGGTTTGTGTCACTTTGTGTTGAGCAAGTCTATCAGTGCCATTTTTTCAACATATTTTTAAATTAAGATATGCATATTTGTTTATTGAACACTTAATAAGATTACATTATAGTGTAAACCTAACTTTTATAGGAACTGGGAAACCAGGAACTTGTGACTCATTTCATTGCAGTACTAGCTTTACTGCTGTAGTCTGGGACTGAACCCACAATATCTCTGAGGTATGCTTGTATTTACATTATTGTTAAGCAAGTAATACAAGTAATGTGGGGCCTGGAACAATGTTTTTCACACAGAGAAGATGCAAGTTTTGTTTCTTCCAGGTACCTGGAGTATTTGGACTATGAGAAACTTGGAAACACTAACACACCAGATCATCATATCTGATTCAAAAATTTTAAATAATGCAAAGGTGAGTTATAGTTTGCTTTCAATTACTCTTATTCCTAGAAAGTAGCCCTTTGGGGTCCTAAAACCAAATGATGGAGGTTTTCTAGTGCAATCTAGTTTTAGGGGCTTCTAAAGTCTAATGACTGTCCACCTAGAAAAATACTTGCACTTGACAAAAGCAGACTGTCAAGAGCATTCCTCAAGAAATGCTTCTTGAATGAGAAAGTAAGGACTTCTAAAAAACCATTCAACCATAAAAGCAACAAGCATACTGCACAAAGGGTCAAAACCTTTTTAGTGCTGCAAAAACTAACTAGAGCTTGAAAGAATCTGAACAGCATTTATTCAGTAAAACTGTCTGGATCTTGAGCTTTGTGGTGTTTTAACTTGTTCTGTTCATATCCCTTTTTCTTTGCAATAGCTGTAAAACCTGCAGTTTCACTACCACAGTAACTGTAAAAATAATCCAGCAATGGCTGGAGGATGCAGAACAGTCAAAGCATTTGAAGAAATCCTTATCCTGTCATTAGCTGATCACTAAGCTAAACTATTTTATTATTTAAGCCATGAAATTAAAAGATGCTTACTCCTTGGAAGAAAAGTTATGACCAACCTACATAGCATATTAAAAAGCACAGATATTACTTCGCCAACAAAGGTCCATCTAGTCAAGTCTATGGTTTTTCCAGTGGTCATGTACGGACGTGAGAACTGGACTGTGAAGAAAGCTGAGCACCAAAAAATTGATGCTTTGGAACTGTGGTGTTGGAGAAGACTCTTGAGAGCTCCTTGGACTGCAAGGAGATCCAACCAGTCCATTCTGAAGGAGATCAGCCCTGGGTGTTCATTGGAAGGACTGATGCTAAAGCTGAAACTCCAATACTTTGGCCACCTCATGCGAAGAGCTGACTCACTGGAAAAGACCCTGCTGCTGGGAGGGATTGGGGGCAGGAGGAGAAGGGGACGATAGAGAATGAGATGGCTGGATGGCATCACCGTCTCAATGGACAAAAGTCTGAATAAACTCTGGGAGTTGGCAATGGACAGGGAGGCCTGGTGTGCTGCAGTCCATGGGGTGGCAAAGAGTCAGACATGACTGAGAGACTGAACTGAACTGAACTTATAAGCAAATATACTGGGAAGTTGGGTTAAAGCCTCCTCAGGATGTATAAGCTGCCCGGAGGAAGAACAGGATTAGCAAACCATTAGCTAACTCCCACGCTGAAGAGTTCTGTACAAGTTTATTTTAAGGTACAAACAGAATTCAGAGTGGGTTACCATTCCCTTCTTCAGGGGATCTCATGACCCAGGTATCCAATGCAGGTCTCCTACATTGCGGGCAGATTCTTTACCATCTGAGCCACCAGGGAAGCCCAATAAATGAAGAAGGGAATAGTAATTAGTATAGTTTAAGAATATAAGTAAGACTTTTTAGAGCTGTTTTTTCTTTCTCGGAGAAGGCGATGGCACCCCCCTCTAGTACTCTTGCCTGGAAAATTCTGTGGACGGAGGAGCCTGGTAGGCTGCAGTCCATGGGGTCGCGAAGAGTCCGACACCGAGAGACTTCACTTTCACTTTCTTGCATTGGAGAAGGACATGGCAAACCACTCCCGTGTTCTTGCCTGGAGAATCCCAGGGACGGGGGAGCCTGGTGGGCCGTCTATGGGGTCGCACAGAGTCGGACATGACTAAAGCGACTTAGCAGTTTTTTCTTTAAGTCTACCCCTACCCTAAAATGACCCCTCCAAAAGTTAGGCAAATTCACAATGTTACTACTTGGTTCATAGAAATGCAGTAGAAGTGATACTACATGCATTTTAAGGCTAAGGTATATAAGGCAACACATTTTCCACCTGGCTCTTTCAGTCTCTTGGAATGCTCAAGCACTGAGCCCAGCCACCTTGCTTCAGGAAGCCTAAACTAGCTCATGTGAAAAGACTACGTGAAGATGCCCAAATGGAGAGGAATGGGAGCCCACTGTCCAACTTCCTGACAGTGAACATCATAAATGCTCACTGTATGTCACTAAGTTTTAGGGTATTTTATTACACAGCCATCAATAACTGAACAGGGTTCAAGTAATTTACAACCTAGAGGAAGAGATAAATAAAGATACAAACAACTAACAAAAAAGCAGGATGTGATAATCACCAGGCAGAATGTAAACAGAAGGCCCTGAGAGAGGACCATAAAAAATAAGTCTAGCTCTTGCCTGGAGAATCCCAGGGACGGGGGAGCCTGATGGGCTGCCGCCTATGGGGTCGCACAGAATCAGATACGACTGAAGTGACTTAGCAGCAGCAGCAGCTAAGTATGGCTCAGCTGGTAAAGAATCTGCCTGCAATGCAGAAGACCTGGGATCTATCCTTGGGTTAGGAAGATCCCCTGGAGAAGGGAAAGGCTACCCATCCCAGTATTCTGGCCTGGAGAATTCCATAGACTGTATAGTCCATGGGGTCACAAAGAGTTGGACACAACTAAATCACTTTCACTTTCTTTCAAGGGACAGAGCAGACAGAGGGGGGAATATGAGAAAGGCTTCACAGAAGCAATCTTCAAGCTATTGCCTAAAAGACACACAGAACTTTGCAGGAAGACAACAGCAATAAGAAGGAAGGTGCAGGAGAACTTGGTAACAAAGTGGCATATCCTAGGGAATTCTTCAGAGACATAAATTGAACTTCTGGTTTATGCAATGTCTAATACTGAAATAGTATCAAGCTATTTGAAGGACACTGTAGGAAATGTTACTCTAAAATGAAACAAGGTAGAGTTCTTGAGATTGACCTTAATCATGAGAAATTATTAGATTTCTTGCTGTTTAATCTTTATGCAAAGGGCTAACTCTGACCCCTAAGAAATGAAAGCCACTTATCAGTGCTTCCTTTGATGTACGGGCCAAGGCAAAACCCAGTACCTCACTTGCTCATTGTCCTAGACCCAGCATCAACTTAATGACAGCAATTCTCCACGCTCAGCATTCTTTGGAGTTCTAGGGGTGATTTTCACTGAACTTGAACCTAAATGAAAAGAGGCAGCACCTAATAACAGCCATAAAAAGCTGAGAAAATTAATAAGCTGCTTTAATCATTGAAATTTACCCTGACTTTTCTGATAAGGACCTAAAGATTATAGTTACAGGCAACAGGCCAACAAGCCAGGAAACAATCCTTACTTACCAAACCAAATCGAAGCCCTGAGCTCTTCAAGCTGCTCGACAAGTAGCAGCACGCAGTCTTTCTGAGCTGCCTGTTGGTGGTCTGTTTAGGAAACTCACCTTCGATCTGGTATCCCTCTCTCTAAAAAAGTACCTGTGTGCTCAGTCACTTCAGTTGTATCCAACTCTTTGTGACTCTATGGACTGTAGCCCACCAGGATCCTCTGTCCCTGGGATTCTCCAGGCAAGAATACTGGAGTGGGCTGTATGCCCTCCTCCATGGGATCTTCTCCATCCAGAGATTGAATCCGCTTTGAACCTGCATATCCTGTGACTCCTGCACTGCAGGAGGATTCTTTCCTTGCCGAGACACTGGGGAAGCCCACTAAATCAGACTTCTTTAAATGATCAGGAAGGCAGTCCTTAAAACCCTGATTCTTTAAAACTGCTGTTCTCCTTACCTCATAAAACTTTTTTAAGGAGCCCACCAGGCATAGCTTCAGGCTATCCACAATCTCCTGATGAGGCATCTGGAACACCACTCGTGAATACCATTTTGTGAGGGTGCTGGGGCAGAGGTGGGGAGAGAAGAAAGAGAAAAGATGAACACACATTCACAGAGGAAGGACTACACCTGAATGTCACCACACACAGGCTTCTCCATGTATCAGTCATACAAGTATCCAGCAAATGCATTTATGCTATATGTAAAATCACAAGCTGATGCAGGGAAAAGATACATGTAAACCAGCTACAGAATATAAATAATTGTGGATATTTGCTACCAAACTGCTTTTAATTGAAAAAAAGAACCTAGACATCCACCTACAGAGGATTAGTTTAATAAATAGTGCTGTAGCATAAATTCCATGCAGCAATTAAAAAGAAACAATAGTTTAAATACACAAAAAATGAGGAACAGAACATACAGTAATATGCCACTTGTGTGTCCACCAGCTACCTAGAAGTGTTAATATGTACATAAAAGAGAACCTAAAAGTATATACATGCCAAATCTTTGGTGGTGGTTAATAAAAGATAAGCCGTGAGGACTTTTCACTTTCTCAATTTCCAGAGATTTTTACACAAGCAAGCTTCGTTATTATAATCAGAAAAAACAAACAAAATCCCTCATTTCTGGGGGGTAAAAAATCCACTACCATCAAGACAGATGTGTATAAGAGACAGGCATNAATAAAAGATAAGCCGTGAGGACTTTTCACTTTCTCAATTTCCAGAGATTTTTACACAAGCAAGCTTCGTTATTATAATCAGAAAAAACAAACAAAATCCCTCATTTCTGGGGGGTAAAAAATCCACTACCATCAAGACACAGGCTCCATTCTGAATGGGATTACACTGTAGCCAGGGAAGAAACTTACACGTGTGACAAGGAATTGTACAAATTAATATTATAGGAAGAGAGAGAAGGAAGGATTTTAGTGTACTTTTACTACAATATTGAATACTCAAAAAATTTTATGGCTTTATAGTAAGACTAGGTGTTAAAATAAGGTAACCAAACACAACAGAGCCAGGAGTGGCACTCACAGATTGATGCTTGCGACGAAACCAACCACAGAGCGCATGCCTCTGCTGGGGTCATGGTAGACATCCATTCCAATCACCATTAACTGTTTCTGGGTCAGAAAGCAAAAAACAAACCCAAACATCCAAGTAAACTGTCACTCCATGTTGAATTGTTGTCTGAACCCCAAAGCAACATATGAAAGTAAGTTCTGGGGAGAGGAGGAAAAAGGGTGCAACCAAACTAACATTTTTAAACATTGTGAACTAAGTCAGAGACTGTCAAGATCAGGGATTGGCAGACTTTCTGAAAAGAGCTAATCAGTAAAAACCGAAGGCTTTGTGAGCCACACCGTCTCAGGGAACTATGTAATTCTGCCACTCCAACACACAAGCAGCCACAGGTTGTACATAAAGAAGTAAGGCTATGTTCCAATAACAGTGCATTTAAGGACAGTGAAAAATGCATTTCATATCATTTTCATGTGTCTGGAGATATTATTCTTATGTTTATTTTTCTCAACCATTAAAAAATGTGAAAACCAGTCTAAGCTTTTGGCCTATATGAAAACAAGCAATGAACCACTCTGATTACTAGGCAATGAGAATATGGAAAACTTTGGGAGGAAAATTAGGAAAATAGCCAGGCAGGGCTGTTTGGGGAGATGAACTGAATGAAGACATATCTCAGCATCACTCACCAGAGGAATATCCACTCCCCAGAGCTCACCACCCAATTTACAGTTAATCTGAAGTAAAATTTTCTGGGCCACACTTCGAAGCTTGGTGGGCTGACCAATGGTTCGGACATTGATGACCTGTAATAGAGGGACCAAAAGGTATGGGGAAAGAGGACACTAGCAACTTTTCAGACAATGTAAACTACTCTAAAGCAAATACTACACTTTCTCAAGGAACTCCAGCTGGCAGATAATTTACTTTGTACTGACAGTTCTAACTCTAACTGGCTCTCTAGTCAGGCATGCGTGTACACACATGTGCACACAAAACGCAAATGAAAACCAAAAAAACAGCCAATAAAAACTTTCAAAAATATCTCATGCAGAGTAAAAAAAAAATTAATCTCCAAAGGAAAAGCCAGCTTTCCCCTTTCAAAGGGACGCCTATACTCTCAGAACCCAGTCATGTGAAACAACCTGGTGACTTGGCTGTGAACAAGCACAAGTGCTCATGTGGGAACATGAAAGCAGTATTTACAAAGAGAATCTGCTATTTGCCAGGTTACTCTAATAGGGGAAGTTTCACCAGCTGGGTCTACACACGCTGGCTTCTAATAGTGACTTCAGTCTTTTTGAACACATTTATCCCTCTTTTCCAAGCCTCAAGGGATGTCAGAGTTTCCATCTGTGCCTCCTGCCCAGCTCCCACTCACCTGTGAGGGTACAGGAGTCTGCACACAGCACAGCTTTTTAATGGCCCCATAGAGATCGTCACGTGTACCCATGATGATGCAAACAACCATCTGTATCTTCCCCTTGAGGAGATAAAGTATACATAAGCCAGGCTTTGGAACTCTGAGGAGACCCTGACAGGGTTCTAGTCAGGGACAATTCAAGAGTCTAGAAAGCGAGAGGACCTTTAGTGTCTACTGGGGGCTGAAACAAAGATGGTGGACATTCCAACACAAAGGTCCTTGAACGTGAATGGACCTTTGGGTTCACATTTGTTGGGTTCCAGGCTTCTTTGCTTAGCTATTTAACATGCTACGTTAAATTATCTATAGCTGGTCCTGATTACCTAACATTCATTAGGTCCTGATTACCTAACATTAATTAAGATGCCTGCAAAAGACCAGACTTAAAAATATGAAAGGGTTTCTTATCAGTTGATGCTTTTAATTCCAGACAATTTCTTTTTTTTTTGCCATTCTCTTCAGTAAACTAAGTGCCTCATGACATTCATGCCACAGAACTTTAACTAGGAAATAGGGAACATAATACCAGAAGAAAGGATTCAGAGCCAAATGCAGAAGAAATGAAGTCACTGCCAAATCCATAAGAAGATCTTCCTAACTCTCTGATTAGGGAAGAGAAAAATATTGCCAGCAGCTTATCTTATATCAGTACCTTCTACCTCTCACTACTTAACAGATCTGATACTAAAAACAAAGGATCTGACTTCCCTGGTGGTCCAGTGGTTAGGACTCCACACTTCCACTGCAGGGGGCTTGGGTTTGATCCCTGGTTGGGGAACTAAGGTACGACATGCCGTGCAGTATGATTTAAAAAAATGAAAAATGTTAAAGTAAGAGAGAGAAAAAAACAGAGGCTCTTTCAAAATCTGAATAAAGGAAAGCAGCAAAGAAGTAAAATAAATTTGCCAGCCTTTTATGCCAGAATCAGCAATCAGTAGTATACTATTCCAAACCAGATTAGTTTTAAATTAAGATCTTTCAGAGGACACACATTCCAGCAATCATATCAAAGAACTTCCGAAGTCACAGAGAACTAGGGCTGTACATTGTGACCCTGTGGGCTGGATCTAAGAAACGGATGTGGTTTTTCAGTCTCTATAATGAGTCACAAAGTCTTTTTCACATTAACAATTAAACATAGGTAGATACACACGTGCAAATCTAGATTTTTGGCTTCTATTGAAAAACAAATTAAAAATCAATTTGACAATGCTGGGCTGTTATCTGCAGTCATGGGGTTTACTCTCTTTATTCACTAGAGTCCCCTCCTGGCTCACTTCACTCCGGCAGACATCTGAGTTTATGACCCTGAAATAAAAAGAATAATGGAACAGAATGCCCTAAAAATGAAAGATAATAAGACCAATATGACCAAGTAAGACCAAGTTACATTAGGAATGTAACTCATATCCATGTCAACATCCATGAAGATTGTTGGCAGTGCACTCTCATAAAAGGAACATGCCAAGTCATGAGATGGGGGAGTTGAGGTACTAAGCTGGACTTTTCTTTTGAAAGCAAGGCAGAATTTATCAGGCCCAGGGGAAGCCACTGCAGAATAAGAAGACATGGAAAGTTAGCAAGAAAATACAAAGAAAGGGAGAACATGAGTTTGCTGCTACAGATGATACATCCAGTGTGGTGGATCAAGAGAAAAGTCATGATGCAAACATAACCTAATTCTAGAATTGATCTCACATGAACTGACTCTTCAGTTCAAGGACCAGTTATCTCCAAATTTTTTCGCCTGCTTTTGCTCCCTCCTTAGTCTTCTTCCTCTGTTTTATGTATAGATAAGAACTTAAGGCCTGAACTACTAAGCTGTGAATACTATGACCTGCTCAGCTCTAGTGGTACCATTCGGCCATCAGGAACAAGCTGATGGGCCCCCTGCCAAGTTCACCACCGGAGCAATTTGAATCTTAAGCCAGACCAGACTGTGACAGCTCAGTATTGAATCGTGCAAGACTGCACCTGGCCCAGGAAACTGCTTTCTGAGCACATGTTCTATAATGATAACAAACTGACGTTAAGCCAGCTGTTCTCTCGGCCGATTACATGAGGAGCAGAACACTAGCGTGAGTGCGAGTGCCAACACAGGAGAGAAGCAAACGCAGCCCAAGGCCATGCAGACTACCCTGTTAGTCGTTCCATGTGCCCATGAGAAGGACACAGGTTCCTGGACACCATCAGCAACAGACCAACAACCAACGCAACAGAAAATCAAGTATTCAAGTATTTCAAAATGGGCATCCAGAAAATTTACTCAAGTTAATGTATACCTCAACCCCCAGCATGGATTGAATGGTTCTGATATAGGTCTCTATGCGATCATCCTTCAGTTCCACCCAGGCCGGTGGGCTCATACGCATGCCAATGGGGCCGGCTATCTTCTCCAACATGTTCACCAGCTCTCGGGCTTGATCCATTGCTCTCTTTGGGTAAAACAGTGCCCAGAAATGCAGGGGGACCTAGGAACAACCACAAGCTATTTTTTAGTACTTCCCATGACATCTCCAATGCTCCAACATCATTTCAGGAGATGTTACTCCAAAGAACAAACTGCTTTTCACTCTTTCTGCTTCAGTCCTGTCTTATCTAGTGCCAATTACTAATGTAGATGTGTGTGACAAGTACATTGTGGCAGGCTCACAGTGGAATACTATACAGCAGTGAGAACGGAAGCTCTATAACTATACTTAATGATATGGAAAAACTCATCAAGCAAGGTTGAATAAAGGAAGGCAGACGTGAAAGAATATATATGGTATGGTTCCATGTATATGTTACATACAAACACAGCTTTAAAAAGTTCAGTGCTGTCAGAGGTCAGAACAGTGGCCATTTTGGGACTATGTAAGGGTGACAGGTAGTAATAATTAGGATCATGGAGGGGAGCTTCTGGGGCACTGGTAAAGTTCTGCTTCTTAACCCTCAGTATTGATTACTCAATTTGTGAAAATCAATCAGAACTATATACATAGGTGCACCTTTTCTTTAAATATATTTCCAAAAAACCTTTTAGAAACAAAACATGTATACTTTATGCATTGGCCATAGCAACCAGGTTAGCAAAAAAGATTTTTTAAAAATTATAATACCATTTTTTTCTTTAGTTGCCTTGGTGGGAAACTGTTTTAATTTTACTTCTTTCATGGAAACTGTAGGGGAAACGAGGAAGGAAAGAGAAAGGAAGAAGGAAGAACAAAAGAGCAGTTGGCAATAGGCTGGCACTGTATGAATTACCACAGCAATTTATTTCTTTGTCCTGAATCTATGGTCAAGCAAAGGGCTTACCTCTAACAACTCATCAATTTGCTCTTGTTTGAAGGACCTTAGTTTAGTAAGTAATTCCATGGGAATTCAGTTGGTACTTCCTCTCAAAAAGAGGACACTAAATAATTTCTGCTTCCTCACACTTCTAGGAATACTGGCCCTCTCTTTACCACCTCACAAATCACTTACAGTCAAGATGGAAAGGTCTCTGGTTACTTCCTTAATCCAGTTTAGTTCTGGAGATGTGATAAATGATATATTTCTTAAGTTAATTCTTTCCATTGGCAGAACACGTCCTTCAATCTAAACAGAAAATAAAGCACCTATGACATGAACCATCTGTAAACATTAGTTAGAAAAATGTTGAGAGTCCTGGTCTACTCTACTATATACACCTGTTCTTGTCATAACTTCTGAAAATGGTAGAAAAATACAACTGTTAGCAGTAAAGAATCCATGTCAATAAAATTCTGAACACACACAGTTTTGATACACACTGAGCACTCTTGCCTGGAAAATCCCATGGATGGAGGAGCCTGGTGGGCTGCAGTTCATGGGGTCGCTAAGAGTTGGACACCACTGAGCAACTTCACTTTCACTTTTCACTTTCATGCACTGGAGAAGGAAATGGCAACCTACTCCTGTGCTGGTGGGCTGCCATCTATGGGGTCACACAGAGTGAGACATGACTGAAGCAACTTAGCAGCAGCCCTTTAATTACTGAAGCTCCCAACATGGTCCCCAAGAAAGGGATCAGAAAACACTGTGTCTTTAGAACCAGAGAATGAAGATAAAATGCCTATAAATTCAAGGTGAACAGGAAAATAATATTTAGAAAAATTTAAGTAGAAAATTACAGAGAAAATCCCATAAGACTGAACATAAACTACTATCATACTTTAAACAAAAGAAAAACAGAAAAAAACAATTCATATAATGAAAGACCAAATTAAAATGAATAATAATAAATAAATCAGATCTAAATATCCAAAAGTAAGAAAATAACTAAATTGATGATATATCCATACGATGGATATTTTGTGACCATTACAATCACTTTCTAAGTACACTTAACATAATCCTGTTTTTGCAAAAAATAAACAGCAATGTATACATTATAAAAACTGAATTGAAGAATGAGTCAAGAAAATCCCCAGGAAAAAGAAATGGCAATCCACTCCAGTATTCCTGCCTGGGAAATACCATGGACAGAGATGACAACAGACAACAAAGAAATAAAAAGGATCATAAGAGACTACTATCGGCAAGTATATGCCAATAAAATGGACAATGTGGAAGAAATGAACAAATTCTTAGAAAAGTATAACTTTCCAAAACTGAACCAGGAAGAAATAGAAAATTTTAACAGACCCATCACAAGCACGGAAATTGAAACTGTAATCAGAAATCTTCCAGCAAACAAAAGCCCAGGTCCAGACGGCTTCACAGCTGAATTCTACCAAAAATTTCGAGACGCGTTAACACCTATCCTACTCAAACTCTTCCAGCAAATTGCAGGGGAAGGTAAACTCCCAAACTCATTCTATGAGGCCACCATCACCCTAATACCAAAACCTGACAAAGATGCCACAAGGAAAAAAATCTACAGGCCGATATCATTGATGAACATAGATGCAAAAATCCTTAACAAAATTCTAGCAATCAGAATCCAGCAACACATTAAAAAGATCATACACCATGACCAAGTGGGCTTTATCCGAGGGATGCAAGGATTCTTCAATATCTGCAAATCAATCAATGTAATTCACCACATTAACAAATTGAAAAATAAAAGCCATATGATTATCTCAATAGATGCAGAGAAAGCCTTTGACAAAATTCAACATCCATTTATGATAAAAACTCTCCAGAAAGCAGGAAAAGAAGGAACATACTTCAACATAATAAAAGCTATATATGACAAACNAAATTCTAGCAATCAGCATCCAACAACACATTAAAAAGATCATACACCATGACCAAGTGGGCTTTATCCCAAGGATGCAAGGATTCTTCAACATCCACAAATCAATCAATGTAATACACCACATTAACAAATTGAAAAATAAAAGCCATATGATTATCTCAATAGATGCAGAGAAAGCCTTTGACAAAATTCAACATCCATTTATGATAAAAACTCTCCAGAAAGCAGGAATAGAAGGAATGTACGTCAACATAATAAAAGCTGTATATGAGAAACCCACAGCAAACGTTATCCTCAATGGTGAAAAATTGAAAGCATTTCCCCTAAAGTCAGGAACAAGACAAGGGTGCCCATTTTCACCACTACTATTCAACATAGTTCTGGAAGTTTTGGCCACAGCAATCAGGGCAGAAAAAGAAATAAAAGGAATCCAAATTGGAAAAGAAGTAAAACTCTTACTGTTTGCAGATGACATTATCCACTACATAGAAAACTGTAAAGACTCCACCAGAAAACTGTTAGAGTTAATCAACGAATATAGTAAATTTGCAGGATATAAAATCAACACACAGAAATCCCTTGCATTCGTATACACTAATAATGAGAAAATAGAAAGAAAAATTAAGGAAACAGTTCTATTCACCATTGCAACAAAAAGAATAAAATATTTAGGAATATATCTACCTAAAGAAACTAAAGACCTATATATATAAAAGCTTACTTTTTTAAATGAATAAAGATTTCAAATCAATAACCTAAACTTCTACCATAGGACATAAGAAAAAAGGAAAAGGAACCAAACCCAGAGCAAGGAGAAAAGAAAATAACAAGTATTAGAAGAAAATTTAATTAGATAAAGAACAGAAAAACAATAGAATCAATTAACCTAAACTTAGTTCTTTGAAATAATCAACAAAATTTATAAGCTATTAGAGTGACTGAGGCAAAAAGAGATGTGTCTCCAGGCACTAAAGTCATGTAAGAATGAAGGACATTACCACACACAACGTCAAGATAAAAATAATTACATAGCAGTACTATGGAGAACGGTATGGCAATAAACTGGATAAACAAAATGGGCAAATTGTTAGAAAGAAACAACCTACAAAACCTGACTCAAGAAGAAATAGAAAATATGCATAGGCTTATAGCAAGTGAAGAAATAGAATTTAGAATAAAAATAAAGTTACTGTAAAGAAAGCTCTGTTCCAAATGACTTCACTGGTGAACTCCACCAAATGTTTAAAGAAATACCAACACCAAACCTCACAAACTCTTCCCCAAAAAATAGAAGTGAAGGAACTATTTTCTTATTGAAGTCAAATTTGAGGACTCACAAAAATCAACTGGAAAGCTAAAATAATCAAGACCTTGGTCTTGACATAAGAACAGATATATCATATGATATCACTTAAATGCAGAATCTAAAAAAATGATACAAACAAACTTACTTACAAAACAGAAACAGACTCACAGACTTAGAGAACAAACTGGTTGGGATTTACAGGTACAACTGCTATATATAAAATAGATAAGCAACAAGGACCTACTGTGTAGCACAGGGACCTCTGCTCAATAGTCTGTAATAACCTGTGGATCATCAGCTAGAAAGAGAAGAGCAGGGGAAACAAAACCTTCACTAAAGGAGAAAGGATGGAATCAGAGCCAAAAACAGAGGAAAAGGGAAATAACAATTAATAGAAAAGAAACAGAGAGAAATTGTTGTAAGAAGCCAAGAGAGGGGGAAACTGAATAAGGAGAAGATAGTCCTCAGGATAAAACTTCAGGGTGAGAGAAGAGGAGGAAAAGTGAAAAAAAGCATTGATTTGACAACTCTGAAGTCTCTGGGAAACATCAAGAAAATAATTTCAGTGAAGTGCTGAGGTTGGTAGGAATGAGTGAATGAGGTGATATAAGCAGCTTTTAAGGTAGACACTGATGTAGCTGAAATAGGAAGTCAGCTCCTTCTGACTTCAAAGCCCATATTTTAGCCATAACACAGTGACATTTGCTTAAAGCATATTAAGGTGTTCATTCTGAAGGAAGTTACATAGAATTGGTTTCAATTCTGAAGATGAGTTGTGACTAACATGTCTATGTAGTTAGTATATGAATGTAATGCCATTGTCTCTTCCTCTTCCTAGATTCATAAAAGCTGCTCTAGCAGACAAAGCTAAAGATGATTTTCCCTTTCCTTTGGTTTCTTTTTATGGATAATTTTGACTGTACATCTTTTGTGTGCACGGAAAAAATAAGCAGAGATAATTGTGGCATGTAATAAATCCCGANTCTTCCTCTTCCTAGATTCATAAAAGCTGCTCTAGCAGACAAAGCTAAAGATGATTTTCCCTTTCCTTTGGTTTCTTTTTATGGATAATTTTGACTGTACATCTTTTGTGTGCACGGAAAAAATAAGCAGAGATAATTGTGGCATGTAATAAATCCCGAGAAAACACAAATAGCCATTAAATATATGAAAAGATATGCAATACCACCAGTAATCAAGGAAACATAAATTAAAAATATATTATGACCCAGCAATCCCACTGCTGGGCGTACACACCGAGGAAACCAGAATTGAAAGAGACACATGTACCCCAATGTTCACTGCAGCACTGTTTATAACAGCCAGGACATGGAAACAACCTACATGTCCATCAGCAGATGAATGGATAAGCAAGCTGTGGTACATATACACAATGGAGTATTACTCAGCCATTAAAAAGAATACATTTGAATCAGTTCTAATGAGATGGATGAAACGGGAGCCTATTATACAGAGTGAAGTAAGCCAGAAAGAAAAACACCAATACAGTATACTGACACATATATATGGAAGTTAGAAAGATAGTAATGATG